>BLSH010216829.1:341827-361287 GCA_018402905.1 Glandirana rugosa | reverse complement strand
TTTATTGTTTGACTTGAAGCATCATTAAAATCACTGCTCCTGAAAAAAAGTTTGTTCTTTTTTATTTTTTTTCCCCCATGAGATACCCTTTTCATGGTCAATTACTTGGATATAAGCCTTCAAAATGGGCACTAGGGATGTGCACCCCGGTTTGTGTTGAACGCATGTTCGACTCGAACATCGGGGTGTACGTCTGTTCGGCGAATTTCGAACATTATGGGGCATTCGCACCCCATAATGCATTCCAATCTCAGGGAAATGATGCCCACTGATTAGCCAAAGCATGCACATGACCTGCATGCTTTGACCAATCCCAATACGCTCTGCTGTGAGACTTATGATTGGCCATAGGCTGGGTGCCTTTAGCCAATCACTGCTCAGCAGCCTCAATCCATGCCCACACTATATAAAGCCGCTTGTACAGCGGCTTTATGTAGTGTGTGAATAACGTGGAGGGAGACAGAGAGGGAGCTTAGCTAGCGGCATGTAGGCAGTTTAGTGTAGACAATGAGATATACTAGAAGATAGCCGATCTGTATACAATCAGTTAGTGTAGGCAGTGCAAGAATATACAGTATCTCACAAAAGTGACTATACCCCTCACATTTTTGTAAATATCTTATTCCATCTTTTCATGTGACAACACTGAAGAAATGACACTTTGCTACAATGTAAAGTAGTGAGTGTACCATTTGTATAACAGTGTAAATTTACTGTCCCCTCAAAATAACTCAACACACAGCCATTAATGTCTAAACCACTGGCAACAAAAGTGAGTACACCCCTAAGTGAAAATGTCAAAATTAGGCCAAATTAGCAATTTTTCCTCCCCGGTGTCATGTGACTTATTAGTGTTACAAGCTCTCAGGTGTGACTGGGGAGCAGGTGTGCTAAATATGGTGTTATCACTCTCACTCTCTTATACTGATCACTGGAAGTTCAACATGGCACCTCATGGCAAAGAACTATCAGAGGATCCGAAAAAAAAAATTTTTGCCCTACATAAAGATGGCCTAGGCTATAAGAAGATTGCCAAGACCCTGAAACTGAGCTGCAGCACGGTGGCCAAGACCATGCATCGGTTTAACAGGACAGGTTCTACTCAGAACAGGCCTCGCCAAAGAAGTTGAGTGCACATGCTCAGCATCAGATCGAGAGGTTGTCTTTGGGAAATAGATGTATGATTGCTGCCAGCATTGCTGCAGAGGTTGAAGTGGTGGGCGGTCAGCCTGTCAGTGCTCAGACCATACACCGCACACTGCATCAAATTGGTCTGCATGGCTGTCATCACAGAAGGAAGCCTCTTCTAAAGATGATGCAAAAGAAAGCCCAGAAAAGTTTGCTGAAGACAAGCAAACTAAGGACATGGATTACTGGAACCATGTCCTGGGGTCTGAAAGTGTAAGAATGTAAGAATATATATGTACCTTCCTAGTGTATATATATATATATATATATATATATATATATATATACATATCAGGGCCGTAGATCATTTTTTGTCCTGGGGGGGTTCAGTACCAGGTACCAAGTGGTGAAGTTGGGGGGGAGAACCAAGCAGCGCTGTGGCTGTGTGCATGGCTCCATAGACCCACACAGCACAGGAGCGAGCATGCACTGTGTGCCCCCGTAGCAAGCAGCTTTCTATTTTGTAACATAGAGAAGAGGAGGATCAGGGCCACTCTGTGCAAAACCATTGCACAGAGCAGGTGAATATAACATGTTCCTTATTTTAATTTAAAATGTGTTTTTTAATTTAAAATGTGTTTTCTCTGCGGCTGTGTTTTTAGAAAAGGTGCAAGGACCTTTTCCCTGCATTTCCCACAGGGACAGCAGCCCATTGCCATGCAAACACAGGCCACACCGCATGCATAGGTGTAAACTACCCTTAGCTTTGGTTCACGCTATGATTCATACAGGAATTGCATCACATTTCTGTGCGATTCACATGCGATTCAATTCAGTGTGATTTGAGCCTATTCATTTTGAATGGGCATAGATTGCACTGCATTACACCAAAGTCGTGCATGCACCAATTTTAGGAACGCATTCAAACTGGATCACATGGTCCTTTTGTATTATCGGATCTGGGGCAGGCAAACACACTGCATTTGGGTTGTCGTTAAGATTTCACTGACACCCGCTGTAGATTGCAAGGGCAGTGCAATTTGAATGTGGTGCAGGACCAGGGCCACCTTTAATATTGATTGGACCCTGAGCAAACATCCCCTCCCCCTATTCACATCATCACTGCTCACTGATTGGTTGCTGGAGGTTACAGCACGTCATCTCACTGCCTGCACACCATGGACTGGGGAGGTGGGGGACTCACCAATAGACAGAAAACTCTTAGAACGTGTTATTAGCAATGAGCAGAGCACAAACAGCTATGAAAGTAGGGACTGCAGTGTGTGTGAAAGAGGCCTTCATGGTGAAAGGTCTACTTTAACCCAGAACAGCTTGTTCTGACTCTCATACACTCCATTTATTGAGTGGATGTATAGCTTGGTTTGAGACTGCATCCCAGTGATGGTCAACCAATGAGCTTTTCAGGGCCTCAACTGCAGCCCCTGACACGCCAAAGAGTTGTGTATATCATTTACTGCCAGACATACTATGTGAGATGGTCAGAGACTGCAGGCGTACAAGAGATGGTGAGAGATGTACTACAGGAGATAGTCAAAGACTGCAGGCTTACTACAGGAGAAGGTCAGATATTGCAAACATAATACAGGAGATGGTCAGAGACTGCAGACATAGTACAGGAGAGGGTCAGAGACTGTAGGTGTACTACAGGAGATGGTCAGAGACTGCAGGCATACAATAGATAGTCAGAGACTGCAGGCGTACTACAAGAGATGGTCAGAGACTGCAGGTGTACAGGAGATGGTCAGAGACTGCAGACGTACTACAGGAGATGGTCAGAAACTGCAGACGTACTACAGGAGATGGTCAAAGATTGCAAACATAGTACAGGAGATGGTCAGTGACTGCAGACATAGTACAGGAGATGGTCAGAGACTGCAGACATAGTACAGGAGATGGTCAGAGACTGCAGACATACTACAGGAGGCGTAGGCATACAAGAGATGGTCAGAGACTGCATGTGTACAAGAGATGGTCAGAGCCTGATGGCGTACAACAGGAGATGGTCAGAGACTGCAGATGTACTGCAGGCATACTACAGCAGATGGTCAGAAACTGCAGACGTATTACAGGAGATGGTCAGAGACTGCAGACATACTGGAGGAGATGGTCAGAGACTGCAGTTGTACTTCAGGAGATGGTCAGAGACTATCCATGTACTGTCTGATCTCCTATCCCTGTACATTGTCTGATGAATACTCACAATGGTCCTCCCTGATCACCATGACAGGTGCTGTCAGTGTCCCACACACCACCCAGGTCATTTACTTACTGTGTGACACCGACAATGAGGACAGGTTCCAGACTTTCAGCATGGATTGTACCTCTCCTCCCCACTGATCACAGGTCTGGTTGTTAGAGGGTGGAGTGATTGGGTGTGGGGGTCACGTGATGGCAGGTCAGGCAGTGGTTGGTTGGTAATAGGAAGAGATGACGGAGCACCAAGCCGGGAACCAAGCCGCACAGCTGTAGTCAAACTTCCCCCCAGTAGTATTTGGCCGCTATGTTTTTTTATGGGCAGCGCAGGTGCAAGGGGCAGCTGCTTTGTGCCCCACAACAATGACTGGGGCTGGGCCCAGGGTAGCTGCCCCTTTTTCCCCATGTTAAAGACAGCCTTGTGCGGGAGATGCGTTGCAGGTTTTCTGCAGCACATCCTAGTATCAACCGGGGCTTGTTATTGCCTTTTCAGCACAATTAAAAAAAGTGCCAGGGCACTGAGGGCAGCAAACAGTCCAGCCTGGCTCTGGCAGCAATGCTGTTGTACCTGGTAACCCCTCAGCCCTTTGGCTCTGAAGTCAACACCACAACATAGCTGACAGAGCCAGGCTGGACTGGGAGTACCAACCAAGCAGTGGAAAATGGTAACCCCCGAATCCAGTGAATAGTGAATAATTTTGCCAGTTGACACAGACTCACTTACCTCAATGGCAGCACAGCAGTTGTGGTAAGTAGTCTGTGATGACCGTCTCAGGCAGCAAGCAAGCCGAAAAGGAAAGAGGCAGGCTCAGCTCCGTAGCAGCAGTACTGCTACCTTGCGCGTTCTCTGCTCCATTCTCTTTCGAAGTCCAAGGCGGGAAGTACAGAGCATAGAGACAGTCAGGCACGGTGGCCGAGACTACAGACGCCGCACACTCCCACTGTGTCTATGATCTGTCCACTGGGGACCCAGCACAGCCTGGTCGTAACAGCGTGCCTGTGACAGTGTGCTTTACAGCCGACCTGCTGCATCCACTTCGCCTGCAATACTGACTACTGTGCTTCGCTGTTTGTTGTTGCGGTGCTGGCGCCATGAGAGGCAACAGGGCAGAGACAATTTTTATTTTTGGCAGGATGCTCTGGGGGGGGGGGGGTTTGAACACCCCAAACCTCCCCTTATCTATGCCCTGATATATATAATACAATGCATTTAGTGTAGAGACTATATACAGTTCCTGTTCAGGCAGTGTAAGAATATATATGTACCTTCCTAGTGTATATATATATATATATTACAATGCCTTTAGTGTAGACTATATACAGCTAATTCAGTGTATAGTATATAGAGTCAGTTCAGGCAGTGTAAGAAATAAGAATATATATATACAGTATAGTTATAGTGTTCTGCCACCACCAACACTCAAGGCCCAATTTTTCTGCACCTGTTTGCTTGGGACATGTCATTACAATTTTTGAAGTAAATGACAACAGCAGGACCCGTTCCTGCGCCCAACATGATTAATTGTGAGGGGTTATAGTGTTCTGCCACCACCAACACTCAAGGCCCAATTTTTCTGCACCTGTTTGCCTGCGGCATGTCATTATAATTTTTGAAATAAATTACAACAGCAGGGCACGTTCCTGCGCCCAACAAGAGTAATTGTGAGGGGTTATAGTGTTCTGTCACCACCAACACTCAAGGCCCAATTTTTTTGCACCTGTTTGACTAGGTCATGCCATGCTCCTAAAGGAGCCTTTTTTTTTGTATGTGTGATTTTTCCTTTCTGTTTTTTTTTTTATTCATTTTAGTGTAAATATGAGATCTGAGGTCTTTTTGACCCCAGATCTCATATTTAAGAGGTCCTGTCAGTCATGCTTTTTTTCTATTACAAGGAATGTTTACCCATTTTATTAAAATGGACAGTGTAAAAATAAAAAGTAAGTAACATAAAATAATTAAGAAAAATAAAAAATTAAAGCGCTCCATCCCTCGAGCTCGCGTGCAGAAACGAACGCATACATAAGTCCCGCCTGCATATGAAAAGGGTGTTCAAACCACACATGTGAGGTATCACCATCCGCGATCTTTAGAGTGAGAGCAATAATTCTAGCACTAGACCTGCTCTGTAACTCAAAACTGGTAACCTGTAGACTGTTAAATGAACAGTATAAAAATAACAAGTAAAATAAATAAGAAAAAAAAAATGTAAAGCTCCCCATCCTGCTGAGCTCGTGTGCAGAAGCAAACTCATACGTAAGTCCCACCTGCATATGAAAGGGTGTTCAAACCACACATGTGAGGTATCACCGTGATTGTTAGAGTGAGAGCAATAATTCTAGCACTAGACCTCCTCTGTACCTCAAAACTGGTAACCTGTAGAAATTTTTAAACTTTGCCAATGGAGATTTTTAAGTGCCAAAGTTTGTCGCCATTCCACGAGCGGGCGTAATTTCGAAGCATGACATGTTGGGTATCAATTTACTTGGCGTAACATTATCTTTCACAATATAGATAAAAATTGGGCTTACTTTACGGTTGTCTTATTTTTTAATTCAAAAAATGCGCTTTTAAGACCGCTGTGCAAATACAGTGTGACATAAAGTATTGCAACGACCGCCATTTTATTCTCTAGGGTGTTAGAAAAAAATATATATAAATTTTTCTTTAAAAAAACTGATTTTAAGTAGTAAACACCAAATCTCAGAAAAAGGCTCAGAAAGAGGCTCTGTCCTTAAGTGATTAAGCGCCAAAATTTTAAAAAAAAATCACGTGAGGGTCCCCTACAAAATCCAAACCAGGCCTTTTAGGTCGTATATGAATTCTAAGGGGAACTCCGCGCCAATATTTAGAAAAAAAAAATTTGCGTAGGGCCCCCCCCAAAGTCCGTACCAGGCCCTACAGTTCTGGTATGGATTTATAGGTGGAACCTCACGCCAAAATTTTAGAAAAAATTGTGTAGGGCCCCCCAAAGTCCATACCAGGCCCTTATCCAAGCATGGTGTGGATTTTAAGGTTGAATATATTTTTATTGTAGACAAGTCATGAGGTAACAAATGGAACAAGAGACATCATCTTATAAATATGCAAATAACAGCGCCATACCCTTAATCAATGCAAATTCATCAAACAAAAAAATGTGAAAAAATTAAATGTTCATATAAACACAAAGTTCATAAGCAACAAAATGTGCTTTAAATAGATCTGATATAAATAAAGTTCATATATTGAAAAATTTTTTGCAAAAGTCTTGAAGAAGGTGCTTCAAAGAAAGTGCTCATAAAGTGCTTCTATAGTGCTCAAATAGACATTCAAGTGATGTGGTGAGCGGTGATAGGTGACCCCCTATAGTTCCGCACTCACCAAATGCTGTAGATCCACTGCTTTTCAGTCAGTGGATCAAAATAGGCTGTAGGGGGTATAACTTTATCCAAACAGGACCATATACTGGAAACTCCGGAACTTCTTGTACTCAAAGAAATAATAAAAGAAGGTTCTGGCTATCAGGCTCCTTATCCCTCCTTTAGGGGGAGTAGAGGGCATTCCACTTACCCGAACCAGAGAGGGGATTTTCAACGGAGAGGTTTCGGGGGTCCCCCAAGGAGAGGAAGAGGGGGCCCAATGTGGAGGGATCTAGAGTACAGGAATTATACGTATCCCCCAGAACTAGGCGAGATGAGATTCTGGTATCCACCAGAACCCCATACAATAGAGACAGGTCACACATACGTAAAAGAAAGAGAGGATGTAGAGGAGGTAAAGGGAAAAAGGAAAAGGTCCAACTAAGGTCTGGGATCTTCAATTTAAGTTCTGTCGACCTATCTGAGTCAGATTACCGTCTCCTTAACCGTGGACTAAAGTACGCCCCAGATCAGCATTTGAGTAAATTTGATCTTTTTATAGATTTACAAAAGTTTGTAAGAAAAATAAACATTAAAAAATATTATTTACATCATTCTACGAATACTAAAGTGGACCAAGGTCAATATCAGCACACAACATTAAGAAATCGTTCTATTTTCAACCCTAAGTTGACAGGAAATCATTTTGTGGATAGTTTTAAAAAAGCGGTGGAACAAGATTTAGATCAACTGAAAGTAAAAATCGTTAGGCACAAAAAGGATATTGAGGCTAGCATTAAGGATCTTGAAAAAAAGAATAATATCGTAATTAGATCAGCAGATAAAGGGGGAGGTGTGGTGATTCTAAATAAATCAGATTATGTACAAGAAATCCATAGATTGGTGGGTGATAAAGAAACGTATACTGAATTAAAGGGTAACCCTACCAACAAATATAAGGCCAAATTAACTAAAATAATACGAAGAGGACATAAGTTGGGGATTCTCAACAAGAGAGAAGCTAGATATCTAATCCCAGATGCACCTAAAACTGCAGTAATTTATCAGCTCCCTAAAGTACATAAAAATCCTGTAAAATCCCCGGGGAGACCTATTATTAGTGGGGTGGATTCCCTGTTCACGAGATCAGGTGAATATATTGATAGGTTTCTACAGCCATTAACAAGTAAATATCCAGCTTATCTGAAGGATAGTAAAGATCTTATGGTGGCGCTAAATGAAATGGTGATTGACAGTAATTGTCTTTTGGCGAGTATAGATGTAAATTCTTTATATACAAGTATCCAGCAGGACCATGCCATCAAAGCTGTTAAGTGGGCTTTAGATGATACAGAATTAGCCTCAGAACAAAAAACTTTCATTATTGATCTCTTAGACCTAGCCATGAGTCACAACTTCTTTTGGTTCGATAAAAGATACTTTAAACAAATAAAGGGCGTGGCCATGGGGGCTAAATACGCCCCTTCTGTAGCCAACTTGGTGATGAGTTGGTGGGAAGAAAAAGCTATTTTTTCGAACCCGCCCCCAGAACTTAAGATGTTTAAACGATATATCGATGACATTATAATTGTCTGGTCAGGCTGTAAGGCATCCCTGATACAGTATATTCAAGATATGGGAACCAACCCATTACATATTTCTTTTTCTGAACAAATTAGTGATGTGAGTATTAATTATTTAGATCTGACTATTTCCATCAGTGGCAATAAACTGTGTACTAAAACTTTCTTTAAAGAAGTAGACAGGAATGGCTACATCCCTTTGGGGAGTTGCCATCATCCTAAATGACTTGATGGCATCCCCAGGGGGCAAATGATGAGAACTAGACGTAATTGTGCCAAGATAGAGGATTATGATAAGCAGGTAGAAACCATTATACAGCGATTTGTAGAAAAAGGGTATAATCATAACAAACTCATCACCATCAGAGATTCGGTTAGATGTGTTGATAGAGAAGTGCTATTACAGCCCAAGAAGACGGGGAAAGATTCTTTTGATCCTAGTATTTCTTTTCTAACCCCATTTTTTCGTGAATATAGACAATTTGAAAAAATAATTAAGACCCACTGGCCTTTATTGATGAGGGATAAAGATTTAGCCACATTCTTGCCTAACAAGCCGCGGTTTGTGTATAAAAAACCTCCCACCTTGAGACTAAAGCTAGCACCCAATGTGGTGGATCCACCTCGGAAAATCTTTACCTTTTTGGACAGTACAGGTTTTTACAGTTGTGGTAGATGTTCTATCTGCACTGTATCCAAGTTCAGAAAACGTCATACCAACAGTTTTGAATCTACAGTAACAGGTAGGACCTACGAGATCAAAAAGTTTATATCCTGCGACACCACTCACGTGACCTATCTCTTGGGATGTACTTGCGGCCTACAATATGTGGGTCGTACAACACGCAAGCTAAGAGTTAGATTGCGTGAACATGTGGTGAATATAAAAAAAGGGTTTAGGCATCACAGTTTGTCGAATCATTTTAGATTAGTCCATGATAGGGACCCTAGCTGTCTCCAATTTTGTGGGATAGATAGGATTGAGAGACATTGGAGGGGAGGGAATGTCACTCAGGCCATATCTCAGAACGAATCCCAGTGGATCCACAGATTGTCTACTTTGGTTCTGCAGGGTCTGAATGTGGACCTTGATGTTAATTGCTTCCTCTCAAATTGGTAATCAGCAGTTTCCCTTTCCAAATTATAATTCACTTCCAGTCATTTCTGATTGGGGGTGTTAGTATTCCAAATTTTATTTTGTTCCCTGAGTCTTTGGCCCACATGGGTGGACCAAGGTCCCATGGATCAATTTGTTGAGAGGTTTTTTGGTCTACTAAGAATCGGATGTTAACACCTTAAATTTTATTTTATTTCATTTTTGGTGATCTGCCTACGGATCCTTCAAGTGGTCCGCTGTGGAGCTTTCAGCCAGTTGGTGCGCTTCCAATAGAAGCTGGGATGTCCCCTACCCAGCTATAGTTGCGCACAAGAGGGCCCCATGTGATTAGATTTCCTCACATAGTTATTTTATAGGTTCATTTCTAATTTGTTTATGTATTTGTAGTTTTAAGTAAAAAATCTTTGGAATGAGGTGCGTTCTATCTGGCGGCCGCTAGATGGAGTACGGAGATACCACGTCTTTTTCCCGGTTGTTGTTGTTTTTGTGAGCGCGTCCTGATTGGTGCATTAGGTGCTGTCAGGCGGGGTTATGAGTCAATAAATGTACAAGCGACAGACAGGAAGCTCGTCCGTGATGAGGCTCCTATGACGAGCGAAACGCATTGATGTCACTTCCGGGTCTGTCGCGGTCATTGACGTCACTTCCGTCAGCGCGGCTAGCGAGCTGGAATGCACGCCATCACCATACATGATTTTCATCTGCCTGTGTCGATGCTGTTTTTATCCCTGGATTTTGTAAGTGGATTTTATCTTATGCGCAATAAACCGTTGATTTAGCAGTTTGCACTATGGATTTTCTTTTATTATTTCTTTGAGTACAAGAAGTTCCGGAGTTTCCAGTATATGGTCCTGTTTGGATAAAGTTATACCCCCTACAGCCTATTTTGATCCACTGACTGAAAAGCAGTGGATCTACAGCATTTGGTGAGTGCGGGACTATAGGGGGTCACCTATCACCGCTCACCACATCACTTGAATGTCTATTTGAGCACTATAGAAGCACTTTATGAGCACTTTCTTTGAAGCACCTTCTTCAAGACTTTTGCAAAAAATTTTTCCATATATGAACTTTATTTATATCAGATCTATTTAAAGCACATTTTGTTGCTTATGAACTTTGTGTTTATATGAACATTTAATTTTTTCACATTTTTTTGTTTGATGAATTTGCATTGATTAAGGGTATGGCGCTGTTATTTGCATATATATGATTTAGCAGGTTTCACCTGAGGTACAGCAGCCGTCCCATTTGAATTGTACCGTCACTAGCTGTGTTTATATTTAATTTAATTTGATTATTGAGTGAATTATTAAGTGCACTCATATACACTTTTTCCGACCCAAGGGTAGGCGCTTAAATTTTGTATCATCATCTTATAAATGTTCAGGTGCAAAAATCTTAAGTTGCCAATAAAACTCAGTACTGTAGTCATCAGTTACCAATATGAAAAATAAAAGAACAGAAAGAAGATGGGTACAGTGAGTAACTCGTGAACCCAAAATTGACAACTAAGATGGCAAGCCAAGTACTGTCTATCGTGCAAGGTTTTGGGTCTCCATTATATTATCATGCTATGCCAAATTACATGACAGTATTAAGTAAAGAGATAGTGGGAAAAATAGTGAGGAGAAAAAGGAGGGAAGGGAAGGAAGGCAGAGATAGAATGGGTCGTGGGTTTGAATCGAATTGAGATCATAGTAACAGTTTGTAGTTCCTTTTATGACTATTTTTTTAGCCTATTCTTCAATTTGTCAGAGGATGTGTAGTGCATCCAGATATACCACAAAGTTTTGAATTTTTCCCATTGGTCTAGTTCTCTAGCTCTCATTTCCTCCATGTACATGTACATGGTATTGTTAATTTCAGAGATCCAAGAAGACAGCGTTGGGGCAACAGTAGTCTTCCAGAGTCTAGATATCATTTGTCTGGCCGAGGCCAGGAAGAATCGAAGTAGAGAGTTTTTTTGATGTTTCATTGAACCAGGCAGGATAGAGAGCAATGCAATAGTGGGGGCTGGGGAGAGGGGCTTATCATAAAATTCAGAGTAAATATGAAAAATCTGTTTCCAAAATGGCTGTATCACCGCACATTCCCACCATATGTGGAGGTACGTCCCTCTCGCTCTGTGACATCTCCAGCAAACGTCCGTTACAGATGGAAATATACGATTCAGGATGACCGGGTCTCTATACCACCTCAAGATCAATTTAGAGTTTTTCTCCTGCGAGTAGCCGGAGATACATGATTTATGTGTAAAAAGAAATGCTTTTGCCATTGCTCGTTAGTCAACGCCATACCCAGCTCCCTGGACAGACCTTCGTATAGGTAGGGCATGCAGCGTGAGTGGCTGCCAAGATAGATTTGTACATCGCTGACAATGTGTGGCGGGGGGTTTCATTCAAGAGGCAGAGCTGTTCAAAGTCTGTGAGACGTCTGTATTTGTTGCGAGGCCCAAAGCGTCTTACAATAGGAAGAGACATGTGAGGCTGTCAACCAATTAAGTCTAGAGCTGGGATTGCGGGCACGGTCTACAAAGATGCCATGGGAGGCATGTACAAATGAGCGAGCTGTCGGCCAGGATGATCTGGAGTATGACCCGAAGGAGGGAACTCCTTCACTTTCGGGGAGATCAGCGTTATCAAAGAGCGGAGTGAGTGAGCTAGGGTCAGTGGACAACCCATAGCTGTCTCTCTTGCGGTACCAGACCCGATGGGCCTCAACCATCAGAGGGGAGAGCCCAGGCAGAGCGCTGAACGTTCCTCTGTAACCCCATAGTAATGCCCTTAGGTCTATGGGGGCCATGTCCTGCTCCACCACGCTAACCATTTTAATCGACGGGCGCGGGAAACACTCCAGAAGGCGAGAAAGGATCGCAGCTGAGTGATATATTTCGAAGTCTGGGAGACCCGTACCTCCCTCTGAGTTAGGATAACACAGTAATTTATGTTTGATTCTGGAGTGACTCCCGCGCCAGACGAACCGAATTATCACGGACCCCAAGGAATGAAAAAAAGCAGAAGGTAGTGAGATAGGCAAGGCTTGAGAGAGATACAATAGCTTGGGAAGGATGTCCATTTTTACCGTGTTTATACGTCTGAACCAAGAAGTCGGAGTGTCACGCCAGGATTCCATCACTCTTCTGATCTTAGTGAGAAGGGGACTATAATTTAGTCCGTATAGATCTTGGAAACGTGCCGGGATATTAGTCCCAAGATACGTGATGGCTTTAGGCTGCCAACGGAAATTAAAGTTGGCCTGGAGGGCTGACAATGTCTGAGGAGGTAGTGAAACATTCAGCGCTTCTGTTTTGGCTAAATTCAGTTTAAAATTACTCAGCTCCGAATCTACTAATCTCTGCCAAAATGGAAGGGATGCTAATGTGCGGATGGGTAACATATAATAAAAGGTCGTCTGCGTAAAGTGAGAGCTTACAGTGTGTCGAGGGAGTCTTTAGGCCATTGATGGAAGGGTTAGATCTTATGGCTTGTGCTAAGTGTTCAATCACTATGGCAAATAAAAGGGGTGAGAGAGGGCAGCCTTACCTCATGCCGTTGGAGATTACGAATCCGTTGGAGTGGACGCCGTTAACAAGGACGGTGGCAGAGGGCAAAGAATATAGGGACATGATGCGGGAAAGCATCTTGGGGCCAACCCCTATTTGGGATAGAGTTTTTCTTAAAAAAGGCCAACTAACCCTATCAAAAGCCTTCTCTGCGTCACACGAGAGAAGGTATGTCGGGATATGTTGCTTTTGGGCAAAGGAGATGAGGTGTAAGGTTTTTGTGGTATTGTCCCTGGCTTCACGTCCAGGGACAAACCCTACTTGGTCCCCATGTATGATGGTGGGGAGAAGGGGGGAAAGTCGGTTCACCAATATTTTGGCCATATTGGTCTATGTTCAGAGTGAGATAGGCCTATAATTGCTCCATGTTGCGGGGTCCTTATTGGGCTTCGGTTTGACCGCTATTTGGGCCTGCAAGAAAAGTGGGGAGAGAGACAGAGAATCAGCTATTGCATTAAAGGCTGAGGTCAGTAGTTGAGCTAACTGAGGCGAGAAGGTCTTATAAAATCTGGGCGTGAACCCGTCTGGACCTGGGCTCTTTCCATTCTTCAAGCCCTTAATAACCTGAAGGATTTCAGAGTCCGAAATCGGGGAGTCCAGGTCACTAGCCTCTGCTGGAGATATGGTGGGTAACGCCGTCTCTGATATATAGGTCTCCAGGTCTATGGGGCCCTCATGGGATTACGTGTATTTGGAGGCAGGGGGAAGATTGTAGAGTGAGGAATAATAAGAGCGGAATTCTTCTGCAATGTCCAAGTTAGCGTTCTTTTTCACATTTTCTGGGGAGAGGATGAAAGGGATCCGTGAGCGGTTTTGTCTAGGGTGGGGAACCCTTGCTAGGTGCCTACCACAGTGATTGGCTTGAGTGTAATGTACATATCGCCCCCTGTCCCTGGTCACCAACGACTTTTCCGAGAGGAGACGCAGCGAGTCCCGACGTGCATTGGATAGTTCTAGTAACTTGAAAGGGTCAAGAGATCGCTTATGGGAACCTTCAAGGGTGGTTATATTAGCATAGAGTCTGGTACACTCTGCAGAACGTTCCCGTTTTAGTCGGGCTCCATGTTGAATGAGGATTCCCCTGATTTATGGTCATTAACGAAGTTAATGATCACCTGTTTTATTGCCTGCTGACAAACGGCGTCTAAGAGTAAAATATCGTTTAATCGCCAGGTGAATCCTTGTTTAACCGGGGGGGCACGTCCGAGGCTAAAGTGGACCGGGGCATGGTCAGACCATATTTGCTGTCCTATCGTGTCGGTCGGTTGGTGGTCAAGGAGGGATTGGGAAATCAGGATGTAATCTATGCGACTATATGTGGAATGGGCCAGTGAGTAGTAAGTGTAGTCCCTACCTGAGGGATTCAGTATCCGCCACACATCTGTCAGCGATAGTTTAGTGAACAATGCCCGTATGCTGGTCAGGGAGGTCGGGGAAATGGAGGACCTACCTGAGGAGGCGTCAAGACGAGGAATCAGCGTAGCATTGAGGTCTCCACCCAGGATCACGTTAGTGGTGCAGAAGGACTCAAGCTGGGAGGTCACGGAGGAGATCAAGCGAAGCTGGTCCTGGTTAGGAGAATAAATGTTAACAATAGTGAAGATTGTTTGTTCATAGGATATCTTTAAAAATATATATCTACCTAAAGGGTCAATCATCTGGTCCAGGACTTCTGGACTGAAAGATTGATGAAACGCAATGGAGACCCCCTTTGACCTGGACGAAGGTTTAGTGCTGTAGAACCAAGTGGGGTATTTTTTTGAGGATATTCGAGACACTGCATCAATGCGAAAGTGCGTTTCTTGTAACATAAGTATTTGGGAACGTCTTTTGTGGAAGTGATGTAAAATCTGATGTTGTTTTTCTGGGGTATTGAAACCCCTGCAATTCAAAGAGGATATCGTAAGGTGGGCGGCTGAAGCTATGTTAAGTGTATATATTTATGGAATTAATCAGGAATGATAAGTGAACCCGTGGCCCAGACCAATGGGAGCAGAAAGGGAGAGAGGAGGAAGGAAAAAAAAGACAAAGAGAGACATTGCGACTGCAAACCTGCAGTGGAGGGAAGGAGGAAGGAGATAGAATAGTTATGATAAAGCATTGAATATGAGAATGAACCATAAACAAAGGCCAAGGAGGCCAGTCTCTAAGTGCAAAACACAACAGTATGTACGGAGCCAGCCTGGGCGCCGGGAACCGTAAGGTGGGAGCCGTGATCAGCACATAGGGTGGCCCGCATGAATTAGGTTATATAACAGAATAAACAAACAAATTTACATCCTCCAGAATATATGAAGGAAAATTGCTTATGCACCCCCCGACCGGGTGGGTGCGGCAAGTTTAATGTGGCCAAGCAGGCAAGGGTCCCCCATGTAGGTACATGAGGGATGGGGGTTACCCGCTCAGTCACCTAACCAGCATGAATGCAGCAAAATAACAAACAGTGAGAGTGCAAGGTGGGGGAGGAAATGAGTGAGGACACAGGGAGCACAGAGGGAGTCATAAACATAACCAATGAAGAGGACAATCAAGTGAAAGGCCTGTGCCCCTAAACCGTGTATCAAAGTCCAGTTTCAGTTAAACACCAACCGCTACCAATATGTCCTGGTGTCTGATACCCAGGAGTGGAAAAAAGAACCAATATTCCCAGTGACCAAGATCATCCTGGAGGGGATTTAAAGCTGGCTGGTCTAGGACGTTTCTTCTTCTTGGAACTTCCATGCCAATCAGAGTTCAAGGGCAAGCCTGATGTTGCAGTCCAGAACAGAGATCTGGGGTAGTTCAAATGTTCCAAGAAAATTAGGGAGGTCCCTGAATACGGAGGACTGCTGACTTACCCTCATGGGAAGCGGAGAGTTGGAAGGGAAACCCTCAGTGATATTTAATTTGCTTCTCCTGAAGGGCACTGGTGATTAGCTTTAGAGCGCCTCATGTCCAGGGTCAGCTTGGATATGTCAGGCAAGAAAGCCTGATCTGTCAGTCATTGAACATGATGGCGTCTTGGTCATGTGACGCTTGCATAATGGCAGCTTTGGTTGTATAATGGTGGACACGACAGATCACGTCTCTGGGGAATGCTGGGTTGGGATTTTTAGGGCCCAAGGCTCTGTGTATGCGATCAAGTTCGATCTCATTGTCCTCAGTTTTCTGTAATAGCTGATTAAATATTTTTAAGCCCACTGGTGTTAAGTCTTTAGTCTCCACTGTTTCAGGTAGACCTCTTATGCGAATATTGTTTCGACTACTGCGATTTTCTTGATCGTCTTGACGATAATATAATTGCTGAATCTGCACAGTATGCTCTTGTAAAATGGCGTCATGGGAGTTTACAGTAGTAACAGTGTCCTCAACTGTGTGCTCAATGTCCTCCATCCTCCCTGCCACATCTCTGCGGAGATCTGCAATCTCCTGCTTGTAAGAGTGCTTCAACCTTTTTACATATGTCTCGAAATCGTGGCGTGTCGGTAGGGCCTTAATATAAGCCTCCATGTCCCAGCCTGCACTAGAACGCTGTGAGTCCGGTGAGTGGCATCCAGAGTGGACTGAGCCACGATCCGACTCCTGCGGTGAATGTGTGCGATGGCGCTTTCTCACCTGTGAGGCCTGGTGCTGTGAGGAGGAGCGGGACGGCGCCATCTTGAAGGCCGGGGTGCTGCTCCGTGAAGCCTCCGAGCGGGTGAAAAAACGCCCGATCTCGCCATCCTTCGGGGGTCCAGGGCTTCTCTGACCGTCCCCGCCACCATTCCTTCCCATCTCAGGGCAATCGAGCTGCTGCAGTGGGTCTGTAGGATGGTCGTGGCCTGGTGTCAGCGGGAGCCGATACGAAGCACGTCTTATCGTGCCATTCGCTAGGCCACGCCCCCATGGTGTGGATTTTCAAGCATGCAGCCCTGGCATGGCAGGAGAGGGTGGGGATGAGAAAGCGCCACCCCTCCAAACCATACCAGACCACGTGCCCTCAATATGGAGAGGGTGCTTTGAGGTCCCCCCCAAAGCACCTTGTCCCCTTGTTGATGGGGAGAAGGGCCTCATCCCCACAACCCTGGCCGGTGGTTGTGGGGGTCTGCAGGGGTCTGCGGGCGGGGGGGCTTATCAGAATCTGGAAGCCCCCTTTAATAAGGGAGCCCTCAGATCCCGACCCCCCTCCTATGTAAATGGGTAGGGGTACATTGTACCCTTACCCATTCACCAAAAAAGGAGTGTAGTGGTACAAAAAACATGAGGCAGTTATTGACAAGTCCTGTATTGTGTAAAATAGCTCTTTTCTTCCTTTCTTCTTTCTTCCTCCAGTCTTTCTTCATCTTCTCCTGCTCCGCTCCTTCTTCTGGTTTCCTGCTTCTTCTTTCCGTCTTCTTCCTTCCTCTCGTCATCTTCAATTTTCATCTACTTCTGCCTTCTCTTTCACTCCCTCCGCTCTCCCACTGCTGTGCCACCCAGAAGCTTCCAGAATGGGTGGTCTTCAGTTTGACATTTATTTTATAGAGAAGGATGGGCCTGGTACGGACTTTGGGGGGGACCCTACACAAACAGTTTTTTTAATTTTTGGCGGGGTTCCGCTTAAAATCCATACCAGACCTGAAGCGCCCGGTACGGACTTTTGGGGAGAACCCTATGTAATTTTTTTTTTTAAAGTTTGGCAGGGGGAACCGTACGCAATTTTTTAAAACATTTTGGCATGGGGTTCCCCTTAAAATACATACCAGACCTGAAGGGTCTGGTACGGACTTTTGGGGAGAACCCTATGTAATTTTTTTTTTTAAAGTTTGGCAGGGGGTTCCCCTTAAAATCCACACCAGACCCAAAGGGCCTGGTATGGACTGGGGGGCCCCCAATGCAATGCTTTTTCAGTGATTTTATCTATATTGCCGGGAGCTGGCAATACATTACAGCTGCGAGCGGTTTTAAATGACAGTTTTTCCTTTACAAATGTCATTTTGCGGTGGCACTGTTCTAAACATCACAGAGATGCGCCCTTTTACAGGCATACTAAATGGACCCCCCAGGCACGATATTTAAAGGAATATTTCATTTTTATTTTTTCACTTTAAGCATTATTAAAATCACTGCTCCTGAATAAAAAAAATGATTTTAAAACTTTTTTTGCATTGATACATGTCCCATAGGGTCCCCATACACTTTTTATGCCAATAACTTGCATATAAGCCTTTAAAATGAGCACATTTGATTTTTCATGTTCGAGTCCCAATTATTTTAACGGCGTTTGCTTGTTCCCACATATTTTTTGCCTGTTTGCATGTTCTGGTACAAACCGAATTGGGGGGTGTTCGGCCCATCCCTAATGGGCACTTTTGATTTTGCCTGTTTGGCTCCCATAGACTTTAATAGGGTTTGCTGTTAGAACGTTTCCCCTGTTTGGAAGTTCTCCTGCAAACTGAACAGGGGAGTGAGCATCAGAGCTGGTGGTATGCTGGCAGCACAGCACCTATGGGAAATCTAGATTGTGAAATGTGTTCCTAGGTGGTAATGAACACCTGATGGCACAGCTACTCTAGTACTGTAGTCATGAGTGAAGTGATGACACAGATGATAAAGTGATAGAACAGATTAACCAAGGTAAAATAATGTATAGTGTTTTTTGTACATACAGTATTTACTTTATTTATTTATTATGGTCATAATTGAAAATATAAAACTTTTAAAAAATGTGTTAATTTTCTTAGTCAGGTAAATGCAAAATATTGCATGTAACTAGTAGCTAGTCTTTTATCCAGTCAGCAGGTTGCATTACAGAAACTTTTTAATTTCTCCTTTCACCAACCATCATACCTGGGAACTTTCCCAGTCAGTGATCCTGAGATGGGGGTAGGGGGCAGGGCAAGAAGAGGGGCAATAGTGGTGTGCAATATCCACTGCTCCAAAATAAAGGCAATCATTTAATAGCAGTGTACATCGTGTGCCACTGCCAAAAGTGCAGCTAACAATGCTATGGTTTGATAGCGACAGGTCTACAGGTCTATAGTAATATGGTCTTCTAAACAAACATTACTGACGTGACAATATGGAGGTAAAAAACAGCATTACTGACAACAAATGTATTACAAACGGGCAATTGTTAGTTCTCATGGGTAGAGTTGAGCGAACCCGAACTGTAAAGTTTGGGTTCGTACCGAACTTTGGGGTGTCCGTGACCCGGACCCGAACCCGGACATTTAAAAACCCAAGCCCAGGCCCAGTGCCTGTGGGGTTTCAAGCCATGCTTGGGTTTGAAATGTCAAGCCCAAGCGAGTTGAGATGGGTACTCTTGATTGTTAACGGGCAAACATTATGTAAACAACAGTCATTACGACAAAAAATGGAGGTATAACAGTGCAGTCATTACAAACAAATCTTCTGGTATAATGATATCTGGACATCTGGACAGCGATAGTTTGGTATCGTAACAATCGACGTGAAAACCGTCACCGTGTGCTACATGTGACGATAATTTACTAACGGAAATAAAACCTCGTCACCTATAACGTGTGGTGATAACGGGGAGAAGAACGGGACGGGG
>BLSH010216829.1:311630-326097 GCA_018402905.1 Glandirana rugosa | reverse complement strand
CGCCGATCGGCGGTCGGCAAGTGGCTAGAGTACGTTTAGTGTACAGTATATTACAGTATAGGTCTGCTTTAAAATATATGTATGTCTTATATTTCTCTAAATTAAACAAAGAATATTCAGATTTTTAACAAGAGATGGTTTCCTATATTTCTATATTCAGTCTTAGTCAATAACATTCTTTGATTCTAACTGCATTTAGTTTAGGAATTAGGAACTATCCCAATTCAATAAAGTACTTTTACACCTTCCTGTTTAAGATTCTGGGCAAAAACAGTGTGTAGCATCCTCTTTGTATAGGATGCTAAGAAAATTTAGTTTTTGACTCCTCTGTAGTCTATTGATTTCTTTGGGCTGTTCTAGGTTTCACAGTCTGTAGGCTTGATTGCTCCCCCTACATTTCAGAGGTTTCCAGAACATAGAGGGCTGGGAGAGTCAAATAGGCAGCTTGAATTGTTATTATACTTCAGCCAATCTCTGGGGAGTTGTGTCAAGTAGGTGGCTGGGGAGAGCATAAATAGCCTGAGGTCTGAAGCAGCCATGTTCCTGTACTGCTATAGTAGTTCCAGCCTCAGGTGGTTGCTATAGCAGAGCTGAGGGGCCTAATATTGATTTCTTCTGAAGCTAAGACTTTGGTCTGCAGAACTCACCAAGGAGTGCCTGGTGGAAACTGGGAGGTGTAGCTTCCTCAGGACACTGTGAGTTCTGATCCAAGCTTAAGTGATTGTAAATGATCACCTTGTAAAAAAAACCCATTCAGTTTAAAATAGAAATGAAAGGCAAAACATTTTTGTAAAGCTATAAAAATAAATTATCAATACTTTTTTATAAGTGATCACATTCTCTCTGTTCTCAGCTGCATAAGAGCTGGGAGGAGAAGCAGCAGCAGCACACTGTGCCTCCCAGTGAATGGCTGTGCAGCGGGGGCATGTCAGGACAAGTCTGATTATTGGAAGAGAGCAGGCTGAGTTCAGCTAGAGAACTGACCACGGTGTGTTCTTCTGCTTAGTGTGGTTAGTTTTTAATAGGAAAGCAAAAGGGACTGACAGGAACACCAGGGATTTTACATAAAAGGAAGCAAGTGACTGTGTACTGTTCTACTTTGGGCATCAGTGATAGCTCTTTATCCAAGTCTGCTCCTACAGAGTCTCAGTTCTGGTCGTCCCCCTGGTTACTGGTTTAAAGACTGCTCAAAGATGTTTTGCCTAGTTAAGTGTGTCCCCCTATTACAAGCATTTTTGGAGTATCCCATACCACCCCAATCCCTCTCCTGTTACAAGTTCTACAAGCAATAAATCTTAAAAAGACACCCCCTAGACTGTTTAATGGAGTCAGAGTGAATGGACTGTTGTCTGTGTGATTTGTAGGCTCTGCACTATCTTGGGAAAGAACCAGTAAATTCAGCAGTTCCTATGGGGGTAGCACTAGACGTGCAAATGCTTTCGTTATAAGAACTAAGAAATCTCATAATGCTTGTGGTTGATTTTTTGCTTACTATACTGTCACCTAGCAATCCTACATCTTTTCTTTTTTGGACTTGCTTCATTAATGAAATTATGGTGTACACTGGAGATGTAAACATTAGAAGGAATGATTTAATTATAAATGTGAGGTTCTAAATTGCAGTTGCCAGCAGACTTGTGCTACCTCAAGCATTCAATTTGTAACTTGACTAGAAATAAGATTTGGATTTGAACCCAAAACCAAATAATTTTCAGTTCAAGAAAATAGTGATTTAAAGCAGCTGTTGCAGTGCAATTCCTGGCCTGAGCTAAGGTCAGGTGGCTTATAGAAGGGCTGATCATTGGCGTTATCATATGCACCAGCCCCCTTCCTATAAAAGTCAGGGTTCCCAATGGCATATGTTTAGTGTGTTGGAGCAGACACAAAGTAGTTTTGGAAAAATCACAAACTGTATGCAGAAAGAGTTACTATGTTTTGATTCTGCTGCTGATTTCCAGGTAGAGTCAGATGGTGCTGGTAATTGCTGAAATCATCTTTTATTTACTGTGTGCCACAGATATTATTATTTTTTATACAGGATTTATATAGCACCAACAGTTTACGCAGCGCTTTACAATATAAAAGGGAGACAATACAGTTACAATACACCAATATGTTGAATAAACATTTGTACAAACAATCCCTATTCAAATTTTTTAGTTTATTCAATGCCTTGACAATGTCATTCAAAAATACTTCAAAATTTTGTTTGCCTTTATCAGACGATTTTGTGATGCATGAACTTTCTTGAGTGACACATGCTGTACACTGTTAGAAATTCATTCATTTGAGAAACATTTCCATGCTATTCCTTTGAACTTTCTCGTCACAGCAAACAAAAACATCAATTTGACCCCACTATTGATTAGAAGATTGAACAAACATTCTTCAAAATGTAAAATTTCAAACGTATCCTACTTGTGTATAGCCAGCTTTTGATGCTGCTGGTGACTTACTTCATATTTTAATTTTTTTTTTTTACTTTCAGTTTCTGTGCACATATTCACAAAAATATTTGGGGAGCTTTTTTAGTAAAATAAATACACCCTAATGTTGATTTTTATTAAAAACTGGCTGGTGCGTTTTTTGTTGACAAAGCGTGTTTTTAGTGAAATAAATAAACTTTAATGTGAATTTTAAAGTTTGCTGGTGTGGGTCCTGTTGAAAAACAGCTTTGATAAAGTATTCAAAGAGTACATTCAGCCACTAAAATTTTGGGTACCTTTAACAGTGAAATACATACACTCTGTTGTAGATCTTTTTATTAAATGCTGGCTTGTGTGGGTTCTATTAAAAAAGTGGCCTAGTGACAGTGTTTAAAGACTGTGCATGTACTCACTACATGATTTAGTTCTTTTTTTCTTTCAGCTAAATAAATACACTTTTTGGTTGTCTTCATTTAAAAATGGCCTATGTGGGTCCTGTTGAAAATGGTGCCTTAGCAAAGTGTTTAATTACTGTGCATGTATTACTACAATTTTTGAAGGCTCTTGATTTATTGCTTGATTAAAACTTGACTCTTAAACTGTGGCCTACTAAAAATGCTTGCATAGTGTGCATCAAAAAATTTATATTTCTGGATTTTTTGTGGAAATAATGCACTCAAATTTGTATTTCCAAATTATGAATCTGCCTGGTGTGTACTTCTTAAATTGTGACACAGTAAAAATGTCACTGTGGATTGAGTCTGTACAATATGTCTGCTGTTGTCGCTTGAAATAATACACTCCAATTTTTATTTACAAAGCATTTAATTTAAAAGTTTTACCTTTGTGTTAATTAAACCACATCAGAAAGTTGTTGCTGATAGCCTGTTAAAGAGCTGCCTTTATTGTTCCAGCACCTCCCCACATCTGAAACCACTCAAAAAAATGAAAACGCTCTGTACCAAAACACTGCACACTCTCACTCCAGGTTTTTAAAATGCAGGCCATCAGTCACAAATTCACTTTCCTGGATGGAAGGCACTCTTTGACATGAAAAGTGCAGTAGGGCAGGCTAGTACCTTAAGCTCATGTAGGGCAATCTCCAGCCAATAGTCTGCCCCGGATACCCAAATGCTGCGATTGGTAAAACGGCTTCTCTATGGTGAAGGTGGTCTCTGACCACATGCAGCAGAACAGGTGAGTACCTCAAGTAGTCTACAGTTGACACCCAAAAGTTAATTGATGTTATTGCTTGTAAAGGTTTGATTTACCTCCCTGCCCATGTAGGCTTCAACTGAGCAGTGGTCACCTTATTAAATTCAAAATGTAAACACCAAAAAATGTGCAGTACACAAAGGGCAGCTTTTTTCTATGTGAAGAACAAGTGAAAAAAACAAAGCCAGCATATGCCCGTTGGTTTTCCCCCTGCAGCTATGTATTTAGTGTGGTAGATCCAGACACCTGATTTAATCAATGCAACTGCAGCTATGGATAATATGGGAATAAAAGAGGGGCTGCACTTGCACAGAAGTGTGCAATGCTCTTGCACAGAAGTATATGATGAAGCGGTGCACACAAGGGCCGGCTTTGCCTGTTTCAGAAACAAATTTAATATCAAGGCCACTATGTGGGAGGACAGCCAACCTATTCTCATTAGGTGCCGCTCTCTCATCTATGCCTACAAGTTGGTAGATCCATTCAACATCAGGATATACTACCTTGCCTTACCATGATACATTGGAGCGGTGCACCATCACCATCATCACGGTGCAAGACACTGCCTCCTTCACAGCCACCATCAAATTGGCCCAATGAGCTGTGAAGGAGATGTAATGTTCCTGCCCATGCTTGCTGGACCATGTTTCTGTGGTCATGTTGTGTGGACCCTTCCACTAAATGGAAGTGATACAGAGATATTATCATTGCACATGGTGATGGATAGATACCTGCAAATGTGGTGCAGCACAGGCCTTAAACTAGGGGAAGGGAACTGACTCCATCAGCTGGAATCAGAGCAGCTGTAAAGTTAGGCTTTGAGATGCTGGGCATAGGGGTGATTAGGGGACTTTTTTTCTTCCACTCCATCAGCTGTGAAAGAGACACCTGGCTGGTCAAGGATGTTGTTAAAGATGTTGTTAAGGATGGCAGGGGGCTTTTACAGTGAAATTCAAGCCCAAACTTGGCCATACTCAGTATGGCCCTATGCTGACTATCTTCTCCGCTTGATTCATCACAAGGTAAGCCTCTCAAACTCCTTGTCAGACTCCCTTCCCTGTCACCAGATACTACACATGTTGTAGGGGAATGCAGATGGAGAATCTTGAGAAGGGGCTGTCAAAAGGACAGGACCTGAAACCTATACTAATTTACACTGTATTGGTGGAAGCAGGGCTGGTGCAAGGATTTTTGACACCCTAGGCGAAACCTCATTTTGCCGCCCCACCCCTGACTCCACCCCCTTTCCCCTGCCCAGCCTGATCAGCGCCAATGATTTGCAGCCTGATCAGAACCAATCAAATGCAGTCTCACCAGCGTTTATCAAATACAGCTTCACCAGCTCCAATCAATACAGCCTTACCTGTGCCCTTCATATACAGCTTCACCAGCGCCAATTAATACAGCTTCACCTGTGCCCATCAAATACAGTTTCACCCGTGCCCATCAAATACAGCCTCACCTGTGCCCATCAAATACAGTTTCACCCGTGCCCATCAAATACAGTTTCACCTGTGCCCATCAAATACAGCCTCACCTGTGCCCATCAAATACAGTTTTACCCGTGCCCATCAAATACCGCCTCACCTGTGCCCATCAAATACAGCCTCACCTGTGCCCATCAAATACAGCCTCACCCGTACCCATCAAATACAGCCTCACCTGTGCCCATCAAATACAGCCTCACCTGTGCCCATCAAATACAGCCTCACCTGTGCCCATCAAATACAGCTTCACCCGTGCCCATCAAATACAGCCTCATCTGTGCCCATCAAATACAGCCTCACCTGTGCCCATCAAATACAGCCTCACCTGTGCCCATCAAATACAGCTTCACCCATGCCCATCAAATACAGCTTCACCTGTGCCCATCAAATACAGCCTCATGCAGGTGGAGGCGGAGGGGGGGTATTTGGCAGATCAGTCACTATTTCTATGTACATTTGCAAATGGCATGTGATAATACAATCTCATTATCTCAGTCAGACAGTATCAGTTCTTATATGAATCAATGCAGAGCAGCCAGTCACATATCAACAGTGGCCAGGCGCCCCTAGGCGGCAGTGCGCCCTAGGCGGCCGCCTACTCCGCCTAGTGGTAGAGCCGGCCCTGGGTGGAAGCATACTTTGGCCCTTTTGCCTTGGGTAGTCAAGGCGATATCTTGACACTGAGTGCAAAAGTTATGGTGCCGGATGCTATTATTTAGGTACTTCTCCCATGTGTAGTCCAAATGGCACTTTTACCATGACTTATACAATGCAAGCTGATGCTTAAGAATACAAAGGTGCTGTAGGCCAGTGGTTCTCAACCCTGTCCTCAAGTACCCCCAACATGCCATGTTTGCAGGTTTTTCTTTATCTCACACAGGTGCTTTAAATCAGAGTCAATGACTTGGTATTTTGGACAGCTATTTTATCTAAGAGAAAAACCACTGCTGCAGGCAACAGATATGTTAAAAATTTGGCCTATTCAGGGTCTCGTGTACTGTCTTTAACCACTTTAATACCGGCCACTTAGAACGCTTCCCTACCAGACCAATTTTCAGCTTTCAGTGCTGTTGCGCTTTGAATGACAATTGCGTGGTTGTGTGACGCTGTACCCAAACAAAATTTTTATAATTTTGTTCCCACAAATAGAGCTATCTTTTGGTGGTATTTGATCACCCCTGCAGTTTTTATTTTTTGTGCTACAAATAAAAAAAATGAAAATTTAGAAAAAAAAAGTTTTCTTCGTTTCTGTCACAAAACTTTGTATAAGTACATTTGTGGCTACACTGATGAGGCTAGACTGACGGGCACTGATGAGGCAGTACAGATTGGCACTGATGAGGTGGCACTGATAAGGTTGCACTGATAGGCACTGATAGGCGTCACTGATAAGCAACACTGACGGGCACTGATAGGCACTCATAGGCGGCACTGATAGGTGGCACTGCTGGGCACTGATAGATGGCACTGCTGGACACTGATAGGCGGCACTGATAGGTGGCAATGATGGGCACTGAAAGGTGGCACAGGTGGGCAATGATAGGTGGCACAGGCGGGCACTGATAGGCAGCACAGATGGGCGCTGGTGGGCACTGGTACATGACACTGATGGGCACTGGTGCATATAGCACTGTTAGGGATGGCACTGGCAGGCATTACATATGGGCACAGTGCCATCCCTACAGTGCACTGTATTGCCTTTACCTGGTGGTCTAGTGGGGGCTCCCTGGTGGTCCCTGGGCGGCCTCCTGATTGTCTCCCTGGTGGTCCTGGGCGGCCTCCTTATTGTGTCCCTGGGGGGGGGCTCCCTGGTGGTCCTGGTCGGCTCCCTGGTGGTCCAGTGTGGCGATTCTGAGGGGGGCTGCACTGATAAACATTCAGCGCAGCCCCCCCCTCAGGAGAGAAGCCCATTGGCTCTCCACTGCTCAGGTCTGCAGAGTGCATATATACATGTGTTATACATATATACAGTATCTCACAAAAGTGAGTACACCCTTCACATTTTTGTAAACATTTTATTCTATCTTTCCATGTGACAGCACTGAATAAATTAGGCTAATTCACTATATGGCAAATATGCGATTGCACAACGCCTAAAAATAACGCCCATTTAAGCCAATTATCATATCAACTAGGCGATCATGCGAAAGCAAAATCATTATTGCTGCGAATATGCCTTCTTAATCGGCATATATGGGAATAGATCATTTCAATTGGGCTTGAACCTGCAGAATCCATTGAAGGTTTGTATGAACATAATTTGCTTGAAAAAGTGTATGGGAACTACCGCAGTAAAATGGAAAGCATAATGCTGCGTACAATGCAAGGTATGCTGATAACATCTGTAGGATCCGAACCAGTAGCTGTAAGCTTTGAACGTATCTGAATAAACCACTACACTATAGAGTTGACCGCAACCAGCCAGAGAAAATACATTTACTAATCTTGTATTCTCTTCATTCTCTACAAACTAACTGCTGCCACGTTAACTAGTGTGTGATTATTCCAATTGCACACCATAATATTAATGAATATGTACATACCATTGCATGCATTGCAAAAGTTCATAGTATGGAAGCAATCAAAATAATGTGCATTGGCTAATATGCAATGTCATATTTTCAGCATATAATGCTGAGTACAGTGTAAGATGTGGTGATACCATCTTTGGGATTCTAACCTATTTAGGCATAATTACGGTGTTTATCTTCATGTACAGTGAAACACATACATTGGCCAATCTTATTGCATAGTGTATGGGGCGCTTAAGTCTTTGAAGTAAATAAAGGTTACATACTTGCTCATTTGCAAACATTACTCTTTATTAGAGGGAGGCTTTGAGGAAGGCAGCAAGGTAAATTTTCCAGTGTGACGTTTCTGCTCTTCCCCAGCCACGGCTTATTTCACCATGTGCATAGTTGGTAAACATGCGGGACTCTGAGATCTGGTGCAGGTTTTTTTTAAAAACGAGAAGCAATTATGCACCACAACCAGCAACATACAGGAAAGGCATGGCCAGGTTGCTGGACAGCTTCCAGAACACCTCTGATATGCCAGGTTATTTATGCAGGTCCTAGATGCCAGTTCTTGCCTTGTATGACAAAATATCCACTTTCCACAAATGAAGGTAAGTGGAGGACATGAAGATGGCTTTCTCCAGCCTGGAACCGCACGTAGGACCACTCCTGTAAAGTGTGAGGAAAGGGTAAGTGTCATTTCATCATGACTAGCACTTTTTTTTCAGTCTTTGCAGGTCAGGAGTCAGGTAGACCACTTTTGCCTGATGACATTTCATCACAATGTAGAAGTGTTTGTAACTTCATGGCTTCTATGTATGAAGGTACAAAGCATTCTCTGCTCAACATCCCCCACAGCCACTCAAAGACTTACCTGAGCCCCATCACGAGTCACTAATGGGCACAAGAGCCTTGGCTGTATGTGTACTCTTCCTAATGATTTGCTGAGACAGCAGTGGCTGCTATTGTTGCTAACACTGTATACAGGGGGCAGAGCTATGACTGTGTATGTGAACAGGCATGCACAGCAGTGGATAATGAGCAAGGTTTGGGTGCCCCCAGAACAAGATACGTGCTCTGGGGGCACTTGACTGGGGGTAGGGGCCAGAAGCTCCAGCATCATCACCCATGTAAAGGAGGATCATGTCTGCTCTGTTGCAAACCACTGCAGTGAGCAGGTAAGTTAACCACCTCCCACCCAGCCACTGTACATATACGGCCAGGTGGGAGCTTCCCCGTTCTGACAGGACGTGCATATACGTCCTGCAGAACGGGAGCTCGCAGCGCGGCCACGGCTGGATCCTGTGATCATTATGATCACAGGATCCAGCCGAGCAGAGATCGGGATATGGGCGCTGTGATTGGCCCTCCCGATCATGTGACAGCTGTGTCCAATCACAGCCGTCACATTGTAAACAGAGACGAAAGTCTCTGTGACAGTTCTCCCCCCGCCGAGCTCAGTGAGAGCTCAGTGCGGGGGGGAATCTGCAGATATGTGACAGCTCTCTGCATGATGATGGTTTAATGCAGAAAGCTCTCACAGATCGCCCCCCACACAGTGCACCAAGCACACTGATACCCCTGTCCCCATACACATAAGTGTCCCCATAAAACAGTCCCCAAAACATCTGTATGTCCCCAACCACATCTGTCACCATACACAAAACATCTGTCACAGTCCCCAAAACATCTGTATGTCCCCGTCACATCTGTCACAGTCCCCAAAACATCTGTATGTCCCCGTCACATCTGTCACAGTCCCCAAAACAGCTGTATGTCCCCGTCACATCTGTCACCATACACAAAACATCTGTCATAGTCCCTGTCACATCTGTCTGTCCGCCAACACCAAATAAACCCCGATTTGGGTTATTTTTACCAAAGAAATGTAGCAGTAAAATTTTTGGTCAAAATTTATGAAGAGAAATTACTTATTTGCAAAATTTTATAATAGAAACGAAGAAAAATGCATTGTTTTTAAAAATTTTCAGTCTTTTTTAATTTATACACAATAGATGTTACTGGGCTGAAAAACAAGAAACACATTTACATACCTAGCTGAGGTTACTGTTCCTCCTAAATATATACAGGTGGCACAGACACAAGCAAACATCTGCCACGTGTTCTACTCCCTCTCCACTCTCTTTAAAATTGCCACACTGTTCAGAATGGAGTTTAGTGTTGGTGGGCAACCAAACTGTTTGTCATGTTGACTACACACTAGATAGAGTGTCAAGTCCATTCACAACTGTCAGATGTTTCTTAGCATCTGTGTCCCTGTGAGAGATACCCGGCAAAGTAGGAATTGAATACACATTCTCTATCAATAGCTATGTTTTAATATGTACATGTAAAGTAGCCATAAATCAACCAATTCCGGGTGGCAATACCGGCATTGCTGTTCTGCCATCTGGGGACCAGCAGCTGACGAACCTCTTGCTCCCTCTCCTCATCCAGCTCCCAGGAATCATCCCTCACAACACACATGTTGTGCAAGATGCAACAGGCGAGGATGATCCTGGAAGCCTTCCGAGGAGAGTACAGGAGCTCGCTCCCCCTGGGCCTGGCCAAGCAGAGAAACTGGGACTTGAGCAGCCCAATAGTGAGCTCAACAATGCCCCGGCTTCTCCGCAAGGCACTATTATAGCAATGTTGTGGCTGGCCCTGGGTCTAACTGATTGGAGCCATCAGCCACGTCAGCTGCGGATAACCGTCATCCGCTGAAAATAAAAAAGAAAACAATTAGTCCTTCACATCCCTTCATGTGATCTTAGATGGCTGGAAACAAAATGGTCATCTGTGTTTCTAGGTGTTTCCCTAAAGCAGCCCACACATTTCTTGAAGGGGTTGTAAAGGCAGAAGGTGCATTCTATGTATAAGTTAAAAAAGCTTTTGTGTGTGGCAGCCTCCCAAGCACCCCCTAATGACTTACCTGAGCCACTTCTCTCTCCAGCGATGTCCACGAGTGTGTCTTAGCCATCCCACACACTCCTCCTGATTGGCCCAGACAGAGCAGTGGCGCCATTGGCTCCTGCGACGCTCAAAGTCAGTCAGCCAATTAGGGGAGTGAGGGGGTGTCTGAATGGATACACGGAGCTCTGACTCGGCTCAGGTGCCCCCATAGATAGCTGCTGGCTGAGGGGGCACTCAATAGGAGGGAGGGGCCAGGAGCAGCAAAGAGGAACCCAAGAAGAGGGGGATCTAGCCTGCAAAACCAACTGCACAGAGGAGGTAAGTATAACATGTTTGTTATTAAACAAAATAAATAAACAAGCCTTTACAATCCCTTTAAGTAATATATCTTACACCATGTTTAGGCCCAAAACGAATTGAGTCATTCCTGCATCAAATAACTCATTGTTGATGTGGGAACAGCATTATAATGTCTAGTGTGTTGAGCTTGTGTGGAGAGGTAAAGCCTTTACAGCTTGGTTTACATCATGAATGCTGCTGGCTAGAGACAACCTCTCTAATTGTTCTGGGATGAGCTGACAGGCTGGGTGCACACAAGCGTATTGAGATCTAGGCTTGTGTCCTACTAGGGTGAATGTAGGTTGATTCTCAATAGCTTTTTCCCTGTAGAGCCACACAATTAACAATACTTGTCTGTATGTAAGCTTAGGTTCTCACAAAAAACAATACTGTACCAATAAGCCACCCGGGTGGCATTTGCCCATCTTCAAACTTCTTGAAGAGGCCGGTCTGCTGGAGGATGTACGCATCATGGCATGACCCTGGGAAAGCCAACTGAACACTCGTGATACACTGTCTGGCATCACACACAAGTTGGACGTTGAGGGAGTGGTACTGCTTGTGGTTCCGATAGCCCGCTTCACTTATCCTGGGGGCCCTGATTGCCACGTGTGTACAATCAATGGCCCCCAGGATTTGTGGCATTTGAGCATGGCGGTAGAAAGCCACCTTCACATCATTCCACTGATCTTCATTTTGTGGCCAGTGGATAAATTGTGGTCAAGAATGGCATCTATGACTTGCATAAATACCCTGGACACCGTGGGTTGGCTCAAACCCATAATATTTCCAAAAGTGGTTTGGAAGCTGCCCCAACCTAAGATGTACAAAGTCACAAGCAGCCTGACCATGCCTGGCACAGCATGACTTCGACCTGTAGATTGCAAAATTTTATCCTGTATGAGCTGATAGAGGTGCATAATTGCTTCTCGCCCTAAGCGAAACCTGCTCCGCATATCAGAGTCCCACATGTCTTCCAAATATGCCCGTGGGGCAAAAACACGTGCCTGCTGAAGAAGAACCACAGGTGCCACCATTTCCTGTGCTGGCACCTCCTCTGCCACTGCCACCTGATCTGCCGCTAGCACCTTCTCTGCCACTGGCACCTGCTCTGCTGCCTGGAAAAAAGCAGCAGCGAATACTGACAGCCCCAACACTAGATCATCCCCCACATCTGCCATTTTGGAATCAGAATATCTCACTGGCGATCACGCGAGTTTTAATTCGCAATTACCAACACGTGATCACACAAATATTTGTTATATATAGGTCATATTGTCTAGTGGGTCATTGTGGGTGTGTGGCGTTGGTAGTTGTATAGGAGTGTGGAGTTGTGCTCTTGCTTCCTTGTTTGCTATAATTAGTAAGCCATTTCTACAAGATTGGACTAACATATATTTATAATAATGCACTCTTATTAGTTCATGTAAGTTTGTCACTTATGACTCTTGCATCTTTACAAATGCTTTCCTGTACTTTAGGTTTGTATTGAATTCTAGTTATTTATGTTCATTCTTTTATCATTTATCAATGCTATATTTCTGCTGGAATTCTACTGATCAAAGTAGCTTAGTGGTTTGAAATACTGGTTAGCAACACTCGAATCCCAATTAGGTCAACACCTGTCTGAGGTAAGTATGGTGCGTGCCCAATCACCTTTATGCTTTTCTAAATTCAACTTTGAAACTTTTGACCAGTGATAGCATGATTGGGATTTGAATTCATGTCCTAGAGTCTTTCTAGATAGGAGTTTAAACTACTGAGAAAACTGTAGACAAATCCACCTGCAATATACATCAGTACCATAATTAAAGAATAAACAGATCTACAAACAAATCAATATTCTAAGAAGTCAATTGGACATAAACTAAGTTTTGACATGTAATTGAGCTATAATTGTAAATGTTTAATGCATTTAACACTGCAAAATAGCAGTCATTATTTGGTAATACTCCCAAACAAATGCATTTTTTGGCTGAACATGATAACAAAACCCAGGGAATATGAAGTACATTCTCAATAGCATCTGCAAATGTCCAGTATAGCTATAATGCTTCTACTATTCGTATGTCGGACATAAATGGAAAAGCATGCTAATCTACATCCATGCATTGCTTACCTAATTTGAATATATTTTGGCCACTTAGGATTGTGGAGCTGTGCTAAACAAAATGGCAGCAAGAGGGACAGAGACGTGTACCAATGCGATGACTGTATAGATCCATTTAGACTGTGCTTATACAGTTACTTTTTATCATTTTTCAAAGCCATCATTTGAATGTTGTCCCCTGACACATTTCTCTCCAGATGTTATTACCACATACGTAAAATATAACAACTGTAAAGACAAGTTCCCTACCCCTTTAAGCTGCCTCTGTGATATTTTTTCACCTGTGTAAATGCAAGCACACATGTCCACCAATACAAAAAGGATTACACTTCCATGTAAATAGTAGGTTCTCCTTCTGCCAGATTGCATTTTCCAGTTTCCAGCAACCCTGTTCCTCTTTTCAGCCACTTCCTCTTCCAGGTCATGAGTCATTTAACCCACGCTTACAATGCTGGTTAACTACCACATGTATGTCACCCTGATAATGCCACCAAAAGCTTGCCCAGCATGTTTCTTAACTCAAAGAAAGTTCCTTTTCCACCTTGAGGCTCTGTTCCCACACATGCACATTGGATCTGTTTGCCCACATGCAATTTGATGACAGTTTACAGGACAGTGTGTCCGGATCTCAATGGAACAGGATCACACAGGTCCAGAGTGGATGCCCTCCAAGGCCCCTTTCATGCTTGTACCACCTGAAATATATCAGAATTTGACCCAACTTTGATGCAACTTTAATCACTGCCTGTGTAAACTTTAGGTCTATGGAAGTCAAGTTGCATCAAAGTTGGGCCAAAGTAGTGCAGGGACTATTTTAAATTTGCAGCAACTTGAAGTCACAAGGCTAGTAATTGGAAATCATGGGGTATGACTTGTAATGCAACTTGGGATTGGTAAGTCACATGGCAAGTTGTACATAGGGTTGCCACCTCATCCCTTTAAACCTGAACACATATGAATTACACAGGTTCTAAGGCTAATTTAATGCAGATAAGGCACCAAGTGAGTTTAATTACCTCCTGAATCAGACTCAGAACCTGTGTAATTCATATGTGTTCGTGTTTAAAGGAATGAGGTGGCAACTCTAGTTGTACCCCATGATTTCCAATGATTAACATTCATATCTGTGCAATTTGAAGTTGCAGCGACTTCAAAGTAGTCCCTACACGACTTTGGTCAGACTTTGATGCAACTTGAGCACCATAGACATTAACCACTTGCCGACCGCCGATCGGCATCTGACGGCGGCAAAGTGGCTCGTTCCCGCAAATCTCCGCTCACTGTGTCCAGGGGGGGCCAGGGAGCGGGTGCGGCGGCTTCGATTCCCGCCGGCTACCCGCGATGGCCCCCCCGGAGCGAGTGAGCGGAGGTCCGTGTATGTAAATACGGACCTCCGCTCTGTGTGAGGGGGAAGGGCTGTGACTGCCTATCTGGGGAAGGGAAGTGGTCACAGCCTTCACG
>BLSH010216829.1:222958-236605 GCA_018402905.1 Glandirana rugosa | reverse complement strand
CTCAAATTTTTTGCCTGTTCGCATGTTCTGGTGCGAACCAAACTGGGGGGGGGGGGGGTGTTCGGCCCATCCCTAATGATTATCACTATTGAAGAAATGTCATTACAACACAAACGTGCAGATCTATAAAAAGTGTACATTTTGCGTCATCCTTCTGTGCATCCCTAGAAAAATAACAGACATGGTAGTTTTAAAGCTAATTCTGAGCAAATATGACTTAAGATTAGTAAGAAAGGCTCTGAAATTGCTATATTAAAATTTTTACAGGTGATTTTCTCCTAGGCACTAATTAGAGCAATCTAGTGGTAGGAAATATGCTTTGGAAGATCACTGGCTTTTTAATTATGCATGCACTAAATGGCATTATAAACTGTTAATTGGTCTTTAGTATCCATCTGTTAACTGATGAGAATACTTTTATTTATTAGGAGTCAATCTACCCAGTTTTTAGTTTGCGATAGAAACCTAAACCACTGGATGGTTTATCATATTTTTTGAAGACTATACTGATCTCTGTGCTTGATTTTCTGGGTTTACACACCTATTGAGGCCATTATGAGGAGTCCGCACTCTACCTGTCCTGAAAGATGTAAAGAAGAGCAAGAACACCCACCAGATAGACAGAAATATGGCACCCAATTCAAGAAATGTAACCAAAATCTAAAGATAGCCATTCACATTTCTGATTGTGCAATCACCTTTAGATCTACCATAGACCTACTATGAATTATGTAATGCCAGAACCTGCCTGATTTTATTCAACTGCATATTTAACCAATCAGACAGTGTTGGTGTGTCTAAAGGAGATTGTACAGACATTGTCAATCAGATCGCATAGCGCATGGCCAACTTAAGAGAGGAAACACACTTTCCATTGCAGTGCATTGCAGCATCACAATCATTATCACAACACAAGTTCACACATGTTACGTGTATTAGCACATTCTGGGCCAACTCCAATGTTTATTTGTTGCAGTACACTACAATGCACCATGTAATGCATTACCATGAGTTTTGTTGCCCTGTATTGCCTAAAAGGTGTATGTTTGGTTTCATTTGAATGTTTTCCTGGTTGTCCGCTCTTTCATTTGAATAGGCTGCCTTAACACAATGTACACTAATGAGCTAAAAAAAATGCACATTAATGCAACACCCCAGGAAAAAATGAATGGGCCCTAATAGCATCATGGCACTGAAAATCAACCAGACTCCCTTCAAAATAATGTTTTTTAAATGTAAATGACTGATGGAAAAAAAATTATATTGTTAAGAACCATAGCTGTCAGTTATTCTACTCCATAAGGATGAGATTGCTGGCTTTCAGGTACTCCTAAACATACAACGACCCTAGTAGTTATTGTCTATTTGGGCATACAAAAACCTAAGTGGAACTCAAATTGTACAAGGAAAAATGTATGTGATATTAAACTGGAATTGAACTCCAAAAACAGCTGACAGGTAGAGCTTTTATGACAGAAGAGACCCTATTGGTCTTTTCTGTCATAAATGCTTCTCTTTGCCTGTCAGCGATACATTTATGGTGTCCCCTTTGTCATGATGATGTGACTTCCATGTACATGTGTGGAAGTGATGTTATCTCTCTCTAGCCATTCAAGTGGCCAAACAGACTGAACCCCAAAGGAAGACCTGGGGAAGGTAGAAGTGACAGAGGAGAGCGGTGACAGCACAGCACTGGAGGATATTGTTTGACAGGTAAGTCTGCCATAAAGTGTTAAAAAGCGGGGCATACTAGCACACTAGGACACAAAGCTCCCAGAGACCTGTTTAATTAAAAAAAAAAATAGCAGTGTTTAATTCCACTATTTGTTAACTTGCTATATGATATATACCCTATATATGCTATTGGATCACAGGGATTAGAGTTGAGCGGACACCTGGATGTTCGGGTTCGTCGGGTTCGGCCGAACTTCGCGAAAAAGACCCGAACTTGACCCCGGACCCCATTGAAGTCAATGGTGACCCGAACTTTTGGGCACAAAAATGGCTGTAAAAAAGTCCTGGACAGGGCTAGAGGGCTGCAAAAGGAAGCAAAATGGGGGTAAGAGTAGGACAAGTGCCCTGCAAACAAATGTGGATAGGGAAATAACTTAAAATCACATAAAAAAATACAAATTGGAGGAGGTGGTGGATGTGGAGTAGGAGCCTAGAGGTTGAGGAGGCGGTGACCATAGCGGTGTAGGTGGAAGTGGGGTGGAGGAGGAGGAGGTAGCAGCCAACACTGTTTTTAGTTTGTTTGTTTTTTTTCTAATTGGGGTAGCCCCCAAAATATTGAGACATATTCAAAAAAAAAAAAAGTATACCAATGGCTGTGTGAGGTCGGTCTAAATGTCCATTCTGCACAAGGTAAAGACAAGTCTTGTGAGATCCATGCCTGGTTCATTTTAATAAACTTTAGCCTGTCCACGTTGGCTGTGGACAGGCGGCTGTGCTTGTCTGGGATAACGCCCCCTGCCGTGCTAAACACATGTTCAGACAATACACTGGCTGCAGGGCAGGCCAGCACCTCCAAGGCATAAAGGGCAAGCTCAGGCCATGTGCCCAATTTGGAGATCCAGAAGTTGAATGGGGCAGATACATCAGTCAGTACGTGTAGGCGTGTGCGCACATATTGTTCCACCATGTTGCTGAAATGCTGCCTCCTGCTAAGACGTTGCCTATCAGCTGGTGGTGCTGTTCGTTGTGGCGTGCTGCTGAAAAAGCTTTTCCCCATTTCGGCCATGCTAACCCTGACTTCTGAGGTGCTGGCAGTGCCACAGCTGCATTGGCGACCTCTTCCTCCCCCTCTGCCTTTGCCTTGTGCTTCTTCTGAGCCCCCGGTGTCATTTGGGAATGCCCTCAGCAGCGCGTCTACCAGCGTGCGCTTGTAGTCACGCATCTTGCGATCACGCTCCAGTGAGGGAATTAAGGACAGCATGTTGTCCTTGTAATGGGGATCCAGCAGTGTGGCCACCCAGTAATCAGCACAAGTTAAAATGTGGGCAACTCGGCTGTCGTTGAGCAGGCACTGCAGCATGTAGTCGCTCATGTGTGCCAGGCTGCCCAGCAGCAAAGGCAAGCTGTCCTCTGTGGGAGGTGTATCATCTGTGTCCTCCGTATCCCCCCAGCCACGCTCCAGTGATGCCCACGAGCTGCGTTGGGTGCCACCCTGCTGTGAACACGGTTCCGCCTCCTCCTCCTCATCATCATCATCCTCGTCCTCCTCATCCTCCAGAACTGTGCCCTGGCTTGAAATTTTTTTACCTGGGCTATGCTGGTGCAGGAACCTACCCTGCGCGCCACTTGTGAATGACTGGCCTGATAACCATGGAAATTACCCCTCTTCCTCCTCCTCCTGTGCCACGTCCTCTTCCATCATGGCCCGAAGTGTTTTTTCAAGGAGACATAGAAGTGGGATAGTAACTCTGAGAACAGCGTCATCGGCACTTGCCATGTTGGTGGAGTACTCGAAACACCACAATGTGGTACACAAGTCTCGCATGGAGGCCCACTCGTTGGTGAAGTGGTGCTGTTCTGCAGAGCGACTGACCCATGCGTGCTGCAGCTGAAACTCCACTATTGCCTGCTGCTGCTCGCAGAGTCTCTGCAGCATGTGCAAGGTGGAGTTCCACCTTGTGGGCACGTCGCATAGGAGGCGGTGAGCAGGAAGGCTGAAGTTCCGCTGCAGCACAGACAGGCGAACAGCAGTAGGGTGAGAACGCCGAAAGCGTGCACAGATGGCCTGCACTTTCTGCAGCAGCTCTGACATATCCGGGTAGTTTTTTAGAAATTTCTGCACCACCAAATTCAGCACATGCGCCAGGCAAGGGATGTGCATAAAACCGGCTAGGCCCAGAGCTGCTCATCGGTCTGTTGTCCAATGCCTGTCCACAGCTCCTGCGCAGTGTGGGGTTTATCCCCCAAACATATCAGTTTGAAAACAGCCTGGTGTCGTTTCCCCCTGGATTTGCTGAAGTTGGTGGTGAAGGTGTTACGCTGACCGGATGAGGAGGTGGTAGAGGAGGAGGAAGCGGAGTAGGAGGCAACAGGAGGCAAAGAGAAATGCCCTGCAATCCTCGGTGGTGGAAGGACATGCGCCAAATGGCTAGCCGCCTCAGGCTCACCCGCCACTACATTTGCCCAGTGTGCAGTTAGCGAGATATAGCGTCCCTGCCCGTGCTTACTGTCCTATCAGTGGTTATGTGGACCTTGCCACAGATGGCGTTGCGCAGTGCACACTTGATCTTGTCCCCGACTTGTTTGTGCAGGGAAGGGATGGCTCGCCTGTAAAAGTAATGGTGGCTGGGAACCACGTACTGTAGGACAGACACTGCCATCAGGTTTTTAAAACTATCCGTGTCCACCAGATGGAATGACAGCATTTCAAAGGCCAGGAATTTTGAAATGCTGGCATTCAGGGCCAGGGATTGCGGGTGGGTAGGGAGGTACTTTCTCTTTCTCTCCAGTGTTTGGGAGATTAAGAGCTGTAAGCTTCCATGGGACCGTGTGGAAATGCTTGGGGACGGTGTCGGACATGGTGGCGTTGCTGTCAAATCGTCTGTTTGCTGGGTGGCAGGTGACACTGGCACTGTAGAGGTGGAGGAAGAGGCCCAGGCAGCAGCAGAAGAGGAAGCAGAGGGACGCCAAGACCTTTCTTGGATTTTGAGGTGCTTGTTCCACTGCAGCTCATGCTTTGCATGTAGATGCCTGGTCATGCAGGTTGTGCTCAGGTTTTGAACATTTATGCCTCGCTTCAGGCTCTGATTGCACAGCGTGCAAACCACTTGTGTCTTGTCATCAGCACATTGTCTGAAGAACTGCCACGCTGGGGAATTCCTTTGAGCTGCCTTTGGTTCATGGGTGCGGTGGGTAGTAGCAGGCGTACTGTCTAGGGGACTAACCTGCTTCCTCTTTTGCTGTGCTGGTGCCTCTGTGTGACCACAACTTCTTCCTCCAAACTGCACATGTCACTCGCATGACCTTCATTCCATGTGGGGTCTGGAACCTCATCATCCTCCACATCATCTTCCACCCACCCTTCACCACTGCCCTCCTTGTCAGTCTGCACACTGTGGAAAGCCGCAGCAGTTGGCACCTGTGTTTCGTCATCATCAGAGACGTGCTGCGGTGGTGTTTTAATGTCTTCATCCTGAAACAGAAGTGGTTGGGCATCGGTGCACTCAATGTCTTCCACTTCTGGGGCAGGGCTATGTGGATGGCCCACGGAAAGCACACCAGCAGAGTCATCAAAAAGCATAAGAGACTGCTGCATGACTTGGGGCTCAGACTGCTTGGCTGATTTACAAGGGGCTGAGATGAAATACAGATGGCCATGGGGTTCAGGTGCCCACTCTGAGCTTTCATCAAGGGACCGGGTGGGAGACAATGTGAAGGAACTGGAGGCATTGTCAGCCACCCAATCTACTATCGCCTGTACTTGTTCTGGCCTCACCATTCATTGAGCGGCATTAGGGCCTACCATATAACGTTGAAGGTTCTGTTGGCTGTTCGCACCTAAGGAAGGTGTTTCACTTGTGCGTGCAGCTGGCACAAATCGACCATGTCCTCTCCTTGCAACAGGAACTTCACCAACACCATCAACACCAGCAGCACCAGCAGCACCAGCAGCACCACGACCATGTCCCTTATTTGACGCTCTCTTCATTCTGGATGCAAATGTACTATGTAGCACTATTTATTAATAATAAAAAAAAGAATAATAAATTATTATTCTTTTTTTTTAAAACCAGCAATATAGATGCACTTTTTATTTTTGTGCAAGAAATGCACCGCTGGCCGCAAATGTAGTATTTAGAATATTTTTTTTTTAAACCCGCAATGTAGACGCACTTTTTATTTTTGTGCAAAAAAATGCACAGCAAGGTGCAAATGTACTATGTAGCACTATTTATTAATACTAAAAAAAAAAGAATATTAATTATTCTTTTTTTTTTTTTAAAACAGCAACGTAGACGCACTTTTTATTTTTGTGCAAGAAATGCACCGCTCACACCAGCAGCAGGAACCTCTCCCTACTCCAGTATGAGATGATTTTAGAACACTAATCTGTCCCTCACAGCACCGACAGATACCTGTCCCTACTGCATTAGGAGATGATTTTAGAATGATAATCTGTCCCTCACAACACGGACACAAACTTCTCTCTACACCAGTATGAGATGATTTTAGAATGATAATCTGTCCCTCACAGCACTGACAGGAACCTCTCCTTATACTAGTATGAGATGATTTTAGAATGATAATCTGTCCCTCACAGCACCGACAGGAACCTGTCCCTACTGCAGTATGAGATGATGTTAGAACAATAATCTGTCACTCACAGCACCCACAGGAACCTGTCCCTACTGCAGTATGAGATGATTTTAGAACGATAATCTGTCCCTCACAGCACTGACAGGAACCTGTCCCTACTGCAGTATGAGATGATTTTAGAACGATAATATGTCCCTCACAGCACGGACAGGAACCTCTCCCTACTCCAGTATGAGATGATTTTAGAACGATAATCTGTCCCTCACAGCACCCACAGGAACCTGTCCCAACTGCAGTATGAGATGATTTTAGAACGCTAATCTGTCCCTCACAGCACCGACAGGAACCTGTCCTTACTGCATTATGAGATGATTTTAGAACTATAGTCTGTCCCTCACAGCACTGACAGGAACCTCTCCCTACCACAGTATGAGATGAATTTAAAACGATAATCTGTCCCTCACAGCACCGACAGGAACCTCTCCTTACATCAGTATGAGATGATTTTAGAACGATAATCTGTTCCTCACTGCACCGGCAGGAACCTGTCCCTACTGCACTATGAGATGATTTTAGAACGATAATCTGTCCCTCACAGCACCGACAGGAACCTCTCCCTACTCCAGTATAAGATGATTTTAGAATGATAATCTGTCCCTCACAGCACCGACAGATACCTGTCCCTACTGCAGTATGAGATGATTTTAGAACGATAATTTGTCCCTCCCAGCACGGGCAGGAACCTCTCCCTACACCAGTATGAGATGATTTTAGAACGATAATCTGTCCCTCACAGCACCGATAGGAACCTGTCCCTACTGAAGTATGAGATAATTTTAGAACGATAATCTGTCCCTCACAGCACCGACAGGAACCTCTCCCTATCACAGTATGAGATGATTATAGAACGGTAATCTGTCCCTCACAGAACCGACAGGAACCTCTCCTTACAATAGTATGAGATGATTTTAGAACGCTAATCTTTCCCTCACAGCACCGCCAGGAACCTGTCCTTTCTACAATTAACTTTCCAAGACCCCCCAGCGGCAGAGCTCTTCCTATGTTCTATTCGCACCCCATCTCATCAGGTCCCAGGTTCAGCATCCTCAGCCATTCCATGGTCCTTGGAACCAAGAAACTCGCGCAAAGACTCTCCTAAGCATTTAAGGGTCTCTATCCACAACTCCATCGGCCAATGGGACCCTCGTCGCTGAACAGGTCTCATCAGACCTCAGGAACATGTATACCCTGTCACCCGCAGGGGACTCTTCCACCCCAACAGAAAGTGGACTCTCCTTTTTCTAATGTAATCTGTATTGCTTTGCATAGATCCCTATGATTTCCATTTTTGCTAAAGTGTCAATGGGCACAAATGTTACTGCAATGCTACACCTTTCTCTGCATATCTTGATGCTGTGGTGATCTCCTCTCCCCACAATTACCTCCCTCCCCGGGGCCAGGACCCCCCCCTGTACACCTCAGTTTTTGCTGCAGGCGTCCAGACACAAAAAAGTCTCAAGTGGGCCTCAGGAGCCTTTATCTCTCCTTGCCTCCTTGAGCCGCCTTATTGGGGGCAGCCTTCACACAGCTTAAACATGCGGACAAAAGTGAAGCTTAATGACTGTTCGGTTTTTGGTTATGTTTCAATGTTCTCTATTGTTTAGCCCCCTCTCTCTATTTCCACCTGGTATTTCTATCCCATCAGCCAATTATACCCTCAAGCGCATTATTGGTACTCCCAACCTAAGTCACCTTGTTTTTCTTGTTTTCCTCCACTTTCTCCTCAGCCCACCAAAGAAATGCCAATCCTAACTCCTCAAATCCCTCACCATTGTTACCATTTATAAAGCTAGTTTCATGGAATGTGAAAGGCCTTCGGTCCCCCCAAAAAAGAATTAAAATTCTCCGCCATTTGGAAAGGCTCAAAACCGATATTGCCCTCCTCCAAGAATCCCACCTCCCTTAGTCAGACTTCCATCGCATGCGGAAGCTTTGGGTGGGGACAGTCCTGGGATCCCAGGCCATAGGACGCAAAGCGGGGGTCCTTATCCTGATTAACAGAAACTTACCATGCACAGTGGTTTCTGTGGAATCCGATAACTTTGGGAGAATACTCACGGCCCATCTCCAAATAGCCAATAAGGACTATCTCATTTCAAATGTCTATGCCCCCAACGGCCCCAGCAAGCCTTTTTTTGGCGAAATGGCAGTGTTTCTGTTGAGGAACCCCCAATTACCCCTCATAATAGGCGTGGACTTTAATGCCGTAATGGACCCTCTGGAGGATAAATCCTCTCCAAAACGTTCTCGTTTGTCATGTCCTGACCCCTCTGCCACTCTACTTCCCGACACAATGCGCTCCCTCCATCTCGTAGACACTTGGAGACTATTACACCCGACAGACAGGGAATTCACATTTTTCTCGCATTCACACAATGCCCTTACATGGATAGATTACTTTTTCTCCACATACCATCTTGTCCCTCTTTTGAGGCAGACATCCACCCAATAGCAATATCCGACCATGCTCCGGTCTCAATATCACTATTCCTCGCTGACCGACCGAAACCCCATAACCTATGGAGATTCCCCTCCTATCTACAACACAACAAAGATTTTATTAGCTTTTTAAATGCGGAATGGCGAGACTTTAGTTCTCATAATTCTGCGCACACAGAGGAACCTAATCTATTTTGGGAAGCCGGAAAGGCTTTCCTACGAGGCCGCATCATCTCATACACAGCCTCATATAAAAAACACTTGCTCTCAAACTACAAAACAGCTAGCGAGAGGCTTAGAAATGCTCAATCATCCTTATCCCACTCTAATACTTCTGACTCGAGAACCGAATGGCTACTAGCCAAAAAAGCTTTCGATGCGTGGACAGACAACTTAGAACTACTTCAGAGAACACAATTTGAGGCCACTATGCACAAATGTGGCAAAAAAGCCGGTAAACTATTAGCCAGACTATGCAAAGGCCCCTACTCCCCCACTCATATCACATCCTTACAAGACCCCTCAGGGACCCTACGTTCGGACCCCAATGACCTAAGCCAAATTATGCTACATTACTACAAATCCCTTTACGTCCCAGACCCCATGGATGAGACCCTAGCGCAATCCTTCCTGGATCAAATTCCTCTTCTCAAAACTACACCTGCCCAACTGAAAACACTAAACGCACCGATCACATTAGACAAACTAAATTCCACTATACGACACCAAGCATCCTCTAAAGCCCCGGGCCCAGACGGTTTAACGGGAGAATTCTACAAAACATTCCAGGACATGGTGACCTCCCCGCTACTAGCCGTATATTCCAAACTATGGGAAGGGGACACGTACCCTCACACAGTGAACCAAGCCACTATCAAACTGCTCGCCAAAAGGGGAAAGATCCCACCATCTCGGGCTCATACAGACCCATCTCCTTACTCAATATCGACGTTAAGATCCTTTCAAAAATAGTAGCATCTAGACTATCCGCCATAATCCCGCATATAATTGACCCAGCTCAATCTGGCTTTGTGAGGGGTAGAACAGCCACTCTAAACATTAGGAAAGTTTTGGCAGTGCTGGAAAGTGCCCAGGGTTCCTCGTGGGGGGGCAGGCCATCATCACCCTAGACACCGAAAGGCATTTGATAATGTCAATTTCAATTGGCTTCACATGGTACTCTCGAGGCTGGGTTTTGGGGGCTCTTTCACCCACCTAATCCGCTCAATGTACTCTGCGCCAACAGCCCGGTTGGTGGTGGCCAGTCTCCTCACAGACGATTTCACTCATCACAAGGGCACCAGGCAGGGATCCCCCCTGTCACCGCTGCTATTTAATTTAGCCCTTTCTAGATACATAACTTACCAGGCCCCCCTACACGGGATAAAAGTCAGAGACAGGGAACTCAGATCCTGCCTCTTTGCCGATGATGTTCTCTTCTTCACGGCCAACCCCGCGGCGGATGTGCCAACCATAATGAACATCTTTGGCCAATTTAAACTATGCATCAACTACCATAAAAGTGAAATCCTCCCGCTAGGTTCCATCAAAAATCGCCCTTGGGCCCAAAATGCTCCCTTTCAGCTCACCCACTCTCACATCACATACTTGGGGGTCAAGATAGGGAAATTCCCATCCTCACTGTACCACCTCAACTTCCCACCTCTGCTTGCCAGGCTCACACAAGAGCTGAACTCCTGAATGGATCTCCTGCTCTCGCTCATGGGGAGGTGCCAATTGCTCAAGATGGTTAGGTTCGCTCACCTATTATATCCCCTACAGACCATACCATTGTTACTGAAGCATAAAGATGTCCAGACTTTAAATAAAGCCATATCTAATTTTCTTTGGAAAAAGAAGCGACCACGCATAGCACTCTCCAAACTGCACCTCCCCAGGAGTGAGGGAGGTATAGGCCTCCCCAACATTAGACTATACAATATTGCATGCCTTCTCCGCTACAGCATGGACTGGATTAAGCAATCCTCTCGCTATTACAATTTCCATTTGGAGTGTTCAATGGTTTCCCCCTATCGTTAGTGGCTATCCTGCATGTCAAGTGGAAATCCCTTCCCCCTGCCCTTCAACACAATCTCCTCATTAGAGATACGGTGCTGGCATGGAGAGAATACAGGAAACTCACCAAGGTCTCTCCATTTATCTCTCCCTACCTCCCTATTAGAGGTAATCCCAATTTCCCACCGGGAATGGACCACAAAATTTTCCAACATTGGGAACAAAACGGTCTCTCTGCCTTCTCCTCCCTACGTGACGAAACAACAGGTCTGCCGCACAGCTTTACTCACCTAGTCAACGAGTACTCTATACCCAAATTCCACATTTTTCACTACTGGCAATGTCTCAGCTTTCTATGGACAACCTGTTCAGAACCAAGCAAACGGTTCCGCAGAACCATCATTGACAGTCTCATACAAGACGGCTCCTATGCCATCTCGAACATTTACAAACCTCTTCTGCTGCACTCCCTTCGTCAAACCATTAAGACCTCGGTTGACCACTGGAGTAAACACTTCCCAGATCCGGACCTCTCAGACAAAATAATGCTTGAAAACAAAAAAACACTCAAAATGACTCCCAACGAAATATGGAGGGAGACGCAACTCAAACTTATACAGCAGGCTTTCATCCCTTTCATTCTAGTCAAGGACAACACTTCAGCTTCATTTTGCCCCCTCTGCAACCAACCTAAGCCGTCTCTACACCATCGTTTCTGGTCATGCTCTTTCATTGCAGCCTTCTGGGACCAGGTCATCACCTTCATCAATAGCATAACGCTGCTTAATCTTCCTAAAGACCCTTTACTCCTAATTTTTGGCCACTGGGACAAACAACTCATCTTACGCTCCCCCCAAACCCACCCCTTGACCCTCAGATCAAGGACTGGACACTCACCTGTCTTCTAGTGGCCCAATGAGCCATTCTCAAAAAATGCACTAGTACAAGCCCCTCCATTCCTCAGATCAGAAAAGAGATGATCTCACTATTCTACAAGGATAAGCTCAACACCGATCTCACACACTCTAAACACTCCGACTTATTCTTTCGTAAATGGATGCCCTTCATCACCGCTACTCTTCCCCAGGAAGAAATCGGGACTCTACAAGACTCTTTCAGGTTCCAGAGCTTAGGAGTACTCTCATATACTTGGAAATTATCGCTACCTGTCAACCTTTTTTTGACTGACGCTCTGACATTGGGAACTACTTCCAACCCTCACCCCCAAATCCTCTCAGAACTCCAGGTGGACCACCCCTCCCCCCTCCCCTTACATTTACCTTCTCCCTCTTGGTATCCAAGTTTTTCTTACCCCGACTTTGTTACCGGGAGATGCATCCAACTCTCTATGTGCACTACACACTGTTTTATGGCACCTCTGCTCTGTTGACTCTATTGTCATTCATGTTGTAACCTACTATCGCAAAATGCACCATTCGGATCAGATGGATCCTTGTTTGTACTTTGATGCCTTGTCATGCCTTTATACGATCAATAAAATTTCTGTAAAAAAAAAAAGAACAATAATCTGTCCCTCACAGCACCGACAGGAACCTTTCTCAACTGCAGTATGAGATGATTTTTGAATGATAATCTGTCCCTCAAAGCACCGCCAGGAACCTCTCCCTACACCAGTATGAGATGATTTTAGAGTGATAATATGTCCCTCACAGCACCGACAGGAACCTCTCCCTACACCAGTATGAGATGATTTTAGAACAATAATCTGTCCCTCACAGCACCGACAGGAACCTCTCCCTACACCAGTATGAAATTATTTTAGAACGATAATCTGTCCCTCGCAGCACCGACAGCAACATCTCCCTACTCCAGTATGAGATGATTTTAAAACGATAATCTGTCCCTCACAGCATCGACAGGAACCTCTCCCTACACCAGTATGAGATGATTTTAGAATGATAATCTGTCCCTCACAGCACCGCCATTAACCTGTCCCTACTGCAGTATGAGGTGATTTTAGAATGATAATCTGTCCCTCACAGCGCCGACAGAAACCTCTCCCTACACCAGTATGAGATGATTTTAGAACAATAATCTGTCCATCACAGCACCGACAGGAACCTGTCCCTACTGCAGTATGAGATGGTTTTAGAACGATAATCTGTCCATCACAGCACCGACAGGAACCTGTCCTTACTGCATTATGAGATGATTTTAGAATGATAGTCTGTCCCTCACAGCATCAACAGGAGCCTCTCCCTACACCAGTATGAGATGATTTTAGAATGATAATCTGTCCCTCACAGCAATGACATGAACCTCTCCCTACACCAGTATGAGATGATTTTGGAATGATAATCTGTCCCTCACAGCACCGACAGGAACCTCTCCCTACTCCAGTATGAGATGATTTTAAAACGATAATCTGTCCCTCACAGCATCAATAGGAACCTCTCCCTACACCAGTATGAGATGATTTTAGAACAATAATCAGTCCCTCACAGCACCGACAGGAACCTGTCCCTACTGCAGTATGAGATGGTTTTAGAATGATAATCTGTCCATCACAGCACTGACAGGAACCTCTCCCTACACAAGTATGAGATGATTTTAGAATGCTAATCTGTCCCTCACAGCACCACCAGGAACCTGTCCTTACTGCATTATGAGATGATTTTAGAACGAAAGTCTGTCCCTCACAGCACCAACAGGAGCCTCTCCCTACACCAGTATGAGATGATTTTAGAATGATAATCTGTCCCTCACAGCAACGACAGGAACCTCTCCCTACAAGTAGAGTATGACCACATCCCTCTCCAAGGACAGCAACGACACTCCCTGTCTAATAGTAAGATTTTAGTAGAGTATGACCACATCCCTCTCCGAGGACAACCACGACAC
>BLSH010216829.1:182363-198945 GCA_018402905.1 Glandirana rugosa | reverse complement strand
GCGTCGTGGGCCAAGAAGGTCTCTCTCTTCGTAAATTATTGAAGTCTGTCTTATTTTCAGGTAGTTCTCTATTGTGTTAGGTTGTATCTCCATCTCTACTGTCCTTATCACATAGTAGGTCTGGTGAAGTCTCCGTGGGACAAAAGGACAGTAAAGAGAATATGTCGAAAGAGGGGGGAGGGTACCCACTGAATTCTCACTTGTTAAATTAATCTGGCAAACAGAATTTTCTGACTGTCTGTTACTGGGGTTCGGCAGTTGTCGACATTTGAGGATCCACCAGAAAATAATTGTAATTGGTGAAGTTATGCAGCGTCGCACGACCGCGCAATTCTCATTCGAAACGCAACAGCACTGAAAGCTGAAAATTGGTCTGGGCGGGAAGTGTCCTAAGTGCCTGGTATTGAAGTGGTTAATGTTAATAAAAGACCACCTAGGAGTTTACAGCTGTTGACGGCTTGGGGTCATTGTCTGTCAGTCTTTTAAGACAAACGGTCTAATTAAATTGTTCACTCTTAAGTCACCCATGGGAGGGGGGAGAAAGCTGTATAAGAGAAATGACAGGAAAACAGGGTGCCTCTGAAGTGGTCTGGATGATACACTATTCCTGTCATCTCTACCTCTATGTTGGATTGTGTTATCTCTTGATGGACTTTTATTCTGTCTGAAGTTATTAAATGCTTCTCTCTCTGGAAGAACCGGGTGCTGCGGAAAATTAATCATAATAATAACTCAATAATAACATTTGTTCATCCATCATTCATCCACTACTACATCACTACACCTGCTTTACCCTTGCTGGCTTTGACAGCTTGGCTATTGAGTCCCAGGTGCTAAGAGACAGAGGAGTCGCTGACTCAGTGATTCCAAAAATTGTTGAAGGCTGGCAAGTGTACTTCTCGCAAGATTTACCACCACACCTGGAAGGCTTATATAGCTTGGTGCGAGGCGGAGGGTCATAACCCTCGCTCTTATGTGGTATCCAGGGTCCTAACTTTTTTGCAGCAGGGTCTGAACAAAAAACTGGCTTTGAGTACTCTTAAGGGCCAGATTTCGGCTCTGGCAGTTCTTTTCCAGAGACCTTTGGCCTCGCACTCATTGATTCGTACCTTTGTTCAAGGTGTACGACATGTGGCAACTCGGGTGAAGGTTCCGTTGGCTCCTTGGGATTTGAATTTGGTGCTTTCTGTACTTCAGAAACCGCCTTATGAGAAAATCAGGGAGATTTCCCTCTCGCAGAAGGTGGCTTTCTTAGTAGCCATCACCTCTGCCAGACGGGTGTCTGAATTAGCAGCACTATCATGCAAGTCTCCTTACTTAGTCCTGCATAAGGATAAGGCGGTCTTGCGACCCTCGCGTAGTGAGGGCCTTAAGGGTGTATTTGTCTGCTACAGCTTCTTTTCGAAAGGCTGATGCTCTGTTTGGGCTGCCTGAGGGTCCGCGTAAAGGTTTGGTGGCCTTGTCGGCTACGATCTCTCGTTGGATCAGACAGACCGTGACCCATGCAAATTCTGTTCGGGGCAAGGTTCCCCCTTTTCCGGTCACGGCTCATTCTACCCGGGCTGTTAGCACTTCCTGGGCTTTTAGACACCAGGCCTCTGTGTCACAGGTGTGCAAGGTGGCCACTTTGGCCTCGGTTCACACTTTCACTAAGTTTTATAAAGTTGATGTGTTAGTACCTTCGGATGCTGCTTTTGGCCGCAAAGTTTTGCAGGCAGCAGTGTGGGCGCGTCTGGCGCCTCCTCAGAGGTTCTGTTGGGTACTGTTGTTAGCGTTTACCCACCCCTCTTTTTGACACAGCTTGGGGACATCCCGTAATGGAGAGCTGCGTCTGTCAGTGAACGATAGGAGAAAAAGGGATTTTATTAAAACTTACCGTAAAATCCTTTTCTCTGAGTTCACTGACAGATGCAGCACCCACCCCTCTGTGCTCTGTTCTTGTACGGCTTGTGTACGAACTGGTGAGCTGTTCTATGGAGGGGGTTTATGTGGGAAGAGAGGACGGCCCCATGGGAGGGGCCAGCTGTTTCTTTTCCCTGCCTAGTTAACTCCTAGTGAGACCAGCATAAACCCACACGTAAAGGAGAGCTGCATCTGTCAGTGAACTTGGAGAAAAGGATTTTACGGTAAGTTTTAATACAATCCCTTTTTTTGGTGAATGGGTAGGGATACAAAGTACCCCAAACCTATTCACATGGGGGGCGGGATCTGGGGGCCCTCTTATTAAAGGGGGATTCCAGATTCCGATAAGCCCCCCTGCCCACAGACCCCCACAAGCACCGGCCAGGCTTGTGGGGAAGAGGCCCTTGTCCCCATCAACATGTGGACAAGGTACTTTGAGGTGGGGGGCAGAGCCCCCCCTCCCCCAAAGCACCCATACTCCCCATGTTGAGGGCATGTAGCCTGGTATGGTTCAGGAGGGGGGCGCTTGCTCCTCCCCCCTCATGCTAACTGGCCAGGGCTGCATGCTTGGATAAGGGTCTGGTTTGGATTTTACGTCCATTTTTTAAAAAATTTGGGGCGGGGTTCCCCTTAATATCCAAACCAGGCCCGGGGAGCCTGGTTTGGATGGGGGGAGCCCACACACTTTTTTCCAGCAATTTTTTGTATATTGCCAGGAACCGGCAATACATAACAGCCGCAATTTTAAATGACAATTTTGCTCTGGCTATGTTCTACACCTCACAGAGATGCGCCCTTTTACACACAGACTAAGGACATCCCCCAGGCACAATATTTAAAGGATTTTTTTTTCACTTTAAGCATTATTAACCACTTCAATACCATGCACTTAGAACACTTCCTGCCCAGACCAATTTTCAGCTTTCAGTGCTGTTGCGATTTGAATGAGAATTACGCGGTCGTGCGACGCTGTACCCAAACAAAATTTTTATAATTTTGTTGCCACAAATAGAGCTTTCTTTTGGTGGTATTTGATCGCCTCTGTGTCATTTCTGATCACCGCTATAAACAAAATAAGTCCGAAAATTTTGAAAAAAAAAACATTTTTCTTTGTTTCTGTCACAAAAATTTTTATAAAGTACATTTTCTCCTTCACTGATGGGCACTGATGTGACTACACTGATGGGCACTGATGAGGCTACACTGACGGGCACTGATGAGGCAGTACAGATTGGCACTGATGAGGTGGCACTGATAAGGTTGCACTGATGATGGTGCAAATATGCAGCACTGATGGGTGGCACTGACAAGCAACACTGACGGGCACTGATACATGGCACTGATATGTGGCACTGATGGACACTCTTAGGCGGCACTGATAAGTGGCACTGGGCACTGATGGGCACTGATAGGGGGCACTTTTAGGTGGCACAGGTGGGCACTTTTAGGTGGCACAGGTGGGCACTGATAGGTGGCACAGGTGGGCACTGATAGGTGGCACAGGTGGGCACTTATAGGTGGCAGTGGTGGGCACTGGTGCAACAAGCACTGTTAGGGATGGCACTGGCAGGCATCATACATGGGCACAGTGCCATCCCTACAGTGCATAATATTGCCCTTACCTGGTGGTCTAGTGGGGGCTCCCTGGTGGTCCTGGGCGGCCTCTGTGTGATTCCCCTGGTGGTCCTGGGCGGCCTCCATGCAATATCCGGGGGGGGCTCCCTGGTGGTCCTGATCCGGCTCCTTGGTGGTCCAGTGGGGTGATCCTGAGGGTGGCTGCGCTGATAAACGTTCAGCGCAGCCCCCCCCTGTCAGGAGAGCAGCCGATCGGCTCTCCGCTGCTCAGGTCTGCAGACCTGAGCAGAGGAAAAGCCGATAAACGGCTCTTCCTATTTACACTGTGATCAGCCGTGATTGGTCACGGCTGATCACATGGTAAAAGGCTTCAGATCGAAGCCTTTTACCTCGGTCGGTAATGCGGTGGGTCAGACTGACCACGGCACTACCGATCGCGGATTATCCTGAGGACGTCAATAGACGTCCAGTCAGGATAATGAGCCACCCGCCCGGACGTCATTTGTCAATGCACCGGGCGGGAAGTGGTTAAAATCACTGCTCCTGAAAAAATTGATTTAAAAACTTTTTTTTTCATTGATACATGTCCCCTAGGGCAGGACCCAATTCCCCATACACTTTTTAGGGCAATAACATTGCATATAAGCCTTTAAAATGAGCACTTTTGATTTTTCATGTTCGCGTCCCATAGACTTTAATGGTGTTTGGATGTTCGCCCTGAACTTTTTGTCTGTTCGCATGTTCTGGTGCGAGCCGAACTGGGGGGTGTTCGGCCCATCCCTACTGAGTATATCTCAGCAATAATGACTCCAAGAGCCTGGGGGGATATGCCTGTAGTGAACTTGAGGTCCTGGGGGCTTCTTCCTGTCGCCAGGTAGCGCAAGGTGGCAATGAGCCTATGCTCAGGGGTGATAGCAAGGCGCATGCATGTGTCCTGCTTCTGGATATAGGGAGACACCAATGCCAAGAGGTGGTTAAAGCAGGGATCCATCATCCGAAGGTAATTCCTGAAATCATCAGGATTATTCTCCTGGAGCTCCCTGACTAAAGCCATATGCCCAAATTGATCACGGTTAAGTAACCAATTTTTGGTCCAACAACTCCTCTCCCTCCTTCTCCTACATTGGTTTTGGGTCCAAGCCAGGACTCCTAGGCCAACAATAGCAAGATTTCTCTCTCTAGATCTCAACATGGCTGGTTGATGAACGAACGGTCAGGAACAATCTGAAAGTCTCGAATCAACACTTACCAAACTCCAACCAACACAAAATTAGATGAAGGAGCCCAAATGTGGCGCACGATAACTTCCTCTTTATACACTCCTTGCAGGTCACTACGTTCGACTTGGTCGTATGATCCTTTAGTGCACATCAGTACGCGAGATACAACATCCAACATACGATTTGGCCCGTTCGGTCGTACGACCATAGCACCGTGTGTAAGAGGCTTAAGGGTGTACTGACATTTGTTGCTAGCGATTTAGACATCAGTGGCTGTGCGTTGAGTTATTTTGAGGGGGCAGCAAATTTACACTGTTATAAATTATTTTTTTTTTTTTTTGAAAACAGCAACGTAGAAGCACTTTTTATTTTTATGCACCGCTCACACCAGCAGCAGGAACCTCTCCCTACACCAGTATGAGATGATTTTAGAATGCTAATCTGTCCCTTACAGCACAGACAGATACCTGTCCCTACTGCAGTATGAGATGATTTTAAAACGATAATCTGTCCCTCATAGCACCGACAGGTACCTCTCCCTACTCCAGTATGAGATGATTTTAGAACAACAATATGTCCCTCACAGCACCAACAGGAACCTCTCCCTACACCAGTATGAGATGATTTTAGAACAATAATCTGTCCCTCACAGCAACGACCGGAACCTCTTCCTACACCAGTATGAGATGATTTTAGAACAATAATCTGTCCCTCACAGTACCGACAGGAACCTCTCCCTACACCAGTATGAAATGATTTTAGAACGATAATATGTCCCTCACAGCACTGACAGGAACCTGTCCCTACTGCAGTATGAGATGATTCTAGAACGATAATCTGTCTCTCACAGCACCGACAGGAACCTCTCCCTACACCAGTATGAGATGATTTTAGAACGATAATCTGTCCCTCACAGCACCGACCGGAACCTCTTCCTACACCAGTATGAGATGATTTTAGAATGCTAATCTGTCTCTCACAGTACCGACAGGAACCTTTCCCTACACCAGTATGAGATAATTTTAGAACGATAATATGTCCCTCACAGCACTGACAGGAACCTCTCCCTACTCCAGTATGAGATGATTTTAGAATGATAATCTGTCCCTCACAGCACCGACAGGAACCTCTCCCTACTCCAGTATGAGATGATTTTACAACGATAATCTTTCCCTCACAGCACCGATAGAAACCTGTCCATACTGCAGTATGAGATGATTTTAGAACGATAATCTGTCACTCACAGCACCCACAGGAACCTCTCCCTACACCAGTATGAGATGATTTTAGAACGATAATCTGTCCCTCACAGCACCGAGAGAAACCTGTCCCTACTGTAGTATGAGATGATTGTAGAATGATAATCTGTCCCTCACAGCACAGACAGGAACCTCTCCCTACTCCAGTATTAGATGATTTTAGAACGATAATCTGTCCCTCACAGCACCGACAGGAACCTCTCCCTACACCAGTATTAGATGATTTTAGAATGATAATCTGTCCCTTACAGCACTGACAGGAACCTCTCCCTACACCAGTATGAGATGATTTTAGAACGATAATATGTCCCTCACAGCACTGACAGGAACCTCTCCCTACTCCAGTATGAGATAATGTTAGAACGATAATCTGTCCCTCAAAGCACTGATAGGAACCTTTCCCTACTGCAGTATGAGATGATTTTAGAAAAATAATATGTCCCTCACAACACTGACAGGAACCTCTCCCTACACCAGTATGAGATGATGTTAGAACGATAATATGTCCCTCACAGCACCAACAGGAACCTCTCCCTACCACAGTATGAGATGATTTTAGAACGATAATCTGTCCCTCACAGCACCGACAGGAACCTGTCCCTACTGCAGTATTAGATGATTTTAGAATGATAATCTGTCCCTCACAGCACTGACAGGAACCTCTCCCTACACCAGTATGAGATGATTTTAGAACGCTAATCTGTCCCTCACAGCACCGCCAGGAACCTGTCCCTACTCCAGTATGAGATGATTTTAGAATGATAATCTGTCCCTCACAGCACCGACAGGAACCTCTCCCTACTCCAGTATGCGATGATTTTAGAACGCTAATCTGTCCCTCACAGCACCGACAGGAACCTGTCCCTACTCCAGTATAAGATAATTTTAGAACGATACTCTGTCCCTCACAGCACCGACAGGAACCTGTCCCTACTGCAGTATGAGATGATATTAGAACGCTAATCTTTCCCTCACAGCACCAGGAACCTGTCCCTAATGCAGTATGAGATTATATTTGAACGCTAATCTTTCCCTTACAGCGCCAGGAAACTGTACCTAATGCAGTATCAGATGATATTAGAATGCTAATCTTTCCCTCACAGCACCGCCAGGAACCTGTCTCTAATGCAGGATGAGATGATATTAGAACACTAATCTACCTCTCACAGCGGCGGCAGCAGCCTTTCCCTACTCCAGTACAAGACGATGTGACATGCGGCACTTCGTGACTCCAGCTCATATAGAGGCTGGGTCACATGATGCACTAGCCAATCACAGCCATGCCATTAGTAGGCATGGCTGTGATGGTTTCTAAGGGCAAATGAGTGAAACGCTTGTTGATTGGCTGCCCTGCAGCTATTCAACAGGCGCCAAAAATAGTCTGGGTCACATGATGCACTGGCCAATCACAGCCATGCCATTAGTAGGCATGGCTGTGATGGCTTTTAAGGGCAAACAAGTGAAACGCTTGTTGATTGGCTGCCCTGCAGTTATTCAACAGGCACCAAAAAATACCCGAATACCAAACCCGATCCCATACTTTTTTTGAAATGTCCTGGATCGGGTTTGGGGCACGGACACCCTAAAGTCCGGTACGGACCCGAACTTTACAGTCCGGGATTCGCGCAACTCTAGACATAATCAATGATGCATTCTTTCCACTCTCACTGGTGTGAAAGCTTTTTTAGTTGTCATTCCGAAATGAATGAGCATAGGGGTTTCTTTTAAAACATTTTGATACCGGGTGAGTACCAAAACAAAAAGAGCATTCATGCCTATAACGGCATGAATTTGACCACTTGCACTGTGCTTCATTAAAAGCATAACACAAACCTTTCTTATACATAGGAGAAAGGCTAGAATTATTTGTTGTTTGGAGAAAACAGCCTTCTGGGGAAGGATGAGGTTTAACCATAAACCAACATCCTTCATACCCCATTTAAGGTTAGGATATACCGACAATTTTTGGCGGAAGGATTCATCGTAGTTACACCAACCCCATCCGCCAAAATTCCTATAAGCCTCAAGAATATGCTCTAAATGCTGAAATAGACCACTACATTTTTCCGGGAGCTTTTCCCCCATGACAGCTGAAAAGATACAAAATGCTTGAAGCCAATTGTGAAAAGATCTAGGGGCATTTCGATGTTTATTATCGTCCAACGACTGGTCAGATTTTTTATCAGTCTTAGAAAATTCTTTGCTACAAGGAAGTAAAGAGAATAAATCAATAAATTCCCCTTTCCATATTTTTTCTTTCCTAGAAGAGAGTAAATGAAAACCAAGCGGGGATGTTTCACAGGGCATCGCTTCCTTGTAGCAAGATGATGGAATAGAAGTATTGACATTAACTAAGGAAACATCAGAATCAACAGCTGAATTTATACTGACTGCATTAGCATTAGGAACAGCAGACAATTGAGGTCTTGAATTAGGAGTAGACCACACATTAGCAGGAGATGGAGAAGACATTGATGCAGACTTAGGAATACCTAAAGCTTCTGTAAATTTAGAAAGGGAAGAAATAAGGTTAATAATAGTTTGTTGCTGAGATACTTCACCATCCTGAAGGGGAACAGCGATGGGAATCTCTTGTGGGTTGTCCTCCTGTGCCGACCTGCTGGCTGGAGTGGGCACCACTGGGGATACTGGCCTCTGAGCAGCCACCGCAGAATCCAGCCTTGCTGGCCTAGAACCACATGCTGTTGTCGCCATGGAGACCTCCCTGCCGACACTCCGTTCATCAGCAGGCGGATCCATTTGTCTGATTGATGGGGAGAGGCGGGAGCGGCCACGCCCCCACCACTCCAAATGGGTGATGGAGAGAAAGCCCTCCTCTTCCTCGGTCTCCGACGGCCAGGACACGTCATACTGTCGCCATCATCTTCTCCTTCCTCTGTTGGGCGGAGCCTCTCACTTCCGAAGCCACAGACTAAGGACGCTCTGGTGGCAGGCTGCGCAGGGACTTGTGGGGCTGACACTCTGCTGAGCTGACCGGTGGAGGAAGAGGACTCCCGGCTTCCTGGGCTTGCGGACGCTCCGATAGGGAGGGAACTTCAGGCAAGGTCTCCGGAGCTTCTTCAGCCACCGACAGGCACTTCAGCAGCCATTCTTCTCCTCCTTCTGCAGCCACTCTCTCTAGGACACGCTCACCAGGGTCTTCATGACCTATTCACAGCTGGCGAGCTCCTGTATTATAGCTCAGTATTACAGCTTATGGAGCTCGCCAAACTGGTCCTAGATCAACTGCACAGAGGGACCCATGAGGGGCTTTATATAACCCCAAAAACATGTTTCCTGCCCAACCTACACGTGTTTTGCCCACTCAAAATCTCTTGTTTCCCGCCCACATACATGTGACAGGTCCTCACAGGATTTAAAGGTACAGCACCCCCTTTTTTTTATTTTATTTATTTAGTTTTTTAAATATTGTAAAATGTATTATACTTAAAATTCTTGTGGCCGCCACAGTCCCATATCATGGGTACTATATTTCAGTACCCATTCTTCCATTCTCTGTTTCCTCTCAAACACTGGAGGCTTCTTGCACCAATTCCATTAACAAGTAATTACCCGTTCCAGTGTTTCTTTGTAAAAGAGCACGTCCTGTTTCCTGTCAGCAATGTTGGAGGCTTCCTGTACCTCTCTGGTGTTGACCACTCTCCATAGCAATGTTTCAATCCATTCCTATACGTCTTCTTCTCTCCCCTTTTATTGACATGTTGTGTCTTTACTGGAGTTCACAGATGCTGATAACATGACCATGACCAGTATATGGAGGCTGTCAGACATCTGTCAGCAGGCAGCCAAAAAAGGGTGCGCACATACAAATAATTAGAGATAATGGACATACTATCAGAAACATCAAACATGCACAGATCAAACAGACAGTGCACTACGTCACTCACTCAGTCACACACCCAGTCAGAGTACACAAATGGACTGCACATTCAGTCACAATGAGCTGCAAATAGCACCAGAATGGATTATAAGCAGTGCATGCACTACTTTTCAAAAATGCACCACACAAAATCCATTGTAATTTGGTGCTTGAAAACACACTACGTTTGTGATTTGCATTTAGGGTGCCGTTAACAATGTATACCTGCAGCAGATCACAAAGGCAGTGTGTTTTGAGCATAATGCAGTGAACATGCATGGCACATGCCTTTGCCTCTCCTCATTCTGATGTGAACCGTTCCTAAGATAATAGATACTCTAAGCAGACACAGTACAAAAACACAAAGTTAGAGAGAGCAGACAGATATTTAAAAATACACTTTTAAATGTGGTGTTAATTAGAACTTAGGCTTCATTTAGATGTGCAGTTGGGGGGCAGCAAAAATGTATGGTCGAACTGCATTTTTGCCACCCACCAGCTGCCCTCCTATTAAGCTGCTATAGGCAGTGGATGGGGGTGTTTACACTCTACAGTAGCGATGCTTCATTTTGCACCCTCAAGTTTACCTGACATGTAACAATCTGTGGGAGGTGTAGAATGTTGAATGCTACACACTCAAACAAATGGGGAAGTGCCCCAAATGTCCTGTAACAATGTGTAATGCACACAGTTGCAGCGTGTTTGTCGGAAAAAATGGGGCTAAAACAGATGGTGAAGAGGCATCTCATTGCTTCCTCACCACCTGTCCGTAACCTCTGAACTGCGATCCAAATGGGGATCAGGCCTCAGAGGAAAGGGAGATTTAGAAACACCTGTTGCACCCTCTTGTGTACATAGTGTGAATAGGTTAGGTGAATTTAGTTAAGCTTCACTGCAGCCAGTGCAGTTCAGCTGGCAGGCTCTGAGGGCTGAGCCTCTGTCACCTCCCCCGTCTTCTGGAAGCTTCCAGAAAGTTCCAGAACTTTGTGGGCAGAGGGATGACGATAGAAGCCTGAATATTCATGGCAGCACTACCAATCCCTGATTAAGGATGGCCCAGAAGAGTGGAGAGTTTGCCCATAAATGCTTAGGAGCCTGGTCACGTGGAGGAAAATCCAGGATCCAGACGCCTGGAGGGAACCACTGTGATGGGGGCTCTGCTTCCAGGCAGAAGGTGACAGCGAGAGAAAAAGAGAGAGAGATGATGTGCTAAGAGAAAGGAGGTAGGAAGCTGAGAGGAACCCTCACCCACTTCAGTCTTATCTCGACTGATTGAGATACCCTGCCAACAGGGGCAAATATACAGCGAGGCAAAGCATTTGCCTTGGGCAACATTATTAAAGGGGGCGGTGCCACCCCCAGACTCCCTCTCCCTGCCACTTCACCCTGCTGCTATGATTCCCCCCCTCGCAAACCTGATGCCCTGCAACTGTTCGCTTCCCTCCTCTGCCCTCTTGCTGACTTTGGGACCTGCAGGGCATCCACAGAGGGATCTGTTTGGCCAAATAGATCCCCCCTCCACTCCTTTGACTCCCCCTTCAGTGCCCCCACCTTCCTGATTGCTGGGTGTCCCTTCCATGCAGCTGCTAGATGGCTCTCCCATTTCCCCCTCCCACCAGTTGCAGCCACTGGATGGAGAGCTGGATGGATGGAGAGTGCCCCTTCCTAAAAAAAAATATGTAAAAAATAAATAAATAAATAATAAACATTAAAAATAAAATTGTAAATGTCCAAAAAATTTTTAAAAAAATTGTAAAATAAAATAAAGTAAAATAAAAAAAACTGTAAAGCCGATCCGCCTGCTCAGTGGGGGATCTTTCCACTATGCAGAGTGGATATGGACACAGCCTGCTCTCCTCTATGGGGCGGTTGGATAGAAACAGACCGCCTGTCCATTTCCATCAGACTGTCATCTGATCCGCCAGACAGATGGGAATAGATCCCCCATCGATCTGTCTTTGGCAGACAGGATGGGACCAGATGGCGTCAGATGTCAACAGACAGGAAGGGGTGGGACAAATTTAGATGGACGGGCGCACAATTTTAGTCTTGCCTAGGGCAGCACAAAACCAAAATGTACAACTGCCTGCCAAGCAAGTGGGACCTGTACAGCAGGAGGCCCGGGTAGATGTCACCATCTATTGTGCAGGACTTAGGGGACTTAGTGAGTAACCTCTGCCTGTTTCTCCGCCCAAACCCTATAGGGGAGAAGCAGCCAGGAGTAATACCCAGCTAGGCATTTGGGAGGGACAGCTACTGCCAACCTTCAATTCCTGCTTGGCATAATCTTATGCTAATGCACCAGTGCTGGGATCAGTATTGGGAGTGCTGTGGCAGTCTGTTAAAATTAATTTCCCCAGGGAACACAATCTGGAATTTTATGCTAAGAAGACAGTCTAGCCACAGTTGTCCCTGAAGTTCTTCTACGCTTTCCACCCCCCCCCCCCCCCCCAAAGCCTACAAGGGAGATTGCAGCTGAGTGCAATATTCAGATAGCTTTCAGAGGCACAGCATATTGTTATTCTCGACCCATGTTTGGGGATTTCTCAGTTGGAGCCAGGTGTGCTGGCATTTTGTAGGGAAGACTAAAGTACCTGAAATCAAGTTGGGATTTGTGGCTAGCCAGGATGTACAGTTATTCCGGAGGGAGTATAGTCTGTGATTTTTTCTAGAAGTCAGTGATCATTCAAGTTGTCCTCAAAGTTCTACATTGAACAAGTTCTGGGCATCCCATAACATCCTAATCTCATCCAAGTTATTTACCCTAATAAATAACAAAACCCAAGTCTTTGGACTGGTTTTATGACTACATGTGTCTGCTGAAAATCCATGTTGCCTGGCTGTGCAGACAAAGGGGGACCCAAAATCCAAAAACTCCTGAGGGGGTAGCACTACACACGTCTAAATCTACTTTAAGCCCTCCTATACTTTATAGTCAAGAAAGCTACCATCTTAGCCTCTGTTTGATCCACAGCTTCCATGGTGCTGCACACGTGATCAGACATGCCATCATTGAATGTAACAGTTTTGGGAAGCGGTAAAATCAATGTATTTATCTCTGCTGTAAGCATCATTGATAGAGTATGGTGCCAGCATGGCAGAATTTATATTCTATCCCTTAAAATAATGACCTTCTTGCATGTAATGTATTAATATACGTATGGGTATCTAGAGAAATATGGTGGCTCGGTTAGCACACAAGCACAATGAGCTCCGGAGCATACTCAGAGGTCAAGAAGACATTTTTGCAAAGATGGCAGATGTCTGTACCAGCACAAAGAATTAGTTAGCATGAGGCTATTAAAAACATAATTTCCAGTTGGCTGACACACAATAGGCATTCTAATTCAATGAGCATGTGATTCTTGTATGCACACTGCTTTCAGAAGATCACTATCTTGGTTTCTTAAAGTACAATGATTTGCAAGTAAAAGTGGAAAACTCTAACAGCAGTGTAGCATTATTCTCTCACATACATGAAACATAAGAAAACTATTTAAAAAGTAGCAGTATTTACATTTCCTCAATGTGAAATGGTTAGTATACGTCCCACATTGATTGTGTAAATCAAATTGCATGTTCATTGAATTTATTATGTGCCTGGGATGCATGATAAGGCTGCAATATGTATATGTGGGATTTACTAACAAATGTATTCTGCCACGGGTTATACATTCCAGCTCCTGATCCTACACCAAGTTGTGACATGCTTAAAATAAAAGTGTGATTTTTCTGTAGTGTTTTTGGATCTACCTAGGCACATATCATGTAGGAATTACACCAAATCAAGTGCAGCAGTGGGCTTTTAAAAACTCTAATGGGTTAAAAGCTTTAGTGAACAAACACTGAAGGATATTGTACGGTGTATGCACAAATCTTTGTTCAAACATCAGGAAGCCTACACGATTCTATATATTGGTGCATAGAACAAAGATTCTAATGATTGATGAACATTGCTTTATATCAGGGATATGCAATTAGCAGAACCCCAGATGTTGTAGAACTACAAGTCCCATGAGGCATAGCAAGACTCTGACAGCCACAAGCATCACACCCAGAGGCATGATGGGACTTTTGCAACAGCTGGAGGTCCGCTAATTGAATATCCCTGCTTTATATGATGCCTTTCCTTTCTGCAACAGCATAGCAAACAGGGTTTTTACATGTTGTTTAGCTTGGTGCATGTGCCTTTAGTTGCTAAGCAAGTCCTTCACTTCCATTTATTTATAGGTACATATATACCTAAATACATTGCTATAGAAACTACTTCACTTATAAATCATTCCCTAAGTTCTCATTGACACAGGTGCTGGGGCATACACACTGTGAGCTGGTCATTTTTTAATGTATCCCTAGCTGCCAGGTGCTGCATGCAGGCAGCCCATTCAAGTCTATGAGGATGCAGCAGCTGCACATACAACCTATTGCCTGTATTAGGCTGGGTTCACACTATCCGACAAAAACACGGTCCGACTTTGATCCTACTTTGCTGTGCGATTTACGGTCCTACATGGGGTCAAAGTCGGACCGATTTTCTGTGAACAAGGATCCGACTTTGATCCCGACAATACCAGGCACCTTGTGCTCTGGGGATCTTGACGGGGAACTCCACGCCAAATTTAAAAAAAAAATGGCATGTGGTACCCCTCCAGGAGCATACCAGGCCGTTTGGTCTGGTAAGGATTTTAAGGGGAACCCCCGCAAGCTGAAAAAACGGTGTGGGGTCCCCGCCAAAATCCATACCAGACCCTTATCCGAGCACGCAGCTCAGCAGGCCAGGAAAGGGGATGGGGACGAGCGAGCACCCCCCCACCTCCTGGACCATACCAGGCTGCATGCCCTCAACATGGGGAGTATGGGTGCTTTGGGGCAGGGGGGCTCTGCGCCCCCCCAGCCCGAAGCACCTTGTCCTCATGTTGATGAGGACAAGAGCCTCTTCCCGACAACCCTTGCCGGTGGTTTTCGGGGTCTGCGGGCGGGGACTTATCGGAATCTGGAAGACCCCTTTAACAAGGGGGCCCCCAGATCCCGCCCCCCCACGCTATGTAAATTAGTATGGGGTACATCGTACCCCTACCCATTTACCTGCAAAAAACAGTGTACAAAAAAACACACACTACATAGGTTTTTAAAATCTTTTATTAAATCAGCTCCGGCGTCTTATCCCCTCTCTGGCTCTTTCTTCTGCTCTTTTGCGGGGTCTTCTGTCTTCTAAGGGGCAGGGCTGTCTTAATGCATGGGCAACCCTGGGCACTGCCCAGGGGCCCTAGGTACATGGGGGGCCCCATGATAATCTCTCATTACATCATACTTGCCAACTGTCCCGGATTGGCAAGGACAGTCATGCTTTTTACTAAGCTGTCCCAAGATATTCGTGTCCCAGGCAGCATCCCGGAACCTGTATTGTGCCCTCCTAACCCCCCTGTACTGTGCCTTTCTGCTTCTCCCCCCCCCCCCCTTTGTGTTGATTAGTTATTGATTTATGGCATGTTTTAAAATCGATTTTATTGAAAGTAGTAATGAATGTATGTTTGAATCCATCAACGATTTATACTTAAATTCTTAAGAGCAGGTGCATAAAATGGGGCAGGCTGGTAGGGGCCCTAGTGCCTTACTTTGCCCAGGGGCCCATGGTGGTATTAAGACGGCCCTGCTAAGGGGTCTTCTTTCTTCTCCTTCTCTGCGGCGTCTTCTTCTCTTTTGCTGGCCTTCTCCACTGTCCTCTTCCCCCTGTTCTTCCTCTCTTCTTCTTCCCATGTTGACTCGACGCAATCTCCTTCATGAATGCCCTCTCCGCTGTGTGCTGTGCCTTATATTGGCATTTGGCGGAGCCACCCCTCATGATGTCACATCCTGGGGTGGAGCTGTGACATCATGGGGGAGGGACCTCTGGGTGATGTCAGTGGGTTCACACTAATCCGATTCTCGGACCGACATTAGGAGCACAAGTCACATTATGTCACGAAAACAATGATTCCCTATGAGAGCCGTCTTAACTGGTCCGACTTGTGTTTTTCAAAGTCAGACCGACTTTGAAAAAGGTTCCTGTACTACTTTTGTCCGACTTTGATCCTACTTTGGCCTATTGAAAGGCATTGAAGTCGGATCAGTGTCTTCACTGATCCGACTTTGGCATGCGACTTATGCTCTAGGGATCTTGAATGGGAACTCCACGCCAAATGAAAAAAAAAAATGGCATGGGGTCCCCCTCCAGGAGCATACCAGGCCCTTTGGTCTGGTTCGGATTTTAAGGGGAACGGCATGGGGCTCCCCCCAAAATCCATACATTGGGAGCACAGGTCGCATTACGTCACAAAATCAATGTTTCCCTATGAGAGCCATCTTAACTGGCCCAACACAAGTCGGTCTGACTTTGAAAAAGGTTCCTGTACTACTTTGGTCCGACTTTGGTTCTACTTCAGCCCATTGAATATCATTGAAGTAAGATGAAAGTCTGATCCTTGTTCTAACCATCCGACTTGTGACATCCGACTTAGTGATTACAGGAGCAGTAAAAGGAATTTATCTCACACTGGGATTGTATTGATTGCTGAAAGAACAAGTCACTATCTCAAAGTCGGGGCAAAATCTTATCTTGTTCATTCAAGTCAGATGGAAGGATCAAAAGTATGACCGTTTTTGTGTCGGATAGTGTGAACCCAGCCTTATGATTTAAGCTTGCTTAAAAAGTATGACACTAATAATGACTGTAATAAAACTGTTTTTTTTTGGGGGGGGGGGGGGAT
>BLSH010216829.1:162506-177491 GCA_018402905.1 Glandirana rugosa | reverse complement strand
ATGGTCAAGGACCATAATACCTGTCACCTGAGACCACATGTTTCATTTTTTATAACAAAACTAAAAAAAGTTTTAACAGAAAAACAAAAGGTTTTATCAAAAACAAATATTGATCTCAACTCGCTTGAAGATCTTCAGGCCCAAGACGACCAAGCCGGCTTGAAGCCCTGTTTCAGGCCCAAGCCCAGGCCTGTCTTGGGCTTGAAACAGGGCCTGGGGCTTGGGGTAACTTTAGTTACCTCTGGGCCTGAAAATCCATGTTTTTTTAATACTTTTCAGACCCATTTTGAAGATGATCTCCATTTTTGCATTTGTTATGTTTTTATTTTTTTTAAAAATATTTAAAGTTATTTCCCTGTCCCCATTTCTTTGTAGGTCACTTGTCCCACCCTTACCCAGATTTCCTTCCTTTTGCAGACCTCTAGGACATTCCAGGACTATTTTACAACACTTTTTGTACCTAAAAGTCCGGGTCTCCATTGATTTCAATGGGGTTCGGGGTCCGGGACAAAGTTCGGGTTCTGTCCGGACCCGAACCCGGACTTTGTCCCGAAGTTCGGCCGAACCAGCAGAACCCGGACTTCTAGAAGTTCGCTCAACTCTAGTTATAAACAAAAACTATTTTGGAAAACAAAAAGACAATTTTGAAAAAAATCAAAACAATATTTTTTACTTTGTACACCAGAGTCCACTGTCCATAATACCAGGAACTGGTATCTGTAGCAACGCTTCCTCACATTCCTTGCATGTGACAGCTAATAACAACCAATCTTCAGTGTGAGATGGACACCATGAGGGATGGGTGTGAAGAGTCAGGACAGGAGTGAACTCAGTTCTCCGGTCCTGATTCTTCACACCCATCCCTCATGGTGTCCATCTCACACTGAAGATTGGTTGTTATTAGCTGTCACATGCAAGGAATGTGAGGAAGCGCTGCTACAGATACAAGTTTCTGGTAATATGGACAGTGGACTCTATGGGGTTGATTTACTAAAGCTGGAGAGTGCAAAATCTGGTGCAGCTGTGTATGGTATCCAATCAGCATCTAACATCAGCTTGTTCAATTAAGCTCTGACAAAGGAACCTGGAAGCTGATGGCTAGGAGGGCTATTGAGTTTTTTGTTATACAATATTTTTTACTTTCTGATTTAAAATATATCCAATAAAGAAAATTTAAAAATAAAATTTCTTCATAAATGTAGGCCAAAATGTACATTAGTTAACAAAAATGGTGAAGCGCAATCTTAAATAAGTGAAACTCCAATGTTACATTGATACACTGTCACCTAGTGACTAATTGGTGTTTCACTTATTTAGGATTGTGCTTTACCATTTTTGTTAATTTTTGTTGAAGTATTTGGTACTGTATAGGTGATTGGCCGCATCCACTTAACAGCACTTAGAGTAGTAGTGCAGTATTTACCTAGTTACCACAGTTTAGGCCAAAATGTATTCTGCTACATATTTTTGGTAAAAAAAAAAAATCCCAATACGTGTATATTGAATGGTTTGTGCAAATGTTATAGCATTTACAAACTATGGTATACAGTATATACTGGAATTTTTATTATTTTTATGCTAGTAATGGCGACGATCAGCAACTTATATCGGGACTGCAATATTGCGGCAAACAATCTGACACTAACACTTTTGACAGTTTGTGGGAATCAGTGACACTAATACAGTGATCAGTGCTACAAATATGCACTGTCACTGTACTAATGACACTGGCTGGGAAGGGGTTAAACATCTAGGATGATCATAGGGTTAAACGTTTGTCTAACCAGTGTATTTTGTGCTGTTTTTACTAAGGGATGTGATAGGTTTTCTTTCCCTTGTTTACATAGGCAGAGCTCTGTTCTATGTCTCTCCTCCCTGATCAGCGGGTGCTGGTGGACATCTATTGGTCAGCACCCACTGATCGGCTTGTGCTGTGTCTAATCATAGCACAGCTGCGGCACTTGCGGCATGCATGCACCCCCGACCTGGAAGTGCCGGATCACATGCTAGGTACGTGATCAGGGGCAGGAGAGCCACTCTGGCGCCCTATAACTAAGTTATGCAGTCGGCAAGCAGTTAAATATGTATGAGGTACAGTATCAAATGCTAAGCTATGTCCACTGGACTTCCACCATCCAATTTCTCACTTATCTTTCGATAATCTCTGGACTAAAGCTAAATATTGCAACAAAAGCCAGTTTTGATATTTTATCATGGAATGCACACTTTTAACCTACTTTGGAGTTGATGACATGCGCTTTTTTAATCTCTTTATTAATTAGCTCTGCACTTTTATTGCTCAATAACTTTGTCATTACTTATAACCAAGTAATATATGCACTGTTTTTATTTTCTTTCAGCAATATTGTCTTGCAAAATGAATTTTAGATGTTTTCTATAGATAACAAATATATTTATTACATTTTGAATATTTAAACAATGTTTTAATCTATTTGGAAATGTTCTTTTTTTTAGTAGTTTTACTGTAGATAAAATGTTCACATCTTACTCTATATTTTGTCCCATTTAAAATGATAAAATGAGATTTGTGTTACAAAGGTTGAAAAAGTTACAGTGTATGCAAATGATTAGGGTTAACTGTGGATTAATAAGGGTTAAGTAAGAATACCTTTTTTATTTATTTTTTTCTTTTGTACATTTTTTTAAATTAATGTCATATGCTGATCGAAAGTCACTTCTGTAATCTACAAATGAATTAAAGAATGAATACAATGAAACAATACAGATTATGTGCAAGTGTAATTTTACCCATAAGCAGCTGCTTTTTGACAGCCACTCCTGCTGCATAATAAAATAACAATCCCTTGCTGTAAAAATTGTGGGTAATATTTGCAGGGGGTCTGGTGGCAGGGAAAAAATAAGCAGAATGTAAGAGGCACAACCTAGAAACCGCTGACGTTTTTTAGAACCCATCTCTTAATGATAGCAGAAACAGACCAAGCGATCCTTTGGGTCTACACTGCACATAAAGGCCATTGTAGAAGAAAACTTTATGAACTCATCATTTTTCACTCAAAATTTTTCAAAGCAACAAATATTCAATACCAAATTTAAAGTGGTTGTCAACCCATAACAACCACTTTAGCCTAAAGGTAAGCCCATAATAAGGCTTACCTGTAGGTGCCCTGCATATCTACCAAACCTGCATGGTTTAGGAGATATATAGTGTACTAGATGTGCCAACGTCATTTCGGCACATGCGCAGTGAAGAAACGGCCTCCGTGCCGTTTCTTCATTGAGATTGTGCCGTGACTGGCTGCTCCCGTCATGCAACTCCGGCCAGTCACAGAGCCGGAGTCATGGCCCCGGAAAGGAAGAGGGGCTGAAGATGGACGCTGCCTGCACAGGGGACTTCACTGGACGTCGCAGGCTTAGTTTGCAGGTAACTGACACATAATGGGCTACTATGCGATGCATAGTAACCCATTATGTTTCTACTTTGCTGGGGAATATAGAGGAAGTAAACCCCATCACGGATTACTTTCTCTTTAACTGCATCTGCTAAGAAGCTGTGTTGTCACACTAGGACAGGAGATGTTTTAGTGCTACAGAAGACATCCCCTTCTCTGTAATAGTGTTCACATTTCTCCAAGATCGTTCTTTTATGTTTTTGTTGTTGTATTTTTTTTTTTTTTTTTAACAGAAGGAATATTTATTGAGGTAAAAGCAGTAGGTTACATGTAAATAACAGCAAGTTCAGTTAATGCAGAATACATTGTCTTACCTTGCAATGTTATAGATTCTGATCTATACTGATATATCAAGGTTTATAAAATACAGAGTAGAACATTGGAGCACTAAACCATCAAACTATGGGGCTCGGCCGAGTCCATTTTTTTCCGCCCCCACAATCACCAATGTCTTCCAGGCAGACACCGTGGGAGGGTCAGATGCACTGCACTTATGCAATATACTTTTCCTGGCATAATATGCCGCATTGAATATAAAAAGCTTTTTATGGGGATTGGTGGGTAGATTATCCATTATCCCCAGTAGTAAAACATGAGGGTCAAGAGTGAGGGACACTCCACTGATCCTGCCCATGCCAGCAACCACCTCCTGCCAAAAAACCCTGAACCAAGGGGCACAGCCACACCATGTGAACAAAAGTGCCCACTTCTCTATGGCACTTCGGGCATATATCATCTGTGTTGTAATAAATAACCAAAAGCCTCTGTGGTGTATAGTACACTCTTTGAAGAAACTTTAGCTACACAAATTTATCTCTGGCGGAGATCATAAGGGGGATGCACTGGTGAAGGTCCTCAGTCCAGTCCTCCTCTGTCAAATTTGGGATGTCACGTCTCCAGGCCTGGAATGCCCTCTCCGCTGCCCACCCCACCCCCACATGTAAGTCTGAGGTAGATGGAGGAAAGTGTCCTATCAATGTTTCGGGCTGTGAGAAGCTGCTCCACAGAATGGGATTTAAGAGTGATGGGGCCAGGGAATTGCGCACGCACAGCATGTCGTAGCTGCAGGTACCTGTATTACACCCAGGGTGGCAGCTCAAATTTAGTTTTTAGCTCAGCAAATGTGAGTAAATGTCCTGCCGGCATAATATAGTGCAATGTCCTGACCCCACATCTGGCCCATATCTGCAGATCCAGGACCGTGCGCATATGTCTCAGGGAAGGATTGCCCCAGAGTGGGGAGTAAGGGGAGAACATCCAGGGTCAGCCAAGGACAATGAAACCTGCCTCCATACCAAAGCTGTTGTATTCATGGGAGAGGTAGCTAGGTGACTAGACCCCTTTCCCCTATACACAAAGTTAGTAAGCTCAGAATAGGATCCCAGCATGGCGGCCTCAAGGTTCATAGCAGGATTTGATGCATCTTGGGTGACCCACCACCTCACAGAGACCAACACAGCTGCCCAATAATATTTTTTAATGTTAGGCAATGCCAGTCCCCCCTCAGACAGAGGGAGTTGTAGCATGAGTTTGGCCACTCTAGGGACCGTGTCTCTCCAGACAAAGGAACCAATGGCCTGATCCAATTTGTTAAGAAAGGAAACGGGGATGTTTATTGGGGTGTGTCTACATGCATATAGGAACTTGGGGAGAAAGGACATTTTAACTAAGTTAACTCTCCCTACCTGTGTAAGTGGAAAGTTTTTCCATGTCATGCTTTTTTGTAGGAACTTCTGGAACACTGGGTGGACATTATCTTCCAAGTATTTGGAGAAATCTTGTTGTATAAAAATACCTAAGTACTTAAATCTATCCACCCATTGAAGGGGAGCTGGTAAACCATTGGGAGACAGTGCATCAGTTAGGGGAAAAAAAGCGATCTGCCCCAATTGATTCTAACACTGATGTTCCAAAGATATTAATAACCTTCAGTGCAGCTTCTAGGGATTGGCGGGCTTCATTAAGGAATAAAAGTGTATCCTCTGCATATATGGACACTTTTTCTATTAGCGGGGGGAACACATATGGCAGCAACTGAAGGTGTGTCCCTAAGCAATATCGCCAGTGGTTCAATGGCCAGGGCAAAAAGGGCCGGGAGAGGGGGCATCCCTATCTTGTACCTCAGTGGAGTGGGAAGGGCTCAGAAAGCAGTCCATTTGTACGGACCCATGATGTGGGCTCAGAAAATAGAAGTTGCAGCCACAAAATGAAAAATGACCCAAACCCAATTTCCGCAACGTCATCCACAAATATTCCCACTCCACCGAGTCAAAAGCTTTTTCAGTGTCTAAAGAGGTGATCACCTCTGAGCCCCCCTCCCCGCCCATCCTGTCAATCACAGTGAACAGCCACCTAGGGTTGATATCAGTTCATTTACCAGGCATGAACCCCGTCTGGTCCCCATGTACTAAGGAAAGTATAACTTTGTTGAGACGGACTGCCAGCACTTTGGTAAGTATTTTAGCGTCCACATTCAACAGAGATATGGGCCTATAGGATGAGCACAATTCAGGGTCTTTCCCTGACCACTATTATTGCACAGGACATAGATGGTGGCAGCTGGGAGTTTTTCAGGGAGGTCGCCAATACTTCTCAGAATTTTGCAGCCAGGGAGGCACTATGCGTTTTAAAAAAATTGGAGGGAATGCCATCCTCTCCTGGGTTCTACCTGTCTGCATGGAGGCTATTGCGTTTTAGATTTCCCTCAGAGTAAGTGGAGCATCAAGTCCTCTGAGAGCTCAGGGAACTGGATCGAGCCCAAAAAAGAGTTCAGCTCCTCCGAGGTGTTTCGAACCCTAGAGGAATAAAAATCCCCATAGTATGAAACAAAGCAGGAGTTGATTTCTCTAGGATCCAACAGCAACTGTCACGTACCTGGTGGTAGAGTCTGGCTTATGCAGTGGGCAAACTCTTACGGCCCTGGTTCGGGAACCCCTGATAGAGCAGACAGGGAGTTCTAGAGCACAGGGGGGCACGAGGGCTGGACTGGTCACTGATGGTAGTGTGAAGGTCCTGAAGAGACTCGTGCTAGGCTGAAGGATAGTGGTACAGGCCAGGACAGTAACTGTAGGGCAGTGTGGTACAAAAGGAGCAGGCGGGTGGGTTGTCAGGTGCAAACAGGTTCGTTAATGGGCAGGCAACAGCGTTACAAGTGGTCTGGCCGAAAAGTAGTCATAGGCAAGCCAGGGGTCGGTGCAGGTAGAGTTCAAGCAAGTACAGGGTCAAGCCGGGTCACAGGTAAACAGGAAATCTCAGAACAGATCACTATGGACTGCACTGGTTGCAGGGTGCTGCCTGCTTAAATGGGCCGTTTGGCACCAATGCCGGCGCATACGCGCACGCACACGTGCACAGGCTTCCGGACCCGAATTCCAGGGGCAACGGTTGTTTCCTGACATTGCCCTCCCACGGGCAGCCTCCAGATGCCCAAATGGGCTCTTAGATCTGGGTGTCTCCTCCAGAAAGATTCAACAAGTTCTTCGGCATGGATATGGTCGTCAGGTTCCCATGAGCTTTCTTCGGGCCCATACCCCTTTCATTTGACCAAGAACTTGGTGGAACCAGCCCTTTTCCTGCAATCGAGGATGGCTTCTACCTCAAACTCTTCCTCTCCATCCACAAGAATTGGCTCAGGTGGGGCTGATTTCTGACCTGGGAAGAGGTCCTGGGTTACAGATTTTAACTGGGTAACATGGAATACTGGGTGAACCCACAGGTCCAGCTTGTATGTCACCCTGTTAATCTTTCTTTTCACGGTAAAGGGACTGATGAACCTTGGACCGAATTTCCTTGAAGGGCACAACAGCCTTAAGTTCTTGGTTGCCAACCAAACCAGGTCGCCCGGTTGCAGGTCCAATTACTCGCGTCTTCCCTTGTTGAATGCCCTCTTATTGCACTCCTGCGTCCGAGACAGTGTTTTCTGTAAAAGTTTGTTATTCCTTTCCAGGTATTCGGCAGTTTTCTGTACGGCGGGTACAGTGCTTTCGGGGACTAGATTGGGTATGAACGTGGGGTGATAGCCCAGATTCACCCAGAACAGAGATTGCTTTGTAGCTGAGTGTATGGTATTATTGTAGGCAAGTTCAGCCAAAGGCAACAGCGAGACCCAATCATCTTGAACGAAGGAGGAATAGCAGCGGATATATTGTTATAAGGTCTGGTTAGTCCTTTCTGTCTCGACTTTCGTCTGGGAGTGATAGGCAGATGAGAATGCCAATTCAATCTTCAATGCTGAATATAAGGCTTTCCAGACTCGGGAGGTGAACTGCACCCCATGATCTGAGACAATGCTAACAGGGTCGGATCACTTCTTTAATAAATGTCTCTGAGGTCTCAGCTGCGGTGGGGGTGCCTTTGATAGGGATGAAGTGCACCATTTTGGTAAGGCGGTCCACAATTGCAAAGATAGAGTTAAATTCTTCAGATGGGGGTAGCTCCACTATGAAGTCCATAGATATGTGGGACCATGGGCACTCAGGGATGGGAAGCGGGTTCATCGGCCCCAAGCTTTAGCCCGGCTAGTCTTGTTTTGGGCACAGACTGGACAGGCGCTGACGTATTTCTGACAGTCCTCATCAGCGGAAGGCCACCAAAAGGAGCGTGACAGCAGCTCCGCAGTTTTGCAACCTCCAAAGTGCCTCGCCAACTTGTGGTCGTGGCAAAGTTCTAAGACTATTAGGCGTTGCTCTTCTGGAACATAGATTTTTTATGGAACCACCACAGCCCATCCTTCATTATCAGCCTGGGGTCAGGAGACATGGGGGATCCGGCCAGGGATGGTTTGACCTGAGATAACAGATCTTCCTGAGTCAGCAAGAAGCTCCGGGAAAGAATGATGGTATTCGGTGGCGTGGAACCTCCAGGTTCGCTGAACATCCAGAGCATCTGGCTTTACATTCTTCGACTCGAGCCTGTATGTGATGTGCAGCTGGAAGCACGAGAATAATAAAGCCCAACGTGCCTGGCATGGTTTCAACCTTTTAGCTGTGCGCAGGTATTCTAGGTTTTTATGGATGTTGAAGACCATGACAGGATGTACAGCTGCCTCCAGCAGATACCGCCATTCCTCCAGGGTGGACTTGATAGCCAAAAGTTCCCGATCCCCCACATCGTAATTTTTCTCGGGTGGCAAGAGCTTGCGGGAGAAAAGGGCGATGCGGTGTAGGGAGGCCTTCAGACCTTGTCTCTTGGAGAGAACTGCTCCCACTGCAGTTTCTGAAGCGTCCACTTCCAGTATGTAAGGCAGAGTCGAATCCGGGTGCTTTAGGAGAGGTGTGGAGGTAAATAGTTTCTTGAGCTTCAGAAAGGCCATTTGAAGACCAGTAGAAAAGAGAGTTCTGTTTAGTGAGCTGGGTAATGGGTGAAATAACAGTGGAAAACCCCTTGATAAATTTCCTGTAGAAATTGGCGAAGCCTACGAACCGTCCTGTCAACTGGAGCTGGCCAGTCCAAAATGGCGGAGACCTTCTGTGGGTCCATGGGGACTCTGGTGACTGAAATGTTAAGGCCCAGAAACGGGATACTGGAGTGCTCAAACACACATTTTTCAGCCTTAGCATAGAGTCCATGTTGTCGAAGGTGTTGTAAAACGCACCAGACGTGCCTGCGGTGTTCTTCCAGAGAGGCAGAGAAAATGAGGATATTGTCTAGGTAGATGATGACGAATTGACCAAGATAGTCATGGAACACATCATTCATCAAGTGCTAGAAGGTGGCCGGGGCATTGCAGAGCCTGAAATGCATCACTAGGTATTCACAGTGGCCAAAGCGTGTCCTGAAGGCCGTCTTCCACTCGTCACCCTCTCGGATGCGAATGAGGTTATATGCCCTGCGGAGATCCAGCTTGGTGAACACAGTAGCTGCACCTAGCCTTTGAAATAGTTTGGGGACCAGTGGTAGGGGATAATGGTTTTTAACCGTAATTTTATTGAGGTCCCTGTAATCTATGCAGGGTCTGAGAGAGTGGTCCTTCTTCTCTACAAAGAATATTCCAGCCCCTGCAGGTGATGTGGTGGGTCGAATGAATCCTTTCTTAAGGTTTTCAGCAAGATAGGCCTTGAGGACCTTCAGTTCCACTTCGGAGAGTGGATAAATTCTGCCAAATGGTACCTCAGCCCCGGGCAACAGTTCTATCGGGCAGTCGTAAGATCTGTGAAGGTGGGAGTTCATCTGCCCCCTTCTTGCTGAACACATCCAGAAAGTCATGGTAGATGGAAGGAACAGCAATGCGGGTCTCCGGATCGGGGTCAGAGTTCATGCTTAGCGCGGAAGGGGGTGATTCCAGAGCTGGCTGTAGGCAGTTGTGCTGGCAATAAGAGGAAGAAAACTGAACCTCTCCAGTGGACCAGTTATCGGTGGGGCAGTGCGCCCAAAGCCATGGCAGACCTAGAATGACCGGGAAGAGAGGGGACGCAATGGCATCCAACAGCAGGTGTTCTTAGTAGCCGCTCGTTGTTCGGGCAAGAAGAGGGATAGTTTCATGGGTGACTGCATCCGATTTAATGGTGGACCCATCAGTTAAGCAGATGACAATCTGATGGGTCTTAGGTTTGAGTGGAATTTGATGTTGGGCTGCAAAGGCCAGGTCTACAAAGCAGCTGCAGGCTCCAGAGTCCAGGATGGCTGGGGCCTGGATACTCCCACCGGGGAGCTGCAGAACGAGAAGAAGAACAAGGTGAGTTGTAGAACTGGGCAAAGATAGCACTTCTCCCTTGATAGCATTGAAGCACCTACCCAACTTGACTGGGCAAGACCTGGCGAGATGTCCAAGCCCCCAACAGTACAGACATAGGTTGTGGGAAAGGTGTCTGTGTCTTTCTTCTGGAGAAAGTGACGGGCGCAGGAACCAAATCCAAATGAGAATGGGATGATCTTGTGGAGAGGAAGAGGAGGTCACAGGTGTAGCCGGACATGGATAGCAGGAGCCTCCGGGTAACATCCAAGGTGGTCGCGCGGTTCCCACGGACCTCTCAGTTCTGCTTTTCCCATAGGCAGTGTTCAATCTGGATGGTCAGATTGACCAGGGCCTTCAGGGATTGAGGTATTCCCACACAAGCTAGCTCGTCCTTGAGTGCCTCGGAGAGGCCCAGACAGAACTGATGGCAGAGTACCACATCATTCCACGCAGTGTCTGCGCTCTAGCGCTGGAATTTCGAGACATAGTCCTTGCTGGAGCGCGTGGAGAGGGGCCTCTGCGGTGGTGGCCTGGTGGACGTCCTCATGGAGCCATGCCATAGCCTGAAAGAAGAGGGTTAAGTCGGCTGTTTCAGGAGCCTTTAGTTCCAATAGCCGGTGGGCCCAGGCTTGGGGTTCATCCAGCAGCAAAGAGGATTACCAGCCCCACCTTAGTGGCTTCCAAGGAAAAGGTGTGGGGTTCAAGGGCAAAATATAGCTCACAGGAACTGCAGAAGGCTGAAACTTCTTACGGTCCCTGTGAACCATTCAGGTAGCGGCACTTCAGGCTCAGTAGGTAAGGTGACCATGGTGTGAGCCACCAACTGGCTAGGATTGGGATGGCCAGTAAGGAGAGCTCCTGGACTCTGCCCTCTAACCGGGTGTAACCCTCCCTCCTGTAAATTTTTCACAGCTTGGGTGAGTCCATCTAGGTGCACACAGAGTTCTTCCAATGGAAAGGGCCCCTGCGCAGACTCAGGCATGGCTGTCCGTTGCTGTCACAAACCTGGTGGTAGAGTCTGGCTTATGCAGTGGGCAACCTCTCTTATGGCGCTGGTTTGGGAACCCCTGATAGAGCAGACAGGGAGTTCTAGAGCAAAGGGGGGCACGAGGGCTGAACTGGTCACGGATGGTGGTGTGAAGGTCCTGAAGAGACTCGTGCTAGGCTGGAGGATAGTAGTACAGGCCGGGTCAGTAACTGGCGGGCAGCATGGTACAAAGAAGCAGGCAGGCGGGTGGTCAATGCCTGCGCATACGCGTGCGCACACATGCACAGGCATGCACATGCTACCTGTGCCTGCACACAGGCTTCCGGACCCGAATTCCAGGGGCAATGGTTGTTTCTTGACAGCAACCGCCCATTTTTATCCCTGATGTTTGCCTGATTTGATATCCCTGATATCAGCCAAATAGGGAGCAAAGTGCTGCTAAATTAGCAGCGCTTTACCGCTGATGCTCGGGTGGCCCGGGTGTGAAAGGGGTCTTAAAGAGGAATCGTTTTAAAAAAAACCTGAGCTTACTCCCCTATACTCAGCACACACATGCACATTCCTTTTACCCACAAAATATAATGACTGTGCCACAAGCAATTTGTAAGGGCTCATTCACACTAGAATTGGTCTTTGAAGAGCCATCTGTGTTTGGATAGCTTTGAGAGAATTTGACAGGCAATGAGGAGGCATTGTAACACACTCTCATTGCCTGATTTAACCCCTTGAATCATGGACTAGTGCAATACAACAGGATATTCTGAACGCAGTTGAGGGGCAGTTGAAAAGTGCCTCAATTTACTTGAATGGGTCATGTTCAGTGGGCAGCAGCACCTGCTGAAACTGATAGCATGTGTACACCTCCAGCTAAAGGGGGAGCAGTTGGGGGCTGTAAAAATGTGTCTCAATGCTTAATCGCTAATGTTAATTAACTTTAACAGGTTCCTACAAATCTCAGCAGACTCATTTTTATAAAATAAAATGCTTTCATTACATATATTTTTCTACATACAGCATACCTTACAGAAGAATTTTAGGCAGGGCCAGCCCTACAATGGGTCCCGCTGGGTCCATTGGACCCAGCGGCACTTTGAGAGGGGCAGCGCCCTGTAAAAAGGCCACCCTGCTGCCCTCAACACACACAGGGACGGACTGACCATTCGAGGGCCCCAAGCCAGTAGGGGGCCCCATGCGAGGTACTTGGAGCACCCACACCTTCACTAAGCTGGAGTTGGCAGCTTGATGCCTGCTGCCTTTACACATGAATAGCCCAGAGCTGGACTCCCAAATTACGAGCTGCACAGATTCCCACAGACCCCACTCAATAGGGGGATACAGAACCCATTGCCAGCATTGTCCTGGGTGGGGGGGGGGACACTGAGAGCCCACTCCAGCATCTAACAGTCCAGTCCTGGAAAGCTACTCAAAGGGAGCTGGCTGTTAGTTCTTCTTGCGGCTGTCTTTGAATTTGTGTGCCTGTTGACAGCAGTAATTCCCTGGGAGTTATGAAAACTGGAAGTCCCTCACAGGTTACCATTACCAGCAGCTTACACACAACATACAGAGTGCCGGTTCTCAGCACCCCCTGCAAAAACCTGACCTTCCCTTCCCATCATGATCTCACATTGTCCACGATTGTAAAAGATTTTGTGAGGCCAGGTATATGAAACCCTCAGATCATATTAATCAATGGTCATTGTTATTAATTGTCATGATATAAAATAATGGATGTGGGGGCCTTTTGGTGGGCATCATTTTTTATTTGGGGGGTGGGGGCAGCATTTTATTCTTGGACCCAGGTAGCACAATGTCTTAGACCAGCCCTGACTTCAGGAGTGATGTGCTTACAGTTGCTTAGAGTGCAGCAGTCACAACAAATATTACCAGCTCCCATATCATGTACTCTGCAATTATATTCCCTCCCCCAGTTACTGACCCCATTATTATTATCCCCCTGAATACTGCCCCCAATTATTACCCTCTCCCCTCCAGGTATATAATACTGAACATCCATTACTACCCTCTCAGGTGCTGAATACTGCCTCTCTGGGTGTAGAACTGGACCCCTCATTACCCACTGCAAGTAGAGAATACTACATCCCCCATTATTATCCCCCGACCCTGATAAAGAATACAGTACAGTCACTCTCCAGAGAATATACGGGAAACTCACAGGGAGGGGAAGTCCAGAATGTGTGAGAAGAGTAGTGGACAGAGCAGAGAGGAATGAGGAGACTTTATCTCACTATCATCTCCCACTCTCACCAAAGCTTCAGGTGCAGACTTGCTGGGGGTGACACAGCCATGCGGGGCAGCTCTGTGCAACACAAAAAAAAAGAGAAACCACACACACACATTAGCAGAGAAAGGAAGGAACACCCCTCACTGACCCATGAATATGTGGATAAATGCGGCCTCAGCCAGTGCTACTCCAGCCATGCCACACCCTCTTAGCGGTGTTCCTTTGTTTCCCTGCTAATGTTCCTGCACTCCTGAATGGTGCACAGACACCTTGCTCCCATCTCTGCAACCGGAGGGGAGATCTTTGTCTCAGCTTAGAGCGGCACTGCAAGTTATACATGGATCACACACTCAGTTGTGCAAATTATGCACAAAAACATGGTTTTAAAATATTAACACATATTGAAAAAATTATGCACATTAAATTCAATACTTTTGTAAATATATTTAAAATGGCTTTGAAAAGACCACACACTCAAAGTTTTTTGTGCATGATTTATTTTTCGTTATTATGTTTTTTTAATTAAAGGAGAAGTATGGCCTGAGCTCGTTTGGCCGTACTTATCCTATGGATCACAGGAGTGCAATTCGTTTTGACCTCCTGTGACCCTTTTTCAGCAGAGAGTGGACTAAAATTCTGCTCTCTGCTGACGTCACAGTAGTCGGGCCAGGCACCGCGTCATCCCCACTTCAAGAGTCTGGATCCACCCCTCCACAGCTCAGAGCTCCAGTGAGCGTGGAGGAGCAAAGTGGAGGGCTTGCTGATTGACAGCCAGCATCTCTCCACTCAGGGATCTGTAAGAACCGAGCCATTGGTGGTGTTTGGTGGCTCGGTTCTCAGTGTACAGATGCCGGGGGACAGATGCAGCATCCGACCAATGCTGCATCCATCTAGGTAAGTATAATAAGGAAAAATCCCCAAACCCATACTTCTCTTTTAAGTTAAGGTTAGTTTATGTCTAAAATAATACAATTATTTTAATTTCTGTTTCATTTTTTATCCACTAGGGATGGATGAAATTGGGTGTTTTGCTTAGCTGTATATTCACCGCAAATGATGACATATTGGAAAAATATCATTATTTCAGTAAAATGCATTGGAGTAAATGGTTCAAAGTTATGATGGGATTTGGTGGTTTTGGGTTTAAGGGTGCAATGGGCTTCAGTGGCTCGTTAAGGAAGCTATCCTGAGTCCTCCCTAGATGTTTTATTAAGAAACTGATGTTGGGCCTTTAAAAAGGTGTCTATGCTGTATCTTAAGCACTATATTCTGGGAACACTGCTACTTTAGGATCCCCATCTGAAACCCAATAGAAATTGTATGACAGTTGGCAGCAGCCAGAAACATTGACAAAGTCTGCAGCACTGCCTCATCAAGTCCTTAAAGTGGATGTAAACCTGATTCATGAAATTTGAGCTGGGCATATCTGTCTGTAGTGTTTTGTTATCTCTCTTCAAATAGCTATGTCCCTTAGCTGTCTCTTCTTCTGTAGCTCTGTTATCAGCCTGATAAGTTCTCACTCGTTCTGGTTAGTCGGGATATAGAATTAGAGTCGTGGGAGGTTGCTAAAAATAGATTAGCAGGCTGCTAAACAAAACACAGTCAGAGTTCTGCATGTGTGGGGAGAGGGTGTGTGCCTTTCCTCCAATCA
>BLSH010216829.1:141743-156307 GCA_018402905.1 Glandirana rugosa | reverse complement strand
AGGAGGAGGAGGAGGAAGAGGCCACCAACTCAGCTGTGCCACCGCCAGCACCTCAGAAGGCAGAGTTAGCATGGCTGAAATGTGGCAAAGCTTTGTCAGCAGCCCGCCACAACAAACAGCACAACCAGCCGATAGACAATGTCTTAGCAGGAACAGCATTTCAGCAACAAGGTGCAAGAGTATGTGTGCACACGCCTACACGTACTGACTGATGGGTCTGCCCCATTCAACTTCTGGGTCTCCAAATTGGCCACATGGCCTGAGCTTGCCCTTTATGCCTTGGAGGTGCTGGCCTGCCCTGCAGCCAGTGTATTGTCGGAACGTGTGTTTAGCACGGCAGGGGGCGTTATCACAGACAAGCGGAGCCGTTTGTCCACATCCAACGTGGACAAGCTAACCTTTATTAAAAGGAATCAGGCATGGATCCCACAAGACTGGTCTGTACCTTGTGCAGAATATATATTTAGACCGGACTCTCACAACCATCCGTATACTCGTTTTTTTGAATAGGCCTCAATATTTTGGGGGCTATCCCAATTATAAACAAACAAAAAAAAAAAATACCATGTTGGCTACCTCCTCCTACTCCTCTACCACCGCCCCTTCCACCTACACTGCCGCGGTCACGGCCTAGTCAACCTCTAGGCTCCTACTCCACATCCACCCCCCTTCCCATTTTTTTATTTGATTTTTATTTATTTTTCCTATCCCCATTTTTTTGTAGGGCACTTGCCCTGCACTTACCCCCATTTTACTTCCTTTTGCAGTCCTCTAGCACTTGCCAGGACATTGTTACAGCCATTTTTGTGCCTAAAAGTTCGGGTCCCCATTTCAATGGGGTTCGGGGTCCGTGCGAACGTTCGGGTTCTGTCCGGACCCGAACCCGGACTTTGTCCCGAAGTTCGGCCGGACCAGCAGAACCCGAACTTCCAGAGGTTCGCTCAACTCTAGTGATGTTATAATCAAGGTGTCTCCCGAATTGTTCTGGTAAGAAAAGAACATGGGAAATGTATTAAAAAAAAAATCAGAGCTAAAGAATGTTTAGTATCATGCACAGGGGTTTTTTTTGTTTGTTTTTTATTTTATATATTTGGCTAGTAGATATTGGCAGTTGCCTGTAACAGATAAGCCAAAATTGATTTTGCCACTCCTTCCTATATGTTTATTTGAATTTAACAAAGTGTTATTCATTGCTATCGTTCTAAGTTTCAGCATATAAAGCAACAGTGCTGGGGCAACTGAGGGATCTCAACATGTTGCAGGGCTCTTTCAGTTCCAGGATTTTTAAAGTGACCTATTTCCAATATTCTCCAGTAATCAGGGTTTCCCACACTGAATAATAGGTCATGTAAAGCTAATATTAATTCCTAACACTACGAAAAACCCTTGTGACTACCAGTTGACAATTACAGTACATTTTCCTTTGTCAGCTAACATAATCCTTACTACCTCTAAAGGCTCACAATACAGTTGTAAATAATAATTCTATTGGATTTTGAATAGACATCCGCTTTAAAAAAAGAAAATGTATTTGGGCTTTTTTTAACTTTTCATCTAAGGAACATTTTCACACTTTAGTTGTTTAAGTAAGCTAGGATATAACCTTTGAGGAAGCCATGTTGCACTAGGGTACAATTGCAGCTAGTTTCTATTGAAAAATGCGCTGAACATCAGTGAGGCCCCATTCATACCTGTGTGCTGCTCTTAAGCTAATTTTTTCTAACTTTTTTTAATGTATTTGTCGCATGACAGCATAGGACAGCCTATTCACCTGAATGGGCTGTCCTACATGCAACAAATGTGCCAAGTAGCTCCTACACCTTTTTTTTTTTCAGTGAGCCTTATGCGTTTTTGTAATGCATGATGTGGTGCATTTTTCATACGTTTTGTTGCCCACCAAAATGTACAGCTGCTAAGAATTAATGGTACAGCAAATATGATGCATGTCTTGGTGTGTTTTTGCGCATTTTTGCATGTGTTTCCATAATGTAAAGGTATGAACGAGTCTGAATATATAAATTCTAAATATATAGATAAATAATGGGGTCTGAATATATAATATCTAAATGGATTAACCACAAAGTTCTGACAACTACCAATATAGATGCAGTTTTATAATTATATAAATGTAAAAGCAGACATTTAGAGCCGGTTCACACTGGAGCGGCGCGACTTGCAGGGCAAAGCAAGTCGCCCTGTTCGAGGCTACCTCAGCGCGGCTTGCAAGGAGACTCCTTTACATAGAAGTCAATGCAAGTCGCGCTGAGGTCACCCCGAAAATAGTGCAGGAACCTTTTCTAAGTCGGAGCGACCTGAGTCGCTCCTATTAGAACGGTTCCATTGCACTGCATGGGGACGACTTGTCAGGCGACTTGAGTCGCCTGACAAGTCGCCAAGTCGCCTGACAAGTCGCCTCAGTGTGAACCGGCTCTTAAGGTAAACATAAGTAATTAAAGGTGGTAGCTGCACTAAAGTAACCACTTTTTTGAATGAAGAATTGGAGTTTCTTGAAAAATGAAGAGCTTTGCATGTTGTAGAAGCACACATAATTGTATTCGTTTTCTTGCACGGGGAAGCACTGTACACGTTTTTATTCATAAACGTACTTTGTATGACATTTTTGACAATATTGATTGTAATGGACACATATTAATTTGCACATATCACACATGAATGCATTTTTTTGCATTTAGTTACACATAAATTGAATTGCTTTAATGTATTTATTTAATTTGTTAGCACATTGTCATATATTTATTCGAAATATAAATAATTGTAGTCTCCATCCCCCAATCTAAAAATGCTGTAAGATGTGTATAAAAATAAATAAAAGATACTTTCCTTACATCCTGGGCCCTGGCAGAGACACAGGAAATGTCAGAGTGTCACTGCTGCTTCCTGGAAAAACAGAGGACCCCAAATAATAACGCATTCCTGTGCTGCATATATAAAGAATCGAGAATCTCCTTATAAAAGAGACAATTTAGAAAGACAAAATATCATTTAAAAAGGTACGACACATACACTAAATGTTCAAAAGTCAAACTTAAATGCTCAAATCCATATATAAGAAAGTTCCACATAATATTAGGACGTTAGGACCAGAGCACTTTTTGCGATTCTGCACTGCGTCGCTTTAACTGATTATTGCGCGGTCGTGCGACGTTGTAAAACATTGTAAACGAACAAAATTTGCGTCCTTTTTTCCCCACAAATAGAGCTTTCTTTTGGTGGTATTTGATCGCCTCTGCGTCATTTCTGATCGCCGCTATAAACAAAAAAAGAGCGACAATTTTGCAAAAAAAAAAAAAAGTCTTACTTTTTGCTAAAATACAAATCCAAAAAAAAACATTTTTTTTCTTCGGTTTTGGCCGATTTATATTCTTCCTCATATTTTTGTTAAAAAAAAAAAATCGCAAATGGCGTTTATTGATTGGTTTGCGCAAAAGTTGCCGCATTTACGGATGATGAGAATTCATTTCTGGGGTTTTTATTTTTTTTTATGTTTTACTAGTAATGACGGCGATCTGCGATTTTTAGCGGTACTGTGATATTGGACCATTGGCATTTATACGATCAGTGCTATAAAATGCATTGATTATTGTGTAAATGCCATTGGCAGTAAAGGGGTTAACCTGCAGGGGGAGATCTAGGGTTAACTATGTTCCCTAGCTGTGTTCTAACTGTATGGGGGCTGGACTGCTATGAGCATAAGAGATCTAACTGATCCCAGTGACAGGGATCAGTAGACCTCTTATGTCCCCACTGTCAGAAAGGGGAACTGCCGTGTTTACATCGGGTCCTCCCGAGCTGGGGGGCACACTCCTCCGGGTCAAGAGCACGCACCGGCAGCGGCATGCTCGTGCCCCCTAGCGGCCACTCTGCAAATCACGCTTTATTTACGCCGATTTGCAGTATACGTCCACACTGCCGCAGTAAATATACTGCGTGTGGTGTGGAAGTGGTTAAGAGAGGTATGGACTCCAGAGATAGAGACATTATTTTGCCCCTGTACAAATCATTAGTAATACCTCATCTGGAATATGCAGTTCAGTTTTGGTCACCAGTTCTCAAAAAGGATATCGGGGAACTGGAGAAAGTGCAGAGAAGGGCAACCAAACTAATAAAAGGCATGGAGGAGCTTAGCTATGAGGAAAAATTAGAGGAACTGAATTTATTCTCTCTTGAGAAGAGGAGGGTAAGAGGGGATATGATCAACATGTACAAATATACAAGTAGTCCATATAGTGAACTTGGTGTTGAGTTATTTACTTTAAGGTCATCACAAAGGACAAGGGGGCACTCTTTACGTCTAGAGGAAAAAAGATTTCATCTACAAATACGGAAAGGTTTCTTCACAGTAAGAGCTGTGAAAATGTGGAATAGACTCCCCCCAGAGGTGGTTTTGGCCAGCACGGTTGATTGCTTTAAAAAGGCCTGGATTCTTTCCTTAATGTAAATAATATAACTGGGTACTAACATTTTTAGGTAAAGTTGATCCAGGGTGTATCCGATTGCCTCTCGGGGGATGAGGAAGGAATTTTTCCCCTGTTATAGCAAATTGGATCCATGCTTTGCTGGGGTTTTTTTGCCTTCCTCTGGATCAACTGTGGGTGAAGGATTGTATATGGGATTGTCTGGTTATATATAATTTTTATTATTTTTATTTTGTTGAACTAGATGGACTTGTGTCTTTTTTCAACCTGACTAACTATGTAACTATGTACAAAGTCACTAATGTGTAAAGAATTATCAAAACAGATTTCCCAATAAGCAGTTTTAAATATATCCCACCAATGTGTTTAACATTAAATAGTTACAGTATATACAGGCTACTGACAAGCAGAAAGATAGTGCTAGGCTTTAAACGCTAAGCAACATGATGTAGTAAATAAGTGTAAATGTTTGTAAAAAGGTATACTATAGTTTAACCACCTCAATACTGGGCACAAAAACCCCCTTCCTACCCAGGCCATTTTTCAGCTTTCAGCACTATCACAATTTGAATGACAATTACTCAGTCATGCAACACTGTACCCATTTGAAATTTGCGTCCTTTTTTTCACACAAATAGAGCTTTCTTTTGGTGGTATTTAATCACTAGTGGGTTTTTTATTTTTTGTGCTATATATAAAAAAAAATGAAAATTTTGTGAAAAATGCTTTTTCTTTGTTTCTGACATAAAATTTAGCAAATTAGTAATTTTTCTTCATAAATTTTGGTCAACATTTATACTGCTACATATCTTTGGTAAAAATAACCCAAATTGGTGTATATTATTTGGTCCTTGCGTAAAGCCTCGTACAAACGGTTCAACGGTCGTACGACCAAACGGACCAAAACGTATAATGGATCATGTAACTTGCGTACTGACATGCACTACACGATTGTATGACCAAGCCGAACGTAGTGACGTGTTATGAACATATAAAGAGGAAGTTCAGGTGCATGTAATTAGCGTCTGACCATTCCTGACCTCTGAGCATGCGTGTTTTGCACAGTACAACTTGTTGGACCTACTTCTCTGTACACACAATACAACGGTCGTAAACCTGAGCACACCTGATGTACTGAAGCCCTATCTAATTTCTTGAGACCCTAACAAGCCAGGAAAGTACAAATGCCCCCCAAATGACCCCTTTTTGGAAAGTAGAAATTCCAAAGTATTCAGTAAGTTGCATGGTGAGTTCTTTGAAGATGTAATTTTTTTTCCCACAATTCTTTGCAAAATGAAGATTATTATTATTATTATTATTATTATTATTATTTTTACAAAATTGTCATATTTCTCACACATGGCATATGCATACTTGCAACTACACCCCAAAAAACATGCTGCTACTCCTCCTGAGTATGGCAGTATCACATGTGTGAGACTTTTTCACAGCCTGACCACATACAGAGGCCCAACATGCAGGGAGCACTGTCAAGTATTCTAGGGACATAAATTACACATCTAATGTCATGACGACCTATTACATTTTTGAAGGCCCTGGAGCACCAGGACAATGGAATTGCCCAAAAAATGACCCCATTTTGGAAAGCAAACACCCCAACGTATAATCTATGAGGTATAATGAGTCTTTTGAATGGTTCATTTTTTTCCAGAAGTTTTTGGAAAATGTGGGGAAAAAATGAAAACGCATTTTTTTACACAAAGTTGTCAATTTATAAGATATTTCCAACACATAGCATGTACATAGCAAACATGACACTCCAAAATACATTTTGCTACTCCTCCTGAGTATGGTGATACCACATGTGTAAGACTTTTACACAGCCTGGCCACAACTAGCACCTTCAGGCGTTCTACGAGCATAAATTACACATCTCATTTCTCAACCACCTATTACAATTTTGAAGGTCCTGGAGCACCAGGACAATGGAATTGCCCACAAAATGACCCCATTTTGGAAAGCAAACACCCCAGCATATAATCTGTGAGGCATTATGAGTCTTTTGAACATGTCATTTTTTTCCAGTAGTTTTTGAAAAATGTGGGAAAAAAATTAAAACGCTTTTATTTTTACACAAAGTTGTCCATTTATAAGATATTTCCAACACACAGCATGTACATAGCAAAAATGACACACCAAAATACATTCTACTACTCCCCCTGAGTATGGCGATGCAACATGTGTAAGACTTTTACACAGTCTGGTCACACACAGAGGCCCAACATTGAACTAGCACCTTCAGGCGTTCTAAAAGCATAAATTACACATCTCATTTCTCAACCACCTACCTATTACACTTTTGAAGGTCCTGGAGCACCAGGAAAATGGAATTGCCCACAAATGACCCCATTTTGGAAAGCAAACACCCCAACGTATAATCAATGAGGCATAGTGAGTGTTTTGAACAGGTCATTTTTTCCAGTAGTTTTTGGAAAATGTGGGAAAAAAATGAAAACGCGTTTATTTTTACACAAGATTGTCCATTTACAGTTGTATGCAAAAGTTTAGGAACCCCTGACAATTTCCATGATTTTCATTTATAAATATTGCACATTTTCTGTTACTCCAATAAACCTAATTTCAATACTGAAATATTACTGTGTCCTTCAGTTATTTGATAGATCAAAATGAAATTGCTGATCCAAACACCCAAATAATGGAAATTGTCAGGGGTTTCTAAACTTTTGCATACAACTGTATAAGATATTTCCAACACATAGCATGTACATAGCAAAAATGACAACCCAAAATACATTCTACTACTCCCCCTGAGTATGGCGATACCATATGTGTGAGACTTTTACAGGTGATGTTTACTGATAGGTGATGATGGTCACTAACAGGTGATTGGCGATGGTCACTGATGGGTGACTAGTGGAGTTCACTGATGGGTGACTGGTGGTGGTCTGGTGGTGGTCACTGATGGGTGATGGGTGTCTAGCGGTAGTCACTGATGGGTGATGGGTGACTGGCGGTGGTCACTGATGGGTGCCTGGCAGTGGTCACTGATGGGTGATGGGTGACTGGCGGTGGTCACTGATAGGTGGCGGGTGACTGGTGGTGGTCAATGATGGGTGACGGGTGTTTGGAGGAGGTCACTGATGGGTGATGGGTGCCAGAACGAGAGCCGCACTGCTCCGCCGTCATTTGACGGTGGGCGGGCGGCAAGTGGTTAAAAATTAAATAAAGTATCTGTTTAAATCTTGTACTTTTAAAACATGCAAATAAAATTGAAAAAAAAGCCATTTTACCTTCCCTTTATGTGTTTCCTGAAATAAAGTACATCTTGTAGTTGACATACTTACATTTTTGAAGATGTTATTCTGTAAGTGTTGTACTGTGATTGCAAAACATTAAAGAGGAAGTAAACCCATATGGGGTTTACTTCCTCTATGTCCCCTTGCAAAGTAGATGCATAATGGGCTACTATGCATCGCATAGTAGCCCATTATGTGCCATTTACCTGAAAACGAAGCCTGCGACGTCCAGCGATGTCCCCTCTGCTGGCGGTGTCCATCTTCTGCCCCTCTTCCTTCCGGGGACACGACTCCTGCTCTGTGACTGGCCGGAGTCGCGTGACGTCACTCCCGCGCGTGGGAGCCGCCAGTCACGGCACGGTCGCAGTGGAGGAATGGCACGCAGGCCGTTCCTTCACTGCGCATGTGCCGACATGATATCAACACTGCATATCTCCTGAACCATACAGGTTTAGGAGATATGCAGTGCACCTACAGGTAAGCCTTATCATAGGCTTACCTGTAGGTTAAAGTGGTTGTCACAAGTTGACAACCACTTTAAAGTATAACTAAAGGCATTGTTTTAGTTTTGGATAGAGTGGAGAGGTAACAGAACAACTGTCAGGTTTGTATTGCTGTCTGTGCTCCTGTTAGGGAGATTCAACCTCTTTATTATTCTTGTTTACTATTATCACTAAACGTGAATGTAAAGGAAAATCCCTACGTTTGTGTTGTCTCCAGAACAGCAATAATGGCGATATTTTCCAATGGGGACACTAATTCTGGTGACCCTGGTGAAAACAAGGTATTCCTTCACGCTTGTGCCTGTTCCTGTTTTGGGTATGGGACAGGAAGTGTAGGGAAATCTCTCCAACAGGACATAGGTGGCAAAAAACCCTCTCTTAAGCCTCGTACACACCATGCGATTGTTGTACGACCACACCTCCAACTTTTCCCAAAATCGGCTGTCCGTGATTTTGTCTAGCATACTGACGATAGTCAAATTATCATTTGACAAAGCCGAACGTAGTGATGTGTTACAAGTTTTGCTTGTCCAATTTCTGTACACACGAGCCGAAAATCGGACTACGCCTTGTCGTAAGACAAAAGTTTTCTAGTTTGCTCATAAAACTTCTGGACGATAATTCAAAATCTGCTGTCGAATGGAGCGTACTAACGGTCAGATTATTGTACGATAGGCTGTCATACTACAGTTTTCGGCCGATAGTTGTACCGTGTGTACGGGCCATAAGTCTATCTAAAATAAAGAAAAAAAGTTTTGACCTTAGTTCTACTTTGAACGGTCTTCTCCTGCTTATTCACATGAGTGCAGAATCCCTTGTTTTAGTATGCCAGCAAGAATGCATAACCATATAAAGATTCTAGAGGCTGCACGATGTTTATCTTTGGCCGATCTCTAGTCATATATTGATCTCATTCGTTTTTGTATCCCCTTCTAAATATTTTAAAACTAGTGCAGTGCTCTTCCTCTCCAAACTAAGCACTGCATGTGTGATCCTTATAACTGATCCAGTTGTGGCAAGATAGCTGTAACTGTGTACAATCTCAGTAAAATTAGTAGACAGTTACATAATCCAAATGGCATCTTGCAGATTGTAGAAAGCTATTTAATACATAAACTTGCCCAGATCATAACAGATTAGCATCAGATAGATTAAACAATCATGGGGTTTATTTACTAAAACTGGAGAGTGCAAAATGAGTCTCACTTCTGCATAGAAACCAATCAGCTTCCAGGTTTTATTGCCAAAGCTTAATTGAACAAGTTGAGGCTAGAAGCTGATTGATTTATCTGCAGAAGTGAGACTCATTTTGCACACTCCAGCTTTAGTAGATAAACCCCAGTGTGTCTAGCTCCGGCAGAATACAGTACATGTGGTGAATGGAGGCTAAAGCATGAAGAAGAAGGGTGGGACTAACTACATTGCACATTCCCTAGCTAGAGAATGAGGAAGGGATAACATTATTTAACCACTTCCTTACTGGGCACTTAAACCCCCTCCTGCCCAGACCAATTTTAGGCTTTCAGTGCTGTCACATTTTGAATGACAATTGCGCGGTCGTGCGACGTTGTACCAAAACAACATTTTTATCATTTTTTTCCCACAAATAGAGCATTCTTTTGGTGGTATTTGATCCCCTCTGCGGTTTTTATTTTTTGCACTATAAACAAACAAAGAGCGACAATTTTGAAAAAAGAATAATATTTTTTACTTTTTTGCTATAATAAATATCCAAAAAAAAATATAAAAAAAAATTATTCATCAGCTTTGGCCGATATATATTATTCTACATATTTTTGGTTAAAAAAATCGCAATCGGCATATTTTGATTTTTCATTTGCGCAAAAGTAATCGCTTCTACAAACTGGGAATTGATTTATGTTGTTTTTACTATTTTTTTTTTACTAGTAATGGCGGCGATCTGCGATTTTTATCGGAACTGCGATATTGCATCGGACATGTCGGACATTTTTGACACATTTTTGGGACCAATGACATTTATACAGCGATCAGAAATTTAAATGTCCACTGATTACTGTATAAATGTCATTGGCAGTGAAGGGGTTAACCTGAAGGGGGCAGTGAAGGGGTTAAATGTGTTCCCTGGGTGTGTTCTAACTGTGTGGGGGCTGGTCGGGACATAACAGATCTAACTGATCCCAGTGACAGGGATCAGTAGATCTGTCATGTCCCATTCACAGAACGGAGAACCACCGTGTTTACATTGGCGGTTCCCCGTTCTGCAGCTGCTAATGGTGATCGGCGGGTCTCGGGCAGACTCAATGCCGCGAGAGCGCGCCGCCACAGGCTGCGAGTGCGCATGGGGAGCGTGCACAAAGGAGGATGTCCATAGACGTCCTCCGGGCATTTCAGAGCCGCGCTGTAGCCGTCGTTTGGCTATAGCGTGGATCTGAACTGGTTAAAGGCAAACAAAAAAAGAACAACCCATGTGTAACATGGTAGGCAGCATAGGTTGCCACAGAGACTTAAATTGAATCTGTGCTTTGCCTTGCAAGAGGGTCATGTACGAGAAAGAAGCAAGTTACATGCTACCCTCCTACCCTTAAGTACCTGTTATATATGTTCCCTCATAGCAGATGGCTGGGAGGTGAAGGTGATGTGAGTGTGGAGAGAGGGAAGTTGCATGAACCTGCTCTTTGCTCTGCATAGATAAAGCACAGGTATTCTTAAATGTACAATAATTAGAAGAATGTCTCAATCTCCTTGTTTAATCAGCTAAATCAATATTTTGTACTTTAACTTCAAACCTTGATGCCTGTAGTTCCCATAGGAATGATTACTGGACCAGCCACTGATGTTTCAGCTATTGGTAGCATTTCCTTTGCTGCATAGTTACACTGTCAAGTAAAGGAGTCAAATAACTGAAGCTATACTGCAGGCCTCTTGCATTGCTCAGCTTGACATATTTATTGAGCACCTTATTTACATTTCTTTTATGTCCATGTGAACTCATTTAAGTGTACAGTATTTCAAAGAACGGAGCACTTCCGTAGTATTGTGCATGTTTTGTTGCTCAGCAATAGCCTAATGACTTATTTTATGTAATGTGCGCTTTTCTAAATAACTTCTCAGGGAACTACCACAATTCTATGTACCAGCAATCCAATCACTCATTGATTTCCAAAAGTATCTTTCACTATATAAAAAAAGAAAGAAAGAATGGGTCTTTGAACGAGGCTAATTGCTGCAAAAAATGGGTCTATGGTGGACAGTATATATATATATATATATATATATATATATATATATATATATATATATTAGTAAAATCTTTATTGTATCAAATACAGTTCCATGGTCTAGAAATGCATAATAAATTTTCAAAACATGAGCACCACCATATATAATGGGCTGACATAATGATAAAGGTATATCATGGGCATATACATTGTATAGGATGATACTGCATAGTAATACATATACATACAACCAATTACCTGATGAATAAAAGCCGAACTGTCTTGGCATAACATGGATGGAAAAAACGGAAATCATGTTCACTCATCAGGAGTATGGATGCAAAAATATACTGCAAGTACATAATAAAAAATCATATATATAAATATATTCAACCCCTCATAAATCTTGAGGGGGGGGATTCCTGAATGTTTTAAAAACGTTGGTTAAACTAGTACTTACAGATCAGCTAGAGAACAGAACTGACTCACAAGGGGGTACAGGTCTTGTTAGAGGAGGCCACCTAAAATGCGTCCGGTTCGGAGCTGAGGTAGGGAATCCCAAACCAGATCCCAGAGTCAGGCGACTGGCAGGTCAGGACACCACAATGCAATCCCTGATAGGAAACATGGTCTAAGACAAACCGCATCAATCTGGAAGAGAGTGGTTGTATAGTGAGTGGTGTATGAAACTAATGGGATGTGAAAAAAATGGATAAAGGTAGAAAGAAAATGTGATAACTATTGAAAAAAGTGTTATATAATATATATATATATATATATGTATTGTGTAGAATTGTGAAGCAAAAAAAAAAAAAAAAAACCCTAAGGAGGAAGTGAGGAAAAAGGTGTAATTGGAGTCACATGGGACCCCTCCCTACCTTGCTTGTGTATTGAAAACGTGTGCAACCAGTGAGGCAATGTCTCTCTCATGGTGAGGGATTGAAGAGCGATTCCCCAAACAAGCCCCAGCTGATATACCCGTGCCCACCAGTGTCATACTGCACACTGAGTGAGCTGGAAAAGGCTAATGTACAGATCCCATGGCCGGCAGGAATGCCGGACTAGGATTCACACCCGCCCACTCTACAGCATGAGATGGATACAAAGCGTGTAAACCACCCAATGCCACAGATGGGACGCTGGGCATGACGCCGATGCGGATGTTGCGCATCGCAGCTCCAAATCAGACAAACCCCAGGGGACCCCCCTCCCCCCCCCCCCATGCGATTGAGGTTTGAGACTGAACTCTACCTGGTAATAGGCAACTAGCCTGTTAACTAGTAAAAATAGGAATATATAAAAATGATTATAATGGAATAAAAGCAGATAGCTTGGGATCTGAAATGTATGATCCAAAATAATAGTATTGGCATGGCAGGTCACACAGGAAAAGTGGGTGTCTCCCACCCCAAATTTTGACAAAGAGAGAATAGATGTGACCTGACACAGCCACAGCAATGAGCCTCCATACCTGACCATAAGGCATGTAAAAAAAGAAAGAAAGAATGGGACTCTCATGCTGTAGGGCGGGCGGGTGTGAATCCTAGTCTTCCTGCCGTTCATGGGATCTGTACCTTAGCCTTTTCCACCCCACTCAGTGTGCAGTATGACGCTGGTGGGGAACCGCCCTGGATCTCGGGTATATCAGCTGGGGCTTGTTTTGGGAATCACTCTTCAATCCCTCACCATGAGAGAGATATCACATCACTGGTTGCACACTTTTTAACACACATGCAAGGTAGGGAGGGGCCCCATGTGACTCCAATTACACCTTTTTCCTCACTTCCTCCTTAGGATTTTTTTTTGCTTCCCAATTCTACACAATACATATATTTTTTATACAACACTTTTTCAATAGTTATCACAATTTTTTTTTTCTACCTTTATCCATTTTTTTCACATTTCCCATTAGTTTCATATATCATTCACTATACAACCACTCTCTTCCAGATTGATGTGGTTTGTCTAAGACGATCTTTTCTCTCAAGGATTGCATTGTGGTGACCTGACCTGCCAGTCGGCTGACCCCTGGATCTGGTTTGGGATTCCCTACCTCAGCTCTGAACCAGACGCATTTTGGGGGGGCCCCTCTTCCAAGCCCTGTACCCCCTTTGTGAGTCAGATCTGTTCTCGGGCTGATCTGTAAGTACTAGTTCAAACTATTTTTTTGGAACACCTTTAGGAATCCCCCCCCCCCCTCAAGATTTATGAGGGGTTGAATATATTTATATATCAGATTTTTTATTATGTACTTACAGTGTATTTTTGCATCCATACTCCTGATGAGTGAACATGATTTACGAAATGTGCGTAGAGTTTTTCCATCCATGTGATGCCAAGACAGTTCGGCTTTTATTCAACATGTAATTGGTAGTATGTATATGTATTACTATGCATTATCATCCTATACAATTTATATGTCCATGATATACCTTTATCATTATATCAGCCCATTATATATGGTGGTGCTCATGTTTTGAAAATGTATTATGCATTTCTAGACCATGGAACTGTATTTGATACAATAAAGATTTTACTATTATATATACAGTATACACTGTCCATACACCCTTTTTTTGCAGCAATTAGCCTCATTCAACATCCCATTCTTTCTTTCTTTTTTATATGCCTTATGGTCAGGGATGGAGGCTCATTGTTGTTGCTGTGTCAGGTCACATCCCTTCTCTCTTTGTCAAGTATCTTTCACTATCACTGCTTTTATTTTGTTATTCTGTTATGATTAACTGTTTACACCATACACATCTATGTTCCATGAGGGGGCAAACAATTAACTGTTAAAAAAATATATTCACGGCTAAACGTTTCTTTTGAATTGTTACATGACTGAAATATGCAATAAGGAATCGCTATGTGTAATGAAACCTCTAATTTGTGTGTAAACACCCATGCCACTTTTATGTGTTTGATTGTATTACTGAAAAAACTAATAAAAATGTATTATTCAAAAAAAAAATATATATATATATATATATATATATATATACAGTATCTCACAAAAGTGAGCACACCCCTCATATTTTTGTAAATATTTACAACGGTGTACTTTTCTATATTATTTTATAAATGTTTTTATACTCCCCACACGAGTGAAAACACTCTATGACATATATATATATATATATATAT
>BLSH010216829.1:122873-141733 GCA_018402905.1 Glandirana rugosa | reverse complement strand
AATCCCCACATGAGTGAAAACAACGGTCACCAAATCTGTAATTACCGACGCACAACTCAATAAAACTCCCCTCCCCTCAAAATAACTCAACACGCAGCCATTAATGTCTAAACCACTGGCAACAAAAGTGAGTACACCCCTAAGTGAATATGTTCAAATTGGGCCCAATTAATAATTTTCCCGCCCTGGTGTCATGTGACTTGTTAGTGTTACAAGGTCCCAGGTGTGAATGGGGAGCAGATGTGTTAAATTTGGTGTTATCGCTCTCACTCTCTCATACTGGTCACTGGAAGTTCAACATGGCACCTCATGGCAAAGAACTCTCTGAGCATCTGAAAAATAGAATTGTTGCTCTACATAAAGATGGCCTAGGCTATAAGACACTTGCCAAGACCCTGAAACTGAGCTGCAGCACGGTGGCCAAGACCATACAGCAGTTTAACAGGACAGGTTCCACTCAGAACAGACCTCGCCATGGTTGACCAAAGATGTTGAGTACACATGCTCAGTGTCATTTCCAGAGGTTGTCTTTGGGAAATAGATGTATGAGTGCTGCTAGCATTGCTGCAGAGGTTGAAGGGGTGGGGGGCAGCCTGTCAGTGCTCAGACCATACGCCGCACACTGCGTCAAATTAGTCTGCATGGCTGTCATCCCAGAAGGAAGCCTCTTCTAAAGATGACGCACAAGAAAGCATGCAAACAGTTTGCTGAAGACAAGCAGACTAAGGACATGGATTACTGGAACCATGTTCTGTGGTCTGATGAGACTAAGATAAACCTATTTGGTTCAGATGGTGTCAAGTGTGTGTGGCAGCAACCAGGTGAGGAGTACATAGACAAGTGTGTCTTGCCTACAGTCAAGCATGGTGGTGGGAGTGTCATGGTTTGTGGCTGCCTGAGTGCTGCCGGCACTGGGGAACTACAGTTCATTGAGGGAACCATGAATGCCAACATGTACTGTGACATACTCAAGCAGAGCACGATCCCCTCCCTTTGGAGACTGGGCTACAAAGCAGTATTCCAACATCATAATGACCCCAAACACACCTCCAAGATGACCACTGCCTTGCTAAAGAAGCTGAGGGTAAAGGTGATGGACTGGCCAAGCATGTCTCCAGACCTAAACCCTATTGAGCATCTGTGGGACATCCTCAAATGGAAGGTGGAGGAGTGCAAGGTCTCTAACATTCACCAGCTCCATGATATCGTCGAAGAGGACTCCAGTGGCAATCAGTGAAGCTCTGGTGAACTCCATACCCAAGAGAGTTAAGGCAGTGCTGGAAAATAATGGTGGCTACACAAAATATTGACACTTTGGGCCCAATTTGGACATTTTCACTTAGGGGTGTACTCACTTTTGTTGCCAGCGGTTTAGACATTAATGGCTGTGTGTTGAGTTATTTTGAGGGGGTAGCAAATTTACACTGTTATACAAGCTGTACACTCACTGCTTTACATTATAGCAAAGTGTAATTTCTTCAGTGTTGTCACATGAAAAGATATAATAAAATATAATAAAATATTTACAAAAATGTGAGGGGTGTACTCACTTTTGTGAGATACTGTATATATTCACTTTAGTGTTACAGGCTATGCTTAAATAACAGCAGCTCCACTGATTAAATCACTAATGTTTTATAATACATTGTCACATTTGCCAGTTGCTGGTGCCAATAGTAGCATCTTATTTGAAGTAATTCAAGTATGCTTCATGTCAAAACTCTTAAAACTCTTGAGAAACAAAATCAATTCCCATAAATGTTTATTTGAACTTACATGCAAGGTCATGGTGAGCATGAGAAAACACAAAAGACATTCAGCCAATGACACAATGCCATAGATTTCTGTTTCCTGTACTGCTTTTCAAAACTTAACCAATTCCTGACTCCATTGGCACATTAAAGCATATATGATTCATCTCATTAAGTAATCTTAAAAGAACCTTTTATTAAATGTCCAAAATCATCCATCACGTTAACGTTTTTTTGCTTTCTCATAAATATAAATAAATACACTTTTCTGTTCAATATTTTTTAATTTTTTAAGGTTGACCTAAAAATAGTGCAAAAGATATCCCATCATTGAAAAATATAACTAAATGGGTTGCAGTACATATTATTGTTCTTCTACAGTTGCACATGATTTCATACATTTTCAAAAGGCTATGGCGTGAAGATAAAGTGGTTATCTTACATGTTAGCTAGTGGGCCAGACTTCCAAACAAAAGCAGACTTCCAAACAAAGCAGGGTTGGAAGGTATGGTGGTTTGAGGGGAGGGGGGGGGGTAGTTATGTGGTTAGGGAACCATTATCAAGCAAACTGAACGATCCATTTAATTGGTTTAGAGGTCTTGGAGGCTGTGATTAAAATCTGTGTGTAGGTAGTGCTGGATCCATAGAGCCCCCACTTTCTCAAAACAGGGCATTGTGTCATATTGAAGTCCTTTAATTACTGATCATCATTCATGATACTCTTGATTAAACCTCCTGTGGGTTTTAGGATAGTGAATTTTGATGCTTTTGCTATGGTCTGTTTACTTGCAATGAAGATGAAAACAACTAGCTTAACCTGCTTGACGGTATTCCCGAGTGTGGCTCGGGGTATGTTTTCACTGCAAATAGCGGTAACCACATTCGGGATTGCATCCCTGGATCCAAGGCTGGGTTACTTACCTTGTCCCTTGGATCCAGCGATGTCCCCCCGCTGTGTCTGCGGGCTTTGTCCTCTGCCCGATGCCTCTGTGTGCTGGGCTCCGTTCCCTGCGAGCGTTGCATTGCACGGGGGCGGAGCCGGGTGGGAAATTCAAAAAGTGAAACACACAGCAAACATACAGTACACTGTAATCTGTAAGATTACATTACTGTATCAAATAATTTCACATCCCATTTGTCCCTAGTGCTTTGTCCAGTGCCCTGCATGCACTTTTATATTACAGTATATATGCCATTCTTTCTGCTTGGAAACTTGAGAATGTCCATGGCAACCAAAAAGTGTCCCTTTACATCAAAAGTGGTTTTTGATCAGCTAGAAAACAGCGATAGTAAATAAGAATCATTTGCAGAATTGAGTGATACTGATTTTTGGGAAAAATTATCATCAGACACTGAAAGTGACGACAGCGACAATTCTGCAAATAAGCAAATTTCAGTGTTTTTGGTTTGATTACATTATAGAATACATTTTATTACTATTATGTTATTATTTTTGATAATTATTTATAGTTATTTATTATATTATAATTTATGATTTCATGTTTCAGACTTTATCATACCTGGGATGTCTACTAGACTCTAGTTTGGACAGATTTAAGTGAGTTATTCCTAAGAATTACAGGCCTACAATATAAAATGCCAAATTTTCCATGCAAAATAATGGTACCGCTTTCAGCACCAAAAATCTGAAATAATCATACCGCCAGGGAGGTTAAATTAAGTAATTTAAGGAGTAATACTTCCATGAGATTTTCACTAAATGGTGCTGAAAGAGCATTTTTTTATTTTCAGTAGGTGCTTGAGAAAAGGTGTTTGTGTCACTTGACATATTCACATCATGTGGCGGAATGTGCCTGCGACATCACAGCATCAGAAGCACTGTGGGAAGAAATCAGGGGCAACTTTTGGTATACCGAATAGCATGAGGTACCATTGAGAATTCAGTTTGAAATTTGCATCAAGAATGTTTACATTGTGAGAGCTAGATTTTGCCATTTGCCAAATTTGCGACAAGTTTTCCACTTGGTGCCATCTAAGTTCTTCTTTCAATAAACATGCATATGCAGGGAGAGCAATTAAGTGGAGGGGGGGGGGGGGGGTTGAGGTTAGAAAATTAAAGAATGGAGACCATTGGGGTTATTAGGCTTTTGTGTCTGAACGCTGTGAGAAGTAAGCTCAGGGCTAAGTTTTAATTGTGCTTGTGATATATTGTTGAACCTGTTGTGAGGCCTGGTAGTGTTTTTGTCACATGCATTACTCTTAGGCCCCCAAATAGTTAGTCAGGTTAAAAAAAGACACAAGTCCATCAAGTTCAACCACCAAAAAAACAAAGGAAAAGTTATATATAACCATACAATCCCATATACACAATCCTTCACCCACAGTTGATCCAGAGGAAGGCAAGAAACCCCATCAAAGCATGATCCAATTTGCTATAGCGGGGGAAGAATTCCTTACTGATCCTACTGATCCCCCGAAAGGCAATCAGATTTTCCCTGGATCAACTTTACCTAAAAATGTTAGTACCCAGTTATATTATTTATATTAAGGAAAGAATCAAGGCCTTTTTTTAAAGCAATCTACAGTGCTGGTCAGAACCACCTCTGGAGGGAGTCTATTCCACATTCTCACAGCTCTAACTGTGAATAAACCTTTCCATATTTGGAGATTGAATCTTTTTTCCTCTAGACGTAAAGAGTGCCCCCTTGTCCTTTGTGATGACCTTAAAGTGAATAACTCAATACCAAATTCACTATATGCACCACTTATGTATTTGTACATGTTGATCATATCCTCCCTTAATCTCCTCTTCTCAAGAGAGAATAAATTCAGTTCCTCTAATCTTTCCTCATAGCTGAGCTCCTCCATGCCTCTTAATAGTTTGGTTGCCCTTCTTTGCACTTTCTCCAGTTCCCGATATCCTTTTTTGAGAACTGGTGCCCAAAACTGAACTGCATATTCCAGATGAGGTATTACTAATGATTTGTACAGGGGCAAAATGATGTCTCTATCTGGAGTCCATACCTCTCTTAATACACAAAAGGGTTTTGCTTGATTTGGAAACAACAGCTTGGCATTGCATGCCATTATTAAACTTATGATTTACCAAAACCCAGAGATTCTTCTCCACTATGGATTCCCCCAGTTGTACTCCCCCTAGTATGTATGATGCATGCATATTCTTAGCCCCCAAATGCATAACTTTACATTTATCAACATTAAACCTCATTTGCCACATAGTCGCCCAATTAAACAGTACATTGAGGTCGGCTTGTAAGTTGGAGACATCCTCTAAGGGTGCTATTTCACTGCATAGCTTGGTGTCATCTGCAAACACTGAAATGGTACTTTTAATCCCAGACCCTATATCATTTATAAATATAATGAAAAGTAAGGGTACCAACACTGAACCTTGGGGTACACCACTGATAACCTTAGACCATTCAGAGTAAGAATCATTAACCACTACTCTCTGAATTTGTTTTTTTTATACAGTTTTCTATCCATTTACAAACTGATCTTTCCAAGCCTCTAGACTTTTTTTTTTTTAACATAAAGTTTATTCAAATTTGGTCAGTACAAACAATGGCAGCGGTACAATCGTGGTAGGTACAGAAGAGTCTCAGTACATAGTAGTAATCAGATAGACAGTTATACAATCAGTTACAAGGACCATGATGTCAGCCTTACAGAGAGGAGGGGATGAATGGGGGGAGGGAAGAAAAAAGGGAGAGGATAGTTGCTGGACAGAGAGTCGGTGGACTCCCGGCCTTTGGCTAGAGTAGAAACACTTCATGTCGGGTATTATGAGAAGCTTAAGGATGGGGGGAGGGGATTCCACATGGGTATGTGGGACACAACAAGGTGCCCCTAGGGCATACAAGGGCATACATCTAGAGTTCAATACACTCTTGTCCAGGAAGCAGGAGTTACAATTTGTCAGGGCCATAGCCCCTCAGTTAGTCAACAGGCAGCAAACTGTTATGTTCTGTATACATTGTCTCCTTTTTTTCCCTTTTATTTATAATTTTTTAAATTTGGGTTTTCCCAATGACAGCCGCCTCTCCTGGACCCAGGCCGCCCGTATTTTTTCAAAATTTTTGGGGCAGTTACGTCCTGCATAGGTTTGTTTATATAAAGGTAGAGCTGTATTGATAAGAGTTCTCCATTGTTGAACTGTCGGGGGCAGAGCCTTATTCCACTGGAGGAGTTTTCCTAGCATAGAAGGCTGTGTAGAATAGAAAAAGCTTCATGGCTTGCGGGGCTTCTATAACATCACAGATGCCAAAGAGCAAGCAATGGGGGTCACGAGGTACCTGAAGTTTACCAATTTTATTGATGTCACGGAGCAACACAGTCCAAAACATCTGTATTCGCGGACAGGACCAAACCACGTGGAAGAAGGTGCCCCACCTCCATCCCACATCTATGGCAGAGTGGGCTTGTGCCAGGATATATCTTGGCTAGTCTCTGAGGGGTATAATAGACCCTATGGAGGAAATTCAATTGTACAAACTTGTCCCTCGCTGAAATCATTAATGGTATAAATTGTTGGATACCTTCCTCCCAGTCATCATTCGCTAGTGTCGGTATATCTGACTGCCATCTTTTATATAGCTGGGAGACCTTAGAGGTGTCTAGACCCACCAGGATAGAATACAGAGTGGAGAGGGTCTTGGTGCCATCAGGGACTCGTAGGAGTTCCTCGACATCACCAGTCTCCAGAGTCACGTTATGGGTAAATTGCCCTTGGTACTTATGGCATAGCTAGAGATATCTGAAATACATGTGGTTAGGTAAGTGGGTTTTTGTGCTTGAGATTTTCAAAGGTGAGTAGGCTGCCGTCACATACTACATCCACTAGGGAGGTGATACCAAAGCGAGCCCAAGCCACCGGGTCAGGTATAGAGAGGAAGTGAGGGAGCCTAGGGTTCCCCCATAGTGGCGTATGTGGGGACCAGCAATTCTCCTTACTCATTCTGGTGTGAACTATGTCCCACACCCGAAGGGTAGTCTTCACGTGGACAGTGATTTGGGGATTGAAGTGTGGTCCTCTATATATTAAGTTTTGCAATTCAGCATACGACCCCAGCCTGGCCGCCTCCAGCATCGATGCCGGGTTAGCCGGGGCCTCCAACAGCCACCATTTGACCGTCACTAGGATGGCAGCCCAGTAGTACTTAATAAAGTTTGGGAGGGCCAGGCCCCCCAAGGTAGTCGGGTGTTGTAAGGTTGTATTGGCCAGTTTCAGGGTGCCACCATTCCACACAAACGTGATAATTATACTATCTAATTTTTTGAAAAAGGAGGTTGGTATAGGCACTGGAGTGTGTCTAAAAGTGTAAATTTGGGGAGCACGGACATTTTAATAAGATTAACCCGGCCTATCGGGGTGAGGGGCAGCAGCTTCCAGGCAGCACACTTCAGAGTCAGGAGGGAGACTACCGGAGTTAGATTTAGGGAAATGAACTGCGTAAGGTCTCTATGGATCAGCATGCCCAGATATTTAAATTTTGTGACCTGCCGTAATGGTGTCATCAGAGGGCATAAGGCCTACTCGGAGAGAAGCGGGAACAGAGCCCACTTGTCCTAGTTTATACATATGCCTGAGTACCTCCCAAATTCATCTATAATTGATAGGGCCGCCGGGAGGGAATCAGGGGTATTCCTAAGGTACAGAAGGGTGTCATCCACATATAAAGAGAGTTTTTTGTGGGCCTGTCCTATACGAATGCCAGTCACCTCTGGGGATTCTCTTAATGCAATCGCCATTGGCTCAATTGCCAGTGCAAAAAGGACTGGCGACAGGGGGCACCCCTGCCTAGTGCCCCGGTGTAAGAGAGGGTCGAGCCAGTACACACTCTAGCCATCGGGGATCCATACAGGGCCCATACCCATGAAATGAATTTGGGGCCAAAGCGATGCAGGACCTCCCATAGATAGGTCCACTCTACTGAGTCAAATGCTTTTGCAGCATCCAGGGAGGCCACTGCGTCTAGTTCCTGAAGTGAGTCATCCGAGGCCAGGACTGTATAGAGCCTTCGAAGGTTGATGTCCGTGCTCTTCCCCCGCATAAAACCCATTTGGTCATCCACAATCAATGTGTGTATGACTTTGTTTATCCGTCCGGCGAGGACCCTAGCGAGAATCTTGGCATCAACATTAAGCAAGGATATGGGCCTATACGAGCCACATTCCTCAGGGTTTCTGCCAGGTTTAGGGACCACCACTATGATAACCTCTGCCATAGAGTCAGGGAGCGAGCCTGACTCCAGGGTCTTAAGAAGGGTACCATGTAGGTGAAGCATCAGTTGTTCCCCATATTGTTTATAAAATTCGGAGGGAAAGCCATCCACCCCCGGGGTCTTCCCAGCCTGTAGGTTACTCAGGGCCTGTTGGATCTCAGGGAGTGTGATACGACCATCCAATTTCTTAAGCATCTCTAGTGTAAGAGTAGGGAAGGTAATCTGGGACAGATACGAGTTCAGTTCATCCTCTGTGTAGTTCGCCTTGGAAGAGTATAAATTCTTAGGCCTCATGCATTTTTAACTGTTTTACAGCAGCTGTTTTTAGCTGCAGACGTTTTTTCTACAGTCAATAAACCCTCCACCATGTTATCCTATGTGTTCATGCACACATAGGCTGTTATCAGCTGTTTTTAGCAGTGACGTTTTTGAGCTGCGAAAAATACCCGCCAAGACCTGAGGGTTTTTTTGGACATTTTTCAGCTGTGAAAACGTTCAAACGCTTAAAAACGCCCAAAAACGCCCAAAAACGATCAAAACCGGCAATCCCAAACATTTTTGGATGTTTTAGACCAATTAAAAAACCCCAAAAAACACTGGCCCTTTAAAAACGCGAAAAAACACGAAAAAACTGAGGTAATATAATGCTGGTAAAAGCTGAAAACATCCTTGATAAGCTACTGACGTTTTTTGGCTGTTTTTAAAGTCCTGTGTGCATGAGGCCTTATAGTATTTAGCAAAGTGGTCATTAATACTCACTAAGTCCTTTACCAGAGAACCATTCTCATCTCGTATCCGGGCTACTTTGGCCAGGGTTTGTTTTTCCCTAGCCAGCCATGCCAGGAGTTTCCCGTTTTTCTCCCCATGATCGAAAATGTGATGCGTCTGCACCAAGTGCTATTTCTTGGCCTTAGTTACCCGAAGCAGCGCCACTTCGCGGTAGGCCGTCTGCAAGTCCAGGTGGGTAATTGGATTGTTAGTGAGAATATATTGGGATTCTAGGTTGTGTGCCCTAATTTCTGCCTCCTCCATTGTAATCGCCACATCACGCCAGGCTCGGGAAATAGTGTACTGGTAGCATCCCTTCATGGTCGCCTTAAAGTCGCCCCAGGCCACAGCAACTCCCGCCGATCCAGAATTAGTGGACCAGTACTCCGAGATATGCCTAGCCATCTCTATTTCAATTGTGGGATCAGAGATCCAATACCGAGATAATCTCCATAATCTTTCTGATGGGGGTGTCACAGTCCGGAGACTGCACAACATAGGGGCATGGTCAGAGATACCACGCGGGAGCATGGAGATCTCCTGTATTCTATAAAGGAGCCCTGCACTAGCATACACCAGGTCTATACGAGACATTGTGGTGCGGGATGTTGAGTGACAGGAGTAGGCCTTTGTGTCCGGGTGTTTCCACCTCCACATGTCGATCAGCCCATAGAGAAGGGCCCCAGCATGATAAAGCCGAGTCCGTAGAGGCCCCTGGAGGCAACCTGTCTAGGGCCGGGCTTGGAAGCATATTGAAGTCCCCCATGATAAGGATATAGTCTGTGGGGAATTTGGAGAGGAGATTGGTCAGGTGATTCAGGATAGCCTTTGTTGCAGGTGGGGGAAAATATACACCTACTATTAGCATTTCCATTGTGTCAATAATCACATGTAGTAAAACGTACCTCCCCTCTGGGTCGGTTTTGACCTGTAACAGCTCATAGGTCAGAGACTTGTGGACCAGTATGCTAACTCCTCTGGCATGGCTAGGATAGGTGGTGTGATAGTGATGCCCCACTCAAGGTTTTTTGAGGCTTAAGATTTTGCTACCCACCAGGTGAGTCTCCTGTAGGATGCACATCTGGGGTTGTATTTTTTCAAGTATGCAAAAACTAGTGAGCATTTTGTTTTGTCATTAAGACCCCTGGGGTTCCAGGAGACTATATTTAGGGGAGCCATACTGCTTGGGTGATAGCACATATCCCCAAGGGGTAAAAGTACATCCGACCAAGAGAGGGGTAGCCCCTACTGCCTCCAGTATCGATTCCGTTAGCATCAAGTGTCCCTGTCACATATCTATACCACTTTATAGAAAGACCACTGCTGTAGAAAAACATTACACCAACACATATAAACCAGACCAACAGTCCCCACCCCATCTCACCCCGCACATCCACCCAGGGAACTTTGGTGTGCTCTACTGAGTAACCAAACAAAAAGAACATAGTCACATAAAATAGGCCTAGTACCTATGGGGGCCAGCAAAAAGGCTAGTGGACAGTCAATCTGTGCTACCATGCTCCTAGAGCAGTCCACAGCAGCAGTCGAACAGTGTAACCGTATGTAGAATAGGGGCAGTAGGTAATATCTCAGCCACAGGGTTATGTAATGGATCTCCTAGCAAGGCCAGGGGCACATACATAGTTATCAGCAGCTTTCATAAATCGCGGGCTAGTCCAAGTAAAAAAATAGTAAAAAAGAAAAATAGAGAAAAACCAAAAGGAAACATGACAAAAACAGTCCTCCCAGTCTTAGCTCAAGGTGTCCCAGTGATGTGGTGGGTGCCGTGTCACATTTATACCGTCAAGCAGTGGATATCACCCAGGGGAGAGTGCATGGCCTGTCACAGTACAGTTAGGATTCACCTCCTGTGGGCCTCGTCAAAGAGCAAGACAAGATAGGGTACAGCCATCCCCCATAGAGATTGGCAGGGTTACTCCGGGGTCACCGCCTGCAGCCCACCTATTGCATAAGACTAGCAGTGTTATAGAGGGGCCAAATAAGCCCCCTGAGGCCACCACGGTAAACCCAGGGGGGTTTGCATCCTAGTAGGATAGGGCCATACCAGGTTATGATGGCGTGGCCGGCCCCCAAAGGCACCAAGATGGGTGGGGTCCCACCAAGTGCCGCAGGAGGGGGCCCGCTCCAGCCTGTTACAATAGAGAGAGCTGGGGAGGGCAGTCTTACAATAAAAGGAAAACTTGTAATAAAAATGTCTTACTTATCAGTTGCCAGGCAACGTATCCAGCCATTGTGAAGCATCTTCCGGGGACGTAAAAAAAAAACGGATAGATTCCCCATCCAATATTCTCAAGCGGGCAGGGAACAACATACAATACTTGATTCCGCGGGTGCAGAGCTGTGCCTTTACTTGATCAAAGGTTCTGCAGAGACGCTGCGTTTCAACCGAGTAATCAGGAAAAAGCATCAATTTGGCGTTCTCTAATCTAAGCTCCTCCATCTCCATGTGCGGAGGGCTCCCCTGTGGGCCTCGGACAGGAGGCATCCTGTGGGCTCTCTCCACTGCGAAGTGCGCTGAAAATGGCATGCGGGGAAGCAGGGTGTGCAGCAGATGCTTAGTGAAGGCCGTAGGGTCTTGTCCCTCTGCTCCCTACGGCAGCCCCACCACCCTCAGGTTGTTTTGGGCAGCTGCGGTTCTTGCTGTCCTTGGCCCTGGACTCCAGGGATTTCACTCTGACCTGGAGGGTGTGGATGGAGGCGTCGTGGTCTCTGAGGGAATCTTTGGTGTCGCCAACCCGGCGTTCCGCCTGCCACATGCGGTCCCGCACTTTATCCATGTCCCTACCTACATAGGAGCCCAACGTCTGTCTGGAGGTGATCGATTATATAAGTCAGTGTTGCCTGACAGGTGGTGATGGTGGCCTGGCAGCCAGTGATTGCCTGCAAAAGGGCTGCAAAGCGGTCCTCTTTCCTGGAGTCCGGATTGTCAGGCGCCGTTTGTGACGCGATATTGAAAGGGTTCGCGGGGCCTGCTTCTTTGTCTGCAGCTGAGGCGATTGTTTATATGCTTGGGCACCCTTGCCCTGGGAACCAGAGCCTCCCTTGCGCATACCCAGTGGTCTCTAAGGGTTAAAGATGCCAGGAACCCCAGTAAAGTCCCGTTGTGGGCGGATAATTTGTGTCTGCACATCTGCTCAGTCTGCCATCTTGACCACGCCCCCAAGCTTGTAGACTTTACCTTGCACATTAGCAGTGTTTGGGGAACTGTGTCAAACGATTTTGCGAAATCCAAGTATACCACGTCCACAGCTACCCCTCTGTCCAAGATTTTACTTACCTCCTCATAAAAAGAAATCAGGTTTATTTGACAACTTCTGTCTTTCATGAATCCATGTTATCTGTTGCTTAAAACATTTTTTTCCAACAAGAACTCATCTATGTGGTCTTTTATTAAACTCTCCAGTATCTTCCCAGCTATAGAAGTTAAACTGACAGGTCTATAGTTACTTGGTAAAGACTGTGATCCCTTTTTAAATATGGGCACCACATTGGCCCTATGCCAATCCAGTGATACTATTCCAGTCATTAACGAGTCCCTAAAAATTAGATACAATGGCTTTGAAATGACAGAGCACAATTCTTTTAGGTTCCGTGGATGGATGCCATCTGGTCCAGGTGCTTTATCTACCTTTATTGTGTCTAAATACTTCTGGGCCATTTCACTTTTGAGCCATTGTGGATCATTTGGGGCTGTGTCACTACCACCCCCACCTACCACCACCCTTCTCTTTGTCCCCAGTCACCGACTATAGATTATTTTGTAAAGGGCCTACATGCTCAGACCTGACCTTTTTACTATTAATATATTTGAAGAATTTTTGGGGGTTTTTCCTATTATGTTTTGCAATCTGTTTTGCATTTTTGCGTCCTTGATTTCCTTTTTTACAGATTCTGTTATATTCTTTGTAACATTTAAAAGATGATAGTGTTCCTTCCTTTTTATATTTTTTAAATGCTCTTTTTTTATCATTTATAACTTTTTAAACTTTGGCCGTGAGCCACATAGGTTTTATTCTTATCCTTTTAAATGTATTGCCCTTGGGAATATACTTTGCAGTGAGTTTGCATACAGCCTTTTTGAAAAATTCCCATTTCTGTTCTGTGTTCATCTATGCCAATATTCCCTCCCAGCCTAAGTCCTGGAGAGCAGCCCTCATCCTTGTAAAATGTTTTTTATCTTTCCCGTATGTGTTTGTTGCTCGCAGCTTACATTAAATGAAATCATGTGGGGGCGTGGCCTGGGTATGGAAGCGTGAGGACGTGTCTCCCTCTCGCTCCGCTCCCACCGCAGCATCGGGAAAAACCAGGGGAACGGCACCGCTACCGACGCTGAAACATGTCTCAGCGCCGGAGGACATCCTCCCAGCCACCGACGACTGAGCCGAGGTGCCAGGGCCCGATAGACAGCTTCTTCCCGGAGGCCTCAGGAACCGGGAAGGGAGGCTCCAAGATGGCGGCGCCGTTGCAGGCCTCAAAGCACGCGGCTCGACCACAGAAGCAAGAAGCCTCACAGATCCCATCCCCTTGGCTCGTGAGTGACTCTGCACCCTCCCCAGGCTCCTCTTCTTCCCCAGACCGCTGCTCAGAGATGGGTGACTTAGGGGGAGACAGCGACCTGAGACGCCATATTTGGTCCCTCCCGACCAAAGAGGACCTGGAGCGCTTCACAGCCAGGGTAGAGCAGGCCTTTACACGGGACATTGCACAGCTTAAGGCTGACACCATGCAGCTGGGGGACCGGGTGGAAGCCCTGGAGAATCGAGTGGAGGAGGTTTTACCCCACGTCTCCACTTTGCAGGACAAAATTGTGGCCCAGGACCAGAAGCTTGATGCCATACTGTCACAGATGGATGACTTAGAAAACCGCAGCAGGCGGGTTAACATCAGAATTTGCGGCCGGCCAGAGGCCACTGTATCCAGGGACATTGTACCCACCTTAACCGATATTTTCAGGGACAGTCTGGGGCTACCGGAAGACACGCCGGTTGAAATAGACCACCCTCTCAGGACGCAGAGAAACCGAGGGATGTTATCTGCAAGCTACACAAATACACGATGAGGAAAAGGATTATGCAAAAACTGAGCAATAAACCTTACTACGAGTTTGATGGGGCAAAGCTATACTTCTACCAGGACTTGTCCAGGCGCACCCTTATGCAACGAAGAGCCTTGCGCCTTGTGCTGGACGCTATCCTATCGGCCAGCTTATCATACAGCTGGGGTTTCCCTTTTAGCCTTCAGGTGAAAAAGGAGGGCAAACAGCACATTATACGCGCCAAGGATTATTTACCCCTCTTTAGCAGGTCCCTGGGACTTGGTGAGGTGGACTTCCCAGATTGGAGGGGTAACCCAGAGCTTATAAACCTCCCCGTCCCTCAGCCCTGGCTTCAGGCTAAAGGTAAACGCCGCTCCAGGGGTCGCAGACGACGCACTTCTGGTGCTTCGCCGGGACCATCGGCTTCTGGAGACTAGACACCTGAGACACTGTCTCCTTCCCCCCTCTTTTCTTTGGTTCTCACCCGATTGAGTATTCTGACAGTTGTGGATTGAGGTTCCCTTTCTATCTTTTTTTCCTTGAGGTCGCATACATGAAACAAATGGATGTCCTTCAGAGACTGCTACTTTTAATATGGGCCACCCATGCCCTGTAGAGAGCTACGCATGAGATGGCTGAGATGCTGATGTTTAGGCTCTTATCATCTATCCACCTGGTTAACAGACTATGGCGTACCAGAAGCGGTGGACTGTGCGGACATTTGGTGGCGCACCCTTGCTCTCTTGTGCGGGCCATGGACCCCCGTGTAGGCCCTCCCGTTTGTGGAGTGATCCCTAGAAGGGACGGCGGGTGGGGTGGTTGGGGTCTCCCTTGGGGGGATCCGGGCGAAGAACCCTACCTGTCCATAGTATTGGTACCAGCCTGGTCCGCGTATAGCGAACCAGGGTGGGCGAAATGTTCTTGTTTAATGTTTTACATTGTTAATGCCCTTTGTTTTTTCTTCCCTTTTACTTTGTCCCTTTCTTCTCTCTTTCCCCATTTTTTATTTTCTCTTTTCGCTTTTCTTTTTTTCCCTTTTTTTCCCCTTTTTCCATTTTTGTTCCCAGTACCTGCCACTCCGGAGTCTACTCAGAAGAGTCTTGGCCGCTCCCTCAACCACAGTACCCGACCTAACTCGTCATGGCATCCTTCAAGGTAATCAACTAAAATGTTAGAGGCCTGTGCTCCCCACACAAACGAGGTAAGCTTTGGATAGAACTAAAAAAGTTGGGGGCCCAGGTTGTCTTTTTACAGGAGACCCATTTCACCTCCCATTCCATGCCTAGACTACCCACCCACTTATTTAGTCAGTGGTTTCAGTGCACCTCACCGACCCCTAAATCCAAAGGTACAGCAATAGCATTTCACAGATCATGCCCCTTCCAGCCCTCGGAGCATATGTCAGACCCCCAGGGTAGATTTGTTTTTGTTAAGGGCCGAATGGCAGGAACAAAATACACCTTCTCCTCAATCTACGCCCCCAACTCCAACCAACTTACTTTTCATTTCAAAACTTATTATTAAGGTTGTTCAAGTTAACAGAAGTAAAAGATGAAAATTAGCTAGAGTACGACAATCTTATACTCTCGTTCAAAATAGATCATGACAAGAAAGTGTCTAATATATATATATATATAACTCATATAAAGAAAAAGAATATTAAAAAAAAAAAGGGGGGGGGACATTGGCAAATAAAGGAACAGATCTGTAAAGGGGGAGATCCCGCTGACACCCCGATCACCCCATTTGGGAACATACTGTAAACGGAGAGACAGACAACAACCTACTCCGCTCAGTCACTGTTGAGTAACCAAAAACTTTGGCGGCGAAACCACCGCTATGTCTAAGAGAGAGGGAGATATCCATAAGGCCAAAACACAGGCCCATAGGGCATTTAGAGAGTATAATCATTCCCCTCCTCCAACCTCAGGGTTGGAAAGAAGAGGAACTCTTCAGGTACCAGTAAGACTGCAGCAAACGGAACAAAACAGAATAACATGACCCAAGAAAAGGAGATGGCAGTAATAGGAGAAAAAGAAAGAAAAGAAACAAAAGAGGAATAGAGAAGGTGGGACCAGGGAATCTACTCAAAAGGGTAAGTTAATGAGGGTCACAAAGGGAGCTTTAGGTATTTCTTCCACGGTTCCCAAACTAAGTCAAATTTAGTGGAAGTATCCAAGATAATATTGGCAAGCCTTTCCTGAACAATGATCCAGGAAATTTTCTGTTTTGCCTCAGCAAATGAAACTGAGGGGCATTTCCAGGACCTGGCTATTGTGATCTTGGCACCAAGTAAAATAAAATGAAGGAGTTTAAATAAAGATTTGGAGAGGCCCTCGGGTTTAGAATTGAGAAGGGCTTTTTTCGGATTCTGAGGGACTGAGAGGCCCGAGATCTTACTTTGTTCCAAAATCCCCTAAGACGAGGACATTCCCACCAGATGTGGAGAAAGGAGCCCAAATGACCACATCCTCTGAAACAGAGGTTAGAGGAATTTGGGAACATAGTTGCTAACCGAGTTGGAACCAAGTACCAATGGGTAATAACCTATAGATTGGCCTCCCTCAAACTAATGTTAGCGATCCCTTTAAAGCATCTAAAGAACAAGGTGCTCCATTTATCTAGCTCCCAATCCACCTCCAGGTCCCTCTCCCATTTCTCCGCAAAGGGGGGTTTAGTTGAGTTTCGATCAGAGATGCATAAATCAAGGTAATACCACCTCTTTGATCCTCAGTTACCGAACACCATTTTTCATAAGGAGTGATACCTGTGTGATCATTTCTAGATTTCCACCAAGAGGTCAAAAAATGGTGTATCTGGAAGAAACTGAATTTTTCAATAGAAGGCATATCTAACCTGTTGATGCAATGCGTTAAAGGCCTATTCGATATAAGCCCTTATCCGTCCACCGCTTAAAAGCCCTGATGTCTAGACCCGGTGGGAATTGAGGGTTATTAAAGATATGAGTAAGAGGACAGAGACTGGAAGTTAAATTAGGGGATTTAAGGACTGAATCACAAAGGGTGATAGAGTGGGACAATGTAGGAGCGAGTATTGGGGGCCTCAGTTTATAAATAGTCCCCACCAAAAAATCAATAGTGTTAAGGGGGACTGCCTGTCTCTCTATTTTAATCCAGTCCGGTTTATTCCCTTTGGTGAAGATGGTTGAGAACTGAGCTAATTGAGGTGCCTGATAATATTTGAAAAGATGAGGAAGTCCCAGGCCCCCCTTGATTACGTCTCCTATAAAGAACATTAGCCGAGCATCTAAAGCCTTTCCTGGCCCATATGAATTTCAAAATTTGGGATTGTAGCTTTTGTAAATTAGACTTCCTGATTGGGATAGGGAGAGCTCTAAAGAAATAAAGAATCCTGGGTAAAAGAGTCATTTTGACTGCATGTATCCTACCCAACCATGAAAGGCCCTCCTGGTCCCATCTGGAAAGATCATCAGCTAATTTCTTAAGTAAGGGAGGATAATTGACTTCATAAAGTTGTTTGATGTTGGCTGACAGATTGACTCCCAAATAGGGTATCTGGGTAGTGTTCCATGAGAATTTATATATATCATTTAGTCGAGTTATAATCGATTCTGGAGTAGAAATATTCAATGCTGGATTTGGACCAATTCACGCAGAGCCCAGATGCTTCACTAAAGACTTGGAGGAGTTGAATGATCCGAGGGGTGGATGTTAGAGGAGAGGAGACGAATAGGAGCAAATCGTCTGCAAATAAAGCGCATTTATGAGAACAAGATCCGCATTCTATCCCTTGGATGTCTGGGTTATCTCTAATGGCGATGGCCAAAGACTCCACCACAATTGCAAATATTAAAGGAGATAGGGGGCATCCCTGCCTAGTACCCCTAAAGATGGGAAAGGGGTCTGAATAGTAATTTTGCAGTTTGACCTGGGCACATGGGTTTGAGTACAGGGCCTTAAGAGTCTGAAGGAATCTAGGGCCAAAACCCCATCTACCCAACACCTCAAAAAGATAAGACCAATCAACCGTGTCAAAAGCTTTTTGCAAGTCGACAGACAAAAGATACCCTTCCCGGGGAGGACCCCCATCCCAATTTGAATTAAGGAATTAAGGAGAGAAATAATGTCTAGCTCTCTGCGGATCTGATCTGGGCCTTGCCTACCCGGGATAAAACCTACCTGGTCGTTATGAATGTATTTACCTATAAAGTTGGACAATCTATTTGCTAGAACTTTAGTCAAAATTTTGAGGTCATTATTAATCAAAGAGATGGGTCTGTAATTACTAACATCTGAATGATCTTTTCCAGGTTTGGGGATGACTGATATAAAGGCCCTTTTGGCATCACTCTGCAGCACCGATCCTGTCCATAAGGAGTTGAAGAATTTTGTTAAATAAGGGGCAAGTACTGGGCCAAAAGTCTTATAGAAGCCATCTGGGCCAGGGGCCGAACCCTTCTTAAGATTCTTAATCACCTCCAGTACTTCTGAGTCATTAAAGGGTAGTTCCAAGGAAGCTATATGATCTTCTGAGAGTTTAGGGAGGGCAATGGAATTTAAAAAGGCTTCAAGAGAAGGAGAGGGGACCGAACTGGTTCTGAGTAAGATCTCCCGAGTAGTGTTGAGCGAACCCGGACTGTAACGTTCGGGTCCGTACCGAACTTTCGGGTGTCCGTGGCACGGACCCGGACCCGGACATTTCAAAAATCGTTCGGGTTCCACTGAGGTCGAATATTTCTCCGACCCAGTGTACTACGTGGCCGGTTAGTGTCGGTACGGTAATCATCCGTACCGACACTACCGAAGATTCCCGTTTGGTCACTTTGTGAACAACTAACCGACGGGACGTCGAAGAGTTGTGCACCTCATTTTATCGTCTTGGGGCCTGGCTTGGGCTTGCTAAAAACTTTACAGGCCCAGGCCCAGGCACGGTGCCTGTGGGCTTTCAAGCCATGCCTGGGCTTGCAATGTCAGGCCCAAGCGAGTTGTGATGAGCCCTCTAGAATGAGTCTTGGTCAAGCCAGGGGAGAGGAAGAGAACTTCGGAAAAATTTAAGGTAACGGGAGGGATTTGAGAGTCTTCTAGTATATCGAAGGAA
>BLSH010216829.1:96687-117550 GCA_018402905.1 Glandirana rugosa | reverse complement strand
GGCCCAGGCCCAGGCCTGCCTTGGGCTTGCTAGCGTGCCTGTTGCTTGGGGTAACTTTAGTTACCCCTGGGTTTGAAAATACGTGTTTTTACCGACATTGTTTCCCGTGCGATCGTTCGGGTTCCGTCCGGACCCGGACCCGGACTTTGTCCCGAAGTTCGGACGGACCAGCAGAACCCGAACTTCCAGAGGTTCGCTCAACTCTACTCCCGAGTGATCCCTGATCTTTGGGAAAGAAAAGGAACGGCACTTGGGGGACAATCTGGCAGCCAGCCTGGGACCTATATGATCTCGTTGCAAATAGTGATGTGCTCTAGACCATTGAATTTGTTTCTCAGCGCTAGTAGTAAGTGTGAGGTTTAAGGCTACCTTCCCTGCTTCAAGCTGTGCCCAGGAACGGGGAGTCAGATTCTTCTTGTGAGACCTAGCTAGGTCTTGAAAGGCACTTTCCAGCTTCTCAATATGAACCCTCCTCTCCCGTCTTAACCTGGCTGATAACTGAATGAATTTTCCCCTTAAGACCCCTTTATGAGCTGCCCAGTGTATTGGGGACGAGACTTCCCCATTATTGTTCCTGAGAAAGTAGTCTTTGATTTCCTTTTCTAACATTGTGCAATGTACGGGGTTATTCAGGAGAGATTCATTCAGGCGCCATTGGGGATTCCTCCCTCGACCTAAATCAACTTTGATAAATAGTATTACTAAAGAATGATCCGACAGAGGAGCTTCTTTAATGGAGGATTTAGAAACTATGGGAGAAACAGAGGCTGGGACAAAAATATGGTCTATTCTGGCCATACTCTTATGTGGGGCTGAGAAATGAGTATAGTCCCTCACCTTAGGGTTCAGTTCTCTCCAAATATCTATGAGACCTAACGAGAAGAGAAGTCTGGCGAATTTAAGGCTATATTTAGGTGGACGAATTAGCTACTGAACCCGATTTATCAAGCATATGGTTCAGGGCCATATTAGAATCCCCTCCCAATATTACAGTCCCTTCGAGATGGGGCATGATAAGATTAAGCAACCCATGAAGAAATTTAGCTTGACCCAGGTTTGGTGCATAATATGATAAAAAAGTGTACATCAAACCCCCTAAGATCCCCTTCAGCAGGATAAACCTACCCTCTGGGTCTTTAATTTCTTTTAGAAGGGTAAAGGCTAAATGCTTGGCGAAGAAGATTCCAACTCCTTTGGTCTTATCTGATGCGTTTGCCAGAAAAAACTGGGGGTAATTAGGGTGTATGTATTTAGGGACATATTGTTCTGGGAAATGGGTTTCTTGTAGCAACAGTATGTCCAAATGTTGAGAGTGGGCTAAGTTGAAATATTTTTTCCTCTTTATGGGGGAATTAAGGCCCTGAACATTATGCGTTGCAATTTTTAAGGAAGACAGAAGGTTAGTGGACATGATAACTGTATGAGGATCGATCTTTATGCATCACTGAACAAAGACTTACCTGGCTCATAGGAGGGAGGGGAAGAGACCTGAGAAACCGGGAACATGAAAGATTTGCCCGCTGTGGTCCACTGTGTACCTGAAAAGAAAGGGTAAGAGCAGAGAGGTAAAGAGAAGACAGAGCAGAGGCGGTAGAGGAAAAACAAAAACATAAAACATGGGAGGGGAGCGGCAAAGCCTCGCCGCAAACCCCCTCAAATTCCTGAGAGTGAGGGATCTAAGAGTCACCCCCACCATCAGGAAGAAGTAGTAACATGCCTGCCCAAACAGCAGAACTACATCTCACCAAGGGAATCCCAATAACAGAATCCCGAAGTCAGAGGGAGGAGCATGACATCCTCCCCGGCCAATACCTTGGAACCGAAATGAGATTAAAACTGTTGGAATACCCCGATATTGCAAAAAGGGTTAATGGTAAGAACAGAACTAAGAACCCCCCTGGGAGCCCACCACTGGCAAGGCCGAGGCCTCCTGAATGGACCCTTCAGGACCCACTTTGGGGTTTCCTCTGGTTCTCTGTCGTAAGGTTCAGGTAAATCCAGGAGGGACCATCATAATAAACATAACCAACCTCTTGGAACCGGTAAATAAGTGCGCAGGGCTAAAGTGGGTAACCCGCAGACAACCCCCCCATTCCCCCCCCAAGAAAAACATACTCAGGGGAAGGGGGGAGGGAGCCGACCACCGGCCGCTCTGAAAAAAACAAAAACATTATTAGGAAAGAGAAGTCCACCAATCAGGAGCAAAAAACATTATAGAGTACATATACTCAAGAGACTTCGAACAAAATGAGCAGCAAAAAAGGGGTCAGGGATCAAAAGTCAAGGGGGATGTGAGTCCTTGGCTCGCTTTTGTTGTTGTTTCCGCCACATTGGAAGAACAGGGCTCTGAGGCGAAAGTCTCTTTGAGGAGCTCGTATTTTTATGAAATGAGATGGAGGAGGAATCCAAGGAAATAAGGTTGAGTCTAACCAACAGCCATTCCCCTTCTTGAAATGTAGAGAAGCCGAACTTCTTGCTTTTGTAAATGAAAGTCAAGCGGAATGGGAAAGACCACCAATATTTGATGGATGATTTAGTAAGAGCTTCCAAAAGAGGCCTCAGGGTTATTCTCTTCTGAATGGTAGTAGGAGATAGATCCGCGAAGACTTGGATGGGGTGCCCTTGAATAGAGAGGTTGGGGGAGGACCTGGAGGCCTTCATGATCTCTTCCTTTACTCCATAAAAATGTGGTTTCACCACAATGTCTCTAGGTAGGCCATCAGATCTCGGGGGCTGGAGTGCTCTGTGAACCCTGTCTAGTTCGAGACGGGGCTCCAGGATGCCTGGGATGATTTCTTTAATAAAGTCACTCACGGCTGCTCGAACATCAGTGATGGCCTCAGGAAGACCCCTGATTCAAAAATTGTAGCGTCTAGAACGATTTCTAGATCATCTATTTTGGAGAGGGCCGATTCCAGTTGATCCCGAAGATCTTGGATACGTGCTGTATTCTGATTGATTCTGGAGACTGATTGGTCAGTTTTTTGCTCTATTGCGTCTATCCTGGACCCCAAGCCCTGTATGTCTGCTTGGATAACAGAGGTAATTTGAGTGGCTGTTTGGGCAAGGCCCTTAGAGAGCATTTTAGAAAAGACCTCCATCATCATCTGAAAGTCAGAGTGGGCTTGGGGACTGGACAGATCAATCTGTGGGTTACCAGGGCCTTGTTCTTTAAGAGGTGTAGTGATGAGCTCATCCAATGTCCGTTCTAAAAGCGAAATTGTGGATGCCGGAGAGAGGATCTGGGCTATGGGTTGGGTTCCTGGGGGTGGCCCCGGAGAAGGTAGAACTTGAAAGCCTCTGTCTGAGCCGACTTCCATCTCCTCAATGACCCCTGTGGTTGGGTGGGGACCTGTGGGCCTCTGTGGGCCCTTTGAGGCTGGGGTATCGAAACCAGGCTGACGGGAAAGATCCCGCCTGACTGCGCCTGTCTGCATAGTCTCAAGAGAGAGAACAGTGAATCTTTGGCTGCTGGAGATGGGCCTTTCTCTAAAGAGAGAAAATATGGATAAAAAGTGTGAGGAATCTGAGCCTTAATTATATGATGGGTACCCAGAATAGCAGGTATAGATGATCTTCTCCTTATGGGACAGAAGGAGATCATGCAGCCTTTATGTGACAGATGATAGGCCTGTTAATCTCTGTTAGTCTCTGTCAATTGTTCACAAAAAAAAAAGGAAAATTAGCAGTAGGCCAAAGCCTCGGACTCAATTAATTGTCCTTGCCCCAGGGATCACTCACACATCACCTGGTGAAGTAGATCCCTTGCTTAACTTTACTACATCCACTTGGGTAAAGTGAAGTTTATTCTCCTTTTTAAGAAGCTCTAAAACCTCTGGAGACCAGGCCCTCCTGCTCCGTAGCCTCGCAGCGTGCGGCGGACCGAGTAGGCCCAAGCCGCGGCCTCAATTAGCTGAGCGGGTCCGGGTGCGAGGACCGCATCAAAAAATGAGGCTCCAAACCGATCCCGGGGTGATCTTTAGGCTGCCCCCGGTTCCTGAGCTTCCTGAGCGGGTAAGCCGAACTCCGCTGCTAGCTGAAGTGGTTCCATTAGACCGGGAAGAACCGGAGCTCCTGGCTTACACAGCCGCCATGGATGCTCCACGCATGCGCCACCAACTAACTTTTCTGGACAAGACCTTGAACCTACTAGCTGAGTTTAGGGAGGGACAAGTGATCTTGGGGGGAGACTTCAATGTGAGCCCCGACCCGTTGCTGGACACATCACATAGTCGCTCGGCACATAATCACGCATTCCTTAAGCACTTCCACAAGACCATGCAATCTCATCATTTGATTGATAGCTGGCGGATCCTGCACCCATCAGATAGGGACTATAGTTACTTCTCCGCGGTACATAACGTATACACTAGGATTGATCTCTTGTATGTGGACCAGCTCACACTGGAACACCTGCAGGAGTCATCCGTCGGGAACATTACTCTCTCCGACCATGCGCCGGTATCAGCTTCTATATCGGTCCCTCACATTACACAACGACCATGGTCGTGGCGTTTAAATGAGAACCTGTTAGATGACCCAGTGGTTGTGGCGGTGGTGACTAACTCTATTACCCAGTATTTCCAGGAAAATAGCGATGTTGGGGTTAGTGAGGGAATGGTGTGGGAGGGCCACAAGGCAGTAATACGGGGCGAGTTAATTTCCCAAGGGGCCAGATGTAAACGGGAGAGGCAAATAGACTACCAAAGGGTGTTGACGGCCCTCCAAAAAGCAGAACTGCAACACAAAGGTAGTGGAGACCCGGAGGCCCTTGCAAGGCTGCAGGAGCTACCTGTTTTCACGCTTGCTGGACTGTAAGGTTCGCCAGCAACTGCGGTACGTTTCACATAAGTTCTATGAACAATGTAACAAATGTGAGCGGATGCTAGCTCGGGCTCTGCGCAAGCGTAGGGTACAGATAGCTGTCCACAGACTCCGTGCGGAATCGGGAGAGGAAGTGACTCGCCCATCCGAAATAGCTGCCTCATTTGGCAATTTCTATGCAAAATTATACTCCCTGAGCCTAGGGGGGACACAGGAGGTGATGGAGCTCAAGCGGGTGAAAGTGCAGGACTACCTCAAGGCCTCTGGCCTCCCCGCCTTGACAGAGGGGCAACAGGTGGCGCTGGAGTCCCCTATCACACCATTAGAGGTAGAGGCCACAGTTAAGTCCCTCCCTAAGGGAAAGAGCCCAGGCCCGACAGATTCACAGGGGCATACTACTGTACTTTTTCCCCTCAGCTCCTTGGCCACTTGTGTGCCTATTTTAACTCCCTGACCTCTGGAGGCCGAATGCCGTCCTAGGCCTTGATGGCGTATATAACGGTTCTCCCCAAGGACAGTAAGGACCATACCCTTCCACAAAATTACCGCCCTATATCCTTGCTGAATGTGGACGTGAAGGTCTTGGCAAAGATCTTGGCGAACCGCATGCAGCATCTCATCCCTGACATTGTACACCAAGACCAAACTGGATTTGTAGCGGGCAGGGAGGCCCGCGATAACTCGCTCAAGGCCATTCATCTTGTTCATTGGGCAAGAACCCACCCGGGATTGGGGCCTTGTCTCGTCCTCCTTACGGACACCGAGAAGGCCTTCGACCGGGTGGATTGGGTCTTCCTCAGGGTGGTGCTGGAAACTCTAGGGATGGGACCCCACATGCTGGCTTGGATTGCGGCTCTGTATTCGGCACCCAGCGCACGGTTTATGGTGAATGGCGTCTACTCTCCCAAATTCTTGATTGGAAATGGGACAAGGCAGGGGTGCCCTTTGTCGCCTTTACTGTTTGCTTTGGTGTTGGAACCATTACTGCAGACGATCAGGGCTAACCCGAATGTCAGGGGGATGAGAGTGGGGAGCACTTAACACAAGCTGTTGGCCTACGCGGATGATGTGCTCTTCCACATATCATACCCCCTGATATCGCTGCCTAACCTCATGCAGGAGCTGAGGAGCTATGGGGAGCTTTCGAATTTCAAAATAAATTATACAAAATCTGAGATTATGCCGCTCACCCTCTTCCCGCAGCTGGAGGCCAGCCTATGGGCGGCGTTTCCCTTCACCTGGACCAAGTCATTCCTGAGGTACTTGGGGGTCCAATTAATGGACCGCTTCGAGACCCTTTATGGCTGCAACTACCCTGCACTGCTGGCGACGGTGAGCCGGGACCTCAAGGCCTGGACCAAAATGGCTTTTACCTGGCTGGGGAGGGTGAACATCTTGAAGATGAACGTCCTCCCTAGGATTTATTTTACATGCAAATGGTCCCAGTGCCCCTGCTCTGCTCCTTCTTCTCAAAACTCTCAAGCATGATGTCCACGTTCACATGGGGATCTAGGAAACCTAGAATTGCTATGAGGATACTAAAGCGCCCAAAACACGTCTAGGTATGCCTGATATAAGGAGGTACTATAGGGCGATAGTTCTACAACGCCTACTAAACTGGAAATTTCACACAAAGACTAAGCTCTGGGTCTCCTTGGAGAAGAGCCTGGCGGGTAGGAATCTGGCATATGCTCCTTGGCTGCGTAGGGAAAATAGGGGTCTGTCATCAACCTCCTCACCCTTAACATGGCACACCCTAAGAGTGTGGGATAAACTTAATGAGATACATATGCTGGCGCCGCAAGTTTCACCACTGGCCCCGCTGGGGGGCTTCCAATGGTTCCTCCCGGGGGAACAGATGGTCTTTTTTGGTAAATGGACGAATGACACCAATGTGTGTTGCGGCTCCATGTTAGAGGATGGTAAGCTCCCCTCCTTGGCCGCACTTAGGGCCCGTCACGGGAGTTTTCCCCTAGACTTCTTGAGACATGCTCAGCTAAGTAATTTTCTCTCCAAGGAGGGAGAGACATTAGGAGCCTGTCCGAGCTAACACGCTTTGAACTTTTGTTCACTGCGGAGGAGCCAATTCCTCATATGGTCTCCGAGATGTATGGCCTGTTGAGCTCGACCACTCCGCGGGTGTAACCAGCATTCCTCAGGGAATGGGAGAGGGACCTGGGAGTGGAGTTCTCCGCGCCACAGCTAGACCACCTGTATCAACTTACACATTCCAGCTCGGTTGAGTTTCGGACTCAGGAAACCAATTACAAGCTCCTGACTCGCTGGTACAGGACCCCGGTGGCCCTGGCGCGGATCTACCCCTCTAAGTCAGATCACTGTTGGAGGGGCTGTGGCCAGCGGGGCACTTTACTACACCTTTGGTGGGAATGCCCGCTGATCCGGCCCTTTTGGGAAGATGTACAGGCGCAGATCAAGGAGCAGCTTGGCCTGGAGGTCCCCTTTCTCCCCCAACACTTCCTTCTTCATGTCCCCTCGCTACCCCTTAGCCAATTTAGGAGAAGTGCTCTGCCACATCTCCTTAATGCAGCCAAACGACTACTCCCTGTCTATTGGAGATGGAGGGCAGTTCCGGGAAGAGAGGAGTGGGCCAAAAAGGTACAAGAAATAATGGAGGCAGAGGAGTGGGTGACCTCTTGTAGGGGCAGAGGGAGAGGTTCCAACAGACCTGGGCTTTGTGGCGAGAACACATCCCTGCCTCGGGATACATTGCTTCCAGTCTGGACGTGGAATGGTTGAAGCTGGCCCAGCCCTCCTTAGGGAGTGGGGGGGCTCGGTGGAGACACTCCACCCAGACTGATCCATAAACTTCTAAGCTAACTGACCCTTCCTCTCTCCCTCCCCTTCTCATTTTGATATATTACATTGCTCCTTCTTGCTACATCATTCAGAAGAGGTTGTGGTCGGGGGAGCTGCTGATGAAGATAGCCTTTTTTTTTTTCTTCCTGAGGTCAGTGGCAGATGTTGGGACGGAGGGCCAAGCACCCTCACACGCTTCTTCTCTCTTCCTTCCTTTTTCCTTTCCCTCACTCTCTTCCCTATCCTAGGTTTTCACCTTCCTCCTCTGGTTATTGTTTCCGATACAGTGTTCAAGTTGACTGCCTGTTCTGCAGGCTAAGGTATAAGCCTCCTATTTGCACCTTATATCGCCTGCATGCAGGGCCACTTAAAGTATCCGCCTTTGTGGGCGAGATTGCAGGACTCCCCGGAGGGGCCCTGGGCCCCCCGTCTCCCTCGGCTTGTTCTGGGGGTGCGGGGGGGGGGGGCCTGGGCTCCAGAGGCGGCCCGCCTCGTCGGCCCGTGGCCAGGTCTTAGGACCAGAGAGGGTATGATGGAGACATCTTGATGTCCCCCCTCTCAGCTGGGGGTGGGCGGGGTGGGGCTGGCCAAACCGGGAGACTCTGATTTATCAGGCCCGTAGAAGAGAAGGAGGGGCCGAAGTAGCGGTGGCCTATGCAATTGGCATAGGTTTAGCAACTGGCACTCCTTTGGGAGTTCAGATTAGAAATGGGCTAATTTAATGGAGCCCAGTTTTGTGGTAACCTTAATGTATACCGATGTTATGCATATGCTTGTTGGGACACATTTGTGTCGGAACCTATGTGTCCTTTTCTTTTTTTTTTCTGTATGGTTGATGTCTACCTAAATAACCAAATAAAGATTATATAAAAATGAAATCATGTTATAGTCACTGTTACCCAGATGTACTTTTATATGAATATTGGTAATAAGCTCTGCATGGTTTGAGATTACCAGGTCCAGCAAAGCATCATTCCTAGTTGGGGCCTCAATAAACTGGACCATAAAATTGTCCTGTAATAGGTTTATACATTTTTGCCCTTTAACTGTCCCTGCAGTGCCATTACTCCAGTTAATTTCCAGGTAGTTAAAATCCCCTATTATTATCACTGTCCCAGCCCTTGCAGCTCTTTCCATCTGTGCAAGGAGCAGAGTCTCCATCTCTTCTTTAATACTGGGAGGTCTATAACAAACTCCAATAGTTTTGGTAAGTATTTAGTGTCATGGGAAAGCCTGGGTTTCTAATAATTTTAGACAAATTTGTTAATCTCTCTCTGTATTATACAAAAGTCATAGGCATTGAATGGGGATTGGGAGAACCCAAAAGGGGTAAGGTAGTCAAGGGAAAAAGGCCATTTTAATTGCTGCTATATGGCCAAACCATAACATATTATTCAGGTTGTAAGCATATCCCTTGCTTTGTAGAAAAGCATGGGCTAGTTAGATGCATAAAGAGAATAAATCTTTTATCATAATGTGTGACACTATTTGGCTTATATAACTGACAGTTTTTACAGTAGTGGTCAACGTTAATAATTAATTTTACAATGATGTGGGAACCAATAAAACTTAAAGTGTTTGTAAAGTCACTATGTGACTTTACATGTATGCCATGCAGATATGCAGCCATCAACAAAAGTGTAAGGCTGGGTTCACACCTATGCGAATTGGATGCGGCTTACACCACATTCAATTTGCATGACACTTGCAAGTGTGTGCGTTTTTTGTGCAATGCGGTGTGAATTCCCAGCCTATTAAGTTCAGTAGGAACACATCTAGCACAGAGATGTGTTTCGCACTGAATGGGGATATTTTCCCCTGCTCGCGGCCCCTTTCTCCCCCACAGCTGTGACAGGACAGGAGCTCCGCCCCTTCTCGGCAGCAGACAGGCTGGAATTCACATCGCAATGGTGTGAATCCAGCCTCAGTGTTTGTTAGACAGGAAAAGGCTAAATACCGTAGGGGGCCGAGATTTTCCTCTGCTGGCTGGCTGACGGCACAGGGGAATCAGTGCCCTGTGGTGTGCTCAAATGAATTTAAATTAAATTAAGTTTTGACGGCTGCAAGAAAAAGGTGTGTACTCCTTTAAGATTTAGTATGGGGAGTTCCTGCGCTGTCTGTGCTCAGTAAAATGTATAGAATCATGAAAAATAGTCTACAATATCTACTATATAATCAACAATGTCTGCTATAACAAATGACAAAGCATAACCAATATTTTGTACTTTAACTTCAAACCTTGACTCCTGAAGTTCCCATAGGAATGATTACTGGGCCAGCCACTGACGTTTCAGCTATTGGTAGCATTTCCTTTGCTGCATAGTTACACTGTCAAGTAAAGGAGTCAAATAATTGAAGCTATACTGCAGGCCTCTTGCGTTTCTCAGCTTGACATATTTATCGGGCACCTTATTTGCATTTTATTTAAAGTGCCATCCATGCAGAAAAAGTTCTTTAAAAAAGCCTCTGATGATGCTCCCAGGGTGGAGTGAAATGCATTAGGTACCGGTGACATAATTTCCTGGATTTTGGAACGCAAACCCGGATTGCACAGCGTTTTATATGCTTGACATGAAAGACCACCAACAAAGATATATTTCACCAGTACATGCGATCTTTAGATGGATAGCTGGTGAGTGAGGGCACAGGAGGAAGGGGAGCACAGCACTTTCATAACCTTTGTCATATATTTTTGCACAGATTGCACTTTTTAAAGAATTTTTTCTGCACGGATGGAACTTTAAAGGAATCATTGCGCTGTTGAAGAATCACAGCACTATATAATTTTTTATTGTAATACTTTGTCATTTGTTATAGCAGACATTGTTGATTATATGGTAGATGTTGTATTTTTATGTTTTATGATTCTATACATTTTACTGAGCACAGACAGCGCAGGAACTTCCCATACCTTTCCTAACAAACACTTAGACTATTGTTAATGCATATCTGCATGTGATACACTGATATCTGCTGCATTATGCAGTTGAATAGAGGCAGGAAGGACAGGGAGAAAATGCTCTCATGGGAGGGAGGGGGGAGAGACTGTCAGAGGAGAGACGAGAGCTGTGGAAAACGAGGCACATAACCTGACCATGGTAATCAGGGCTCAGCAGCCATGATTATCGTGGTCAGCAGAGACAGGGGGACACAGGAACTGGCAGGATCAACCAGGTTTATTACAAGTTAGGAAGAGAAGAATTGCACAGCACAAGCACTGTGCTGCTAGTCATGTCTTAAATGAACAGAATCTTATTTTTTTTTTTTTTTAGGGTTACAAACACTGTAAAATTAGCAATATAAACATGCCATATTTATTTGGAAGTGATCCAAATAAATTGCTGCGGGACCAATAAGAGGGTTGCATTTGAAATAGCTCTTAAAACGCTATTATTGGGGCATGACGAGTTTTGTAGGCTTCAGAGGCTCTTTTTCTGCAGCTAGTATTAGACAGACGACTTCTAGCATTGATCATAAAGGTGATTCAGCCTACTTCTGAGAGGGAGGAGATGACTGAAACACTGCATTTCTAATAATAGAACAATTGAATGGATGATGGTTTCCTGGCTTTGGCGGCTGTGAAGCTATTATCATTTGAGACTGGAAAGATATAAAACAATTCACTTGCTGGCCACATCTCAGTCTTGGCTCACTTTTGAACAACCTAGATATGAAACAACAATGTTTTCTTCATGATGCCTGTAAATGCATTGAAACATTTTCAGGTGTTAGATGATAATATCTTGAAAATATTAATTTTTACCCACAGAAATGCATCTACTACTCCATAGTTCACACTTTCAGGATACTTACAATGCACCTACTCTGTAAATCAAAGTCACAAAAAAGAAAAGTTTTTGAACTCTCATTCTGTGTAGTCTGTCTTATAATTTACAAATCTTTGCCATGCTATATTGCCAGTTAAACTATACAAATATTATCTGTTTAGAGAAGTGATACATATATACAGCATGTATGTATGTATATATATATATATATATATATTATCTTTATTAGCAGCAAAATGTTCTTGTCTTGTTTGCTAATCTTTCATTTTAAATCTTCCTCCTCATACTGCCCCCAGCCACATTGTAAGTGCATGCTTCCATTTAGAATTACAACCTTACATGCAGCCATTTCTGAAAGGGATACAGAGTCAAAGCTAAGTTTATACATGAGCCGCTGTCCATCACTGCAATAGAGGAGGAGGCGAGGCATGGCTTTGTCTCTGTGTCCCTCCCACTCTACCTGTATATGTGGTGTTGAGAATGACTGCATATAAGATTGTAGTTCTGATCAGGAGCATGTATGAAGTGGAGACTGTAGGGGGCCTCCATTTGTCCTGGCAAGCAGAAGGAACACCCACATACCTGTCACTGGGCAAATACAAATAACAGCAAGAACATTTAAGCTCTGCTATTAGCAGCTCATTTAACAACATACTTTAATATTACTTTAGGCATTGCAGCTTAAGTTATCACTTACTTGCTTATTCTTCAGTTTAGAGGTGGGAATTGGCTGAAGAATATTAAAGATATTAACCCCTTCAGATCCGCGCTATAGCCGAAAGATGGCTACATCGCGGATCTCAATTTCTGGGTGGACGTCCATGGACCGCCCTTGTGCGCGCTCCCAACTCGATGTCTGCTCGTGACCCGCGATCACCTGTCAGAGCTGCAGAACGGGGAACCGCCGATGTAAACACGGGGTCTACTGATCCCTGTCACTGGGATCAGTTAGATCTGTTATGTCCCGGCCAACCCCGCCCCCACACAGTTAGAACACATGCAACCCCTCCACTGCCCACTGCAGGTTAACCCCTTCACTGCCAATGACATTTATACAGTAATCAGTGGACATTTAAATTTCTGATCGCTGTATAAATGTCATTGGTCCCAAAAAAGTGTCAAAAATGTCCGACATGTCCACCCCAATATCGCAGCCCCAATAAAAATCGCAGAACACCGGCATTACTAGTAAAAAAAAAAATAATAATAATAAAAATGCCATAAATCAATTCCCATAGTTTGTAGACGCGATAACTTTTGCACAAACCAATCAATAAAGGCCAAATGCTATTTTTTTTTTACCAAAAATATGTAGAAGAATATATCTCGGCCAAACCCAATGAATATTTTTTTTTTTGGATACCACCAAAAGAAAGCTCTATTTGTGGGGAAAAAAGGATAAAAATTTTGTTTGGGTACAATGTCGCACGACCACGCAATTGTCATTCAAAATGCGACAGCTCTGAAAGCCTAAAATTGGTCTGGGCAGGAGGGGGTTAAAGTGCCCAGTAAGCAAGTGGTTAAAGATATTGGTGCAGCATATGTCATGGCAATAAGTGTTGAAGGCACTAGTTTTAGTTAATCACATTTTCCTAGACTTGTTTGGTAATGTTAAAAGCATTGTTAAACAAGTACTGTTAAATGTAACTATGATTAGCTATGCCATGGCATAGGTAAATGAATACCACAATTGTGGGTTCCACTATAAAGTATTTTTCCATTAGAACATAAGTGGCTTCCATCATTTTTTTTCTTTATTTAAAATGTAGGAAAAGCTGTCCGGAACATGGCCATGTGAGGAGCAACCTTACAGGAGCTGCAAGACATTGTTAGCATTCAGCTTACCTACAGCACTGATACCCGTCAAACAGACTGTAAAATAGCTATGTTGTCAAGCAAAAACAACAAACAACAGGGACAGAGAATAGGACAATTCCAAGGCTAACATCGACAAGGATTTACCTTCTCAATCCACTGAGACCCCAGAACACATGAAATTAAAGATGATGCAGAATCAGCAGGCCGCTCACAGAAACATTATACAGTCTGACATTTGCTTTATTGGACCCTCATCTCACAGGACAGTTTCTTGGAGGATGTATCAAAGCACAGTCCCCCACACCTCAAGAAAGCATAACATACAAGTGAGGGACATGAGCCTTAGCCCATCAACTTGCCTGGCACAGTTCTGTTGTACCTGAGGGAACTAGTAAAGCAAGAGGTAATTGTGGGTAAAAAACACTCAGCGTTGCCTACCTCCTACATATACAAAAAACATTGAAAATTGTACCAGTTGCAGCTACTAGGAACTAGTAAAGCAAGAGGCTTTAGTTGTAGCAGAATAGATTGATTCATTAAAAAAGAAAGCATACAGTCATAGATATTTGTTTAAAAGATATAGAGACTAATAGAGTTGAGTGAACCCGGACTGTAAAGTCCGGGTCCGTACCAGACTTTGGGGTGTCCGTGCCCCGAACCCGATCCCGGACATTAAAAAAAAAGTCTGGGATCGGGTTCGGTATTCGGGTATTTTTGGCGCCTTTTCTATAGCTGCTGGGCAGTCAATCAACAAGCTTTTCACTAGTTTGCCCTTAGAAGCCATCACAGCCATGCCTACTAATGGCATGGCTGTGATTGGCCAGTGCATCATGTGACCCAGCCTCTATATGAGGCTGGAGTCACGTAGCACCGCGTGTCAGATCGTCTCAGACTAGAGTAGGGAGAGCTTCATGCCGGTGCTGTGAGGGAAAGATTAGCGTTCACAACCATCTCAGACTGCATTAGGGAGACCTTCATTGCGGTCCTGTGAGGGAGACATTAGCGTTCAGAACCATCTTATAGTGCATTAAGGTGATGTAACCATTGGTGCTCTGAGGGAGAGACTATCATTCTAAAACCATCTACTACTGCATTAGGGAGACGTTCCTGTTGGTGCACTGAGGGAGAGATTATCATTCTAAAACCATCTACTACTGCATTAGGGAGACGTACCTGTTGGTGCTCTTAGGGAGAGATTATCATTCTAAAACCATCTACTACTGCATTAGGGACAGGTTCCTGTTGGTGCTCTGAGGGAGAGATTATCATTCTAAAACCATCTACTACTGCATTAGGGACAGGTTCCTGTTGGTGCTCTGAGGGAGAGATTATCGTTCTAAAACCATCTACTACTGCATTAGGGAGAGGTTCCTGTTGGTGCTCTGAGGGAGGGAAAGATTAGCGTTCACAACCATCTCAGACTGCATTAGGGAGACCTTCATTGCGGTCCTGTGAGGGAGACATTAGCGTTCAGAACCATCTTATAGTGCATTAGGGAGATGTTCCTGTCTGTGCTGTGACGGAGACAATAGCGTTCAGAACCATCTTATAGTGCATTAGGGAGACGTAACTGTTGGTGCTCTGAGGGAGAGATTATCATTCTAAAACCATCTACTACTGCATTAGGGACAGGTTCCTGTTGGTGCTCTGAGGGAGAGATTATCATTCTAAAACCATCTACTACTGCATTAGGGCCAGGTTCCTGTGGGTGCACTGAGGGAGAGTTTATCGTTCTAAAACCATCTACTACTGCATTAGGGAGGGGTTCCTGTAGGTGCTCTGAGGGAGAGTTTATCATTATAAAACCATCTCCTACTGCATTAGGGAGAGGTTCCTGTTGGTGCTCTGAGGGAGAGTTTATAGTTATAAAACCATCTCCTACTGCATTAGTAAGAGGTTCCTGTTGGTGCTGTGAGGGGGAGATTATTGTTCTAAAATCATCTCATACTGCAGTAGGGACAGGTTCCTGTCGGTGCTGAGAAAGACAGATTATCATTCTAAAATCATCTCATACTGGTTTAGGGAGAGGTTCCTGCTGTTGGTGTGAGCGGTGCATTTCTTGCACAAAAATAAAAAGTGCATCTACAATTTTCTTTTTTTTTTAAAAAAAAAGAATAATTTATTATTCTTTTTTTTTTTAGTATTAATAAATAGTGCTTCATAGTGCATTTGTGTCCAGAATGAGGAGAGCGTCAAATAAGGGACGTGGTCGTGGTGCTGCTGGTGCTGCTGGTGTTGATCTGTACCAGCTACACGCACAAGTGAAACACCTTCCTCAGGTAGCCGACAGAACCTTCACCGTTATATGGTAGGCCCGAATGGCGCTCAACGAATGGTGAGGCCAGAACAAGTACAGGCGATAGTAGATTGGGTGGCTGACAATGTCTCCAGTTCTTTCACATTGTCTCCCACCCGGTCCCTTGATGAAAGCTCAGAGTTGGCACCTGAACCCCATGGCCATCTGTCTTTCACCTCAGCCCCTTGTAAATCAGCCAAGCAGTCTGAGCCCCAAGTCATGCAGCAGTCTCTTATGCTTTTTGATTTCTCTGCTAGTGTGCTTTCCGTGGGCCATCCACATAGCCCTGCCCCAGAAGTGGAAGACATTGAGTGCACCGATGCCCAGCCACTTCTGTTGCAGGATGAGGACATGGAAACACCACTGCAGCACGTCTCTGATGATGACGAAACACAGGTGCCAACTGCTGCGGCTTTCCTCAGTGTGCAGACTGACAAGAAGGGCAGTGGTGAAGGGTGGGTGGAAGATGATGTGGAGGATGATGAGGTCCTAGACCCCACATGGAATGAAGGTCATGCTTGTGACATGTGCAGTTTGGAGGAAGAGGTGGTGGTCGCACAGAGGCACCAACACAGCAAAAGAGGAAGCAGGTTGCAAAAGTGGAGTGAGCGTCCCCTAGACAGTATGCCTGCTACTACCCACCGCACCCAAGGACTTAGCACACAAAAGGCAGCTCAAAGGCATTCCCTGGCGTGGCAGTTCTTCAGACAATGTGCTGACTACAAGACACAAGTGGTTTGCACACTGTGCAATGAGAGGCTGAAGCGAGGCACAAATGTTCTAAACCTGAGCACAACCTCCATGACCTAGCATCTAAATGCAAAGCACTTGCTGCAGTGGAATAAGTACCTCAAAATCCAAGAAAGGTCTCGGCCTCCTCCTGCTTCCTCTTCTGCTGCTGCCTCGGCCTCTTCCTCCACCTCTACAGTGCCAGTGTCACCTGCCACCCAGCAAAGAGACGATGTGACAGCAACGCCACCATGTCCGCCACCGTCCCCAAGCATTTCCACACGGTCCCATGGAAGCTTACAGCTCTCCATCTCCCAAACACTGGAGAGAAAGAGGAAGTACCCCCTACCCACCCACGATGAATGCCAGCATTTCAAAATTCCTGGTGGTCTGGTGGACACGGACAGTTTTAAAAACCTGATGGCGGTGTCTGTCCCACAGTACGTGGTTCCCAGCCGCCACTACTTTTCCAGGCGAGCCATCCCTTCCCTGCACAAACAAGTCAGGGACGAGATCAAGTGTGCACTGCGCAACGCCATCTGTGGCAAGGTTCACATAACCACTGAAACGTGGACCAGTAAGCACCGGCAGAGACGCTATATCTCGCTAACTGCACACTGGGAAAATGTAGTGGCGGATGGGCCTGAGGCGGCCAGCCATTTGGCGCATGTCCTTCCGCCACCGAGGATTGCAGGGCATTTCTCTTTGCCTGCTGTTGCCTCCTCCTCCTACTCCGCTTCCTCCTCCTCTACCACCTCCTCATCTGGTCAGCGTAACACCTTCACCACCAACTTCAGCACATCTAGGGGGAAACGACAGCAGGCTGTTTTAAAACTGATATGTTTGGGGATAAACCCCACACTGCACAGCAGCTGTGGATGGGCATTAAACAACAGACCGATGAGTGGTTGTTGCCACTGAGCCTCAAGCCCGGCCTGGTGGTGTGCGATAATGGGCGAAATCTCGTAGCAGCTCTGGGCCTAGCCGGTTTGACGCACATCCCTTGCCTGGCGCATATGCTGAATTGGGTGGTGCACAGATTTCTAAAAAACTACCCAGATATGTCAGAGCTGCTGCAGAAAGTGCGGGCCGTCTGTGCGTGCTTTCGGCGTTCTCACCCTGCTGCTGCTCGCCTGTCTGTACTGCAGTGGAACTTTGGCCTTCCCGCTCACCGCTTCCTATGCGACGTGACCACAAGGTGGAACTCCACCTTGCACATGCTGGAGTGACTGTGCGAGCAGCAGCAGGCAATAGTGGAGTTTCAGTTGCAGCAAGCACGAGTCAGTCACTCTGTGGTACAGCACCACTTCACCACCAACGAGTGGGCCTCCATGTGAGACCTGTGTACCATATTGTGGTGTTTCGAGTACTCCACCAACATGGCCAGTGCCGATGACGCTGTTCTCAGCATTACTATTCCACTTCTATGTCTCCTTGAAAAAACACTTCGGGCAATGAAGGAATAGTATGTGGCACAGGAGGAAGAGGAGGAGGAAGAGGGTTCATTTCCACAGTTATCAGGCCAGTCATTCACAAGTGGCTCGGAGGGTGGGTTCCTGCAGCAGCATAGGCCGGGTAAAAAATTTTCAAGTCAGGGCACAGTTCTGGAGGATGAGGAGGATGAGGAAGATGATGATGAGGAAGAGGAGGAACCGTGTTCACAGCAGGGTGGCACCCAATGCAGCTCGTGGGCATCACTGGAGCCTGGCTGGGGGGATACAGAGGACACGGATGATACACCTCCCATAGAGGACAGCTTGTCTTTGCCTCTGGGCAGTCTGGCATACATGAGCGACTACATGCTGCAGTGCCTGCTCAATGACAGCCAAGTTGCCCACATTTTAACTTGTGCCGATTACTGGGTGGCCACCCTGCTGGATCCCCATTACAAGGACAACGTGCAGTCCTTAATTCCCTCACTGGAGCGTGATCGGAAGATGCACGACTACAAGCGCACGCTGGTAGACGCGCTGCTGAGGGCATTCCCAAATGACACAGGGGGTTCTGTGGAAGCACAAGGTGGAGGAGGAGGAAGAGGTTGCCAACGCAACTATGGCACCGCCAGCACCTCAGAAGGCAGGGTTAGCATGGCTGAAATGTGGAAAAGCTTTGTCAGCAGCCCGCCACAACAAACAGCACCACCAGCTGATAGGCAACGTCTTAGCAGGAGGCAGCATTTTAGCAACATGGTGGAACAGTATGTGTGCACACACCTACACGTACTGACTGATGGGTCTGCCCCATTCAACTTCTGGGTCTCCAAATTGGGCACATGGCTTGAGCTTGCCCTTTATGCCTTGGAGGTGCTGGCCTGCCCTGCAGCCAGTGTATTGTCGGAACGTGTGTTTAGCACGGCAGGGGGTGTTATCACAGACAAGAGCAGCCGCCTGTCCACAGCCAACGTGGACAAGCTAATTTTATTAAAATGAACCAGGCATGGATCCCACAAGACTTGTCTGTACCTTGTGCAGAATAGGCATTTAGACCGGCCTCACACAGCCATTGGTATACTTGTTTTTTTTTAATATGTCTCAATATTTTGGGGGCTACCCCAATTAGAAAAAAAAAACAAACAAACAAATAACAGTGTTGGCTACCTCCTCCTCCTCCTCCCCCATGGCCACTTCCACCTACACTGCCACGGTCACGGCCTAGTCAATCTCCAGGCTCCAACTCCACATCCACCTCCTACTCCCATTTTTATTTTTATTTTGTTATTTCCCTATCCACATTTGTTTGTAGGGCACTTGTCCTACTCCTTACCCCCATTTTGCTTCCTTTAGCAGCCCTTTAGCCCTTTCCAGGACTTTTTTACAGCTATTTTAGTGCCCAAAAGTTCGGGTCACCATTGACTTCAATGGGGTTCAGGGTCCGGGGTAAAGTTCGGGTCAAGTTCGGTGCCGAACCAGAAGAACCCGAACTTCCAGGTGTCCACTCAACACTAGAGACTAACTAAATGGTTCACACAACTCTCTTCACTTAACTCCAACTGCAGATCAAGAATCTGGAAGACAGGCCTCCCCACCTGTCCACTTCAGAGACAGTCCTGCGCATCCCCAGTCAACTACTAGAAGAAAAATGCCTCTGAGCTTGCTAAAGTAAGTATGGCAGCAAAGTCATGGAATTCGGCAAGACCTCTTTACATATACTCCCATACCTATCCTGGAATACCATCAGGAGATGAGCAATACCAGAAAATTGAATGGACAGATTCTGCACTGCAGATGCCACATACAGGTGGGGCTACCCCCTACACTCAATTTTCCGTAAGGATAAAAAAAGATTTTGATCTGGTTTCCCGTTGATCCCTATTGGAACAGTTGCACAATGTCTCCGTCCTGATTGCTGTGCCATCAATGATTGCATTCAGAAATGTCTGCCTCTAAAATCAGAAACTGGGAATGAAATGAGGTGTGATTCTACTTCACCCTGTATTTGACTCCTGATCCATAGCATTAAGACCATCCTCCACAGCAATCCCCTCACTCTTAGCTATTTTGTATTGTTCATTAGATACCGGATCATTAGCTGTTCTCAAATGATTGTCATTTGCCCATCGGGTGTAGGTAAATTAGCTGACTTTTGACCTGGCAAGTTAGATGTTTTAAAAGTAACTCACATCTCCAGTTTTTGTAACTTGGACCACTCTTTTATACCAATTGCCATCTGCATTAAAAATTTACAGAACATTATGGAAACTGGACTATGGTATCTGAATCATATTGACTGGATCATCCATAACAGCTTAAGGATAAGTTCACCCTTAGTAACATGTTAAATGTTACACCCATGTTTAGGGTGTAACATGTAACATGCTACTAAATCACCACAATCATCACAATCGGATCCATCATTGTGACTAGAGTTGAGCGAACCTCTGGAAGTTCGGGTTGTGCTGGTCCGTCCGAACTTCGGGACAAAGTCCGGGTTCGGGTCCGGACGGAACCCGAACGATCGCACGGACACCGAACCCCATTGAAATCAATGGGGACCCGAACTTTTAGGCACAAAAATGGCTGTAACAAAGTCCTGGAAAGCCCTAGAGGGCTGCAAAAGGAAGTAAAATGGAGGTAAGGGTAGGGCAAGTGCCCTACAAAAAAATGGGGATAGGGAAAATAAATTAAAATCAACTAAAAAAATGGGAAGGGGGGTGGATGTGGAGTAGGAGCCTAGAGGTTGACTAGGCCATGACCGTGGCAGTGTAGGTGGAAGTGGCGGTGGTAGAGGAGTAGGAGGAGGTAGCCAACTTTTTTTTTTTTTGTATTGAGGCCTATTCAAAAAAAGAAGTATATGAATGGCTGTGTGAGTCCGGTCTAAATGTTTATAATCAACTAAAATTAAATAAAAGGGATAGGGGTAAAAAAACATCCCGTGAACGGGATGGGAATGGAGGTAAAATGAAGGAAAACGTCGGGAGATCCCGAAAGGTCCTGAAACAATGTCGGTAAAAACACGGATTTTCAAGCCCAGGGGTAACTAAAGTTACCCCAAGCCACAGGCACGCTAGCAAGCCCAAGGCAGGCCTGGGCTTGGGCCTGAAACAGGGCTTCAAGCCTGCCTGGTCGTGTTGGGCTTGAAGGTCTCCAAGCGA
>BLSH010216829.1:60847-76444 GCA_018402905.1 Glandirana rugosa | reverse complement strand
TATTTGACTTTTTGTGGTGATCGTTTTTTCAGAAGATTTATGTGAAGGCCTACTTCGGTGTACTCACCCACCGCATTTCGCATCCTTTTGCAGACCTCTAGGACTTTCCAGGACTTTTTTACAGCCATTTTTGTGCCTAAAGGTTCGGGTCCCCATTGATTTCAATGGGGTTCGGGGTCTGGGACAAAGTTCGGGCTCTGTCCGGACCCGAACCCGGACTTTGTCCCGAAGTTCGGCCGAACCAGCAGAACCCGAACTTCCAGAAGTTCGCTCAACTCTAATGACTGCTTCTCTGCAGCTCAAAAGAGAAGAGAGGAAGCCCCTAACAGTGTAGTAATTTTTTATTTTAACTTAAAAGTAAATAAAACCACATGTTATGTACTTACAATATAAGTACCAGAAGTGTCATCACTTGGCTCCTCTACGCTTTACGCCACCCACTCATGTGGCTTCATCCGGAAGTGTATTTAGAAGACTTTTTTGCTAGTGGTGTTTTTCAGTTTATGTTGGAGTTCAATTTGTTATTTTTGTTATTTTTATTAGTAATTCACAATTGTAGGATGCATTACTGCTGATTGACTCTTTGCATTAGGTTCGCCCATATATACTTACCTTCCATTTATTTTTCGTTATTCAAATTTTTTCAATTTTGGGTGGAGGTAATGTGCAATTTATTTATTCACATCACTAAGAGGGTTTAGCTGTTATATAAGATTGTTCCATCAGTGGATGCATTACACATTATTTATTTACAGTATGGAGCACATACATTTTTGACTGATTACAAGCAATATTGACTGTTCTCACTATATGTTTACATGGATTATTGATTTATATTAATAGTGGATATTTTCTTTATTTTCCAGTTTTGGGTGAAGCATAAATAATATACATTTTTGGGGGGATTTATTTTTTTTTTTTGGTTCACTATATAATTATCAATAACACTATTTATGAATATAGGTGTACTTTGGAGAGTTAGTACTGTAGGTGTTAAAGAGCAGCAGAACACACTTTTGTAATTTTATTCAGTGTGACGTAATGCGAGGTGAGATAATAAATGGTCGATATCTGTCGCCTCGCATGCGTTCACTTGGAGTGGACTAGAAAGAATCTAGCCCAGTTTTTGCCAGCCACTGTAGCAGAGCTGGTTCAGGCCCGGAGTTTCTGGTCCTCCAAAATCCTCCTTCAGCTGCTTTTAATGACCAGGAAGAGAGCACAGGGGAGCTCTGGCCTGGGACTCAGTATCACTACACTGAGAGAGATACACCTTGGGAATTGGTTGCTCTAAGGACTCAATAAGAAAGGTTTGCATTTGTTTTGTTTGGGGGAGTCTGGGATGAGCCCGGCACCACGTAGTGAGGTTCCTGTTTTGAATAGTTTAGCGCCAGATGGCAAGGATTTGGTTTTTCTATTTTGTTTGTTTATTTTGTCTGTAACCTTTGCTAATAAACCTGGCAACCTGCCAGATTTTTAAGAAAGTTGTGCCTGCATGGAGCCTTTTTCCCAAGAAAGGTGATCATCAGTTAATGTGGGAACACATTTGCTGCAGCTCTGTAGGACCAGTTCAGAGATTTTTTGTTTTTTAATTAATCCCTGGTATATATTTATTCCAAGGATTGAGATCCCCATACCTTTATGGTCAATCATATGTAATCTGGATCCGGCATGCACATGGGTTATAGAATTCTGACTCCTAATACATTGGACTGGACATTTCCAGAATGCTTGCTAATGAGAAAGAAAAGGCTTCTATTGATTATGAAAGGTGAAATTCTGCCTGAAAGTGAACTTGGCAAAAATGAATGCAAAAACAAGAAAGTGAACCTTCCCATTCAGCTCTTTTTTTCTGTGTCTGATTCCAATTCTCTTCATCCAATAATATCCCAAACTATCCTTCCTAGTGTCCCCTCACCTTAAATTCTCTTTCCTTCACCCATCTACTCCACTCCACAGCTTATATACATCCCATTCACTCCTGTTCCCTTCCTCCCAACTCCCAGTACCCTCACCCTCCTTCCTCTGGGACTATTCTAATTTCTAGTTCCCTGGTTCCAAAAACTACCCCCTACTTCTTATGTGCCCTCTGGAATGCCTGCTCAGTCTGTAACAAGCCCACCTCTGTTCATGCCATCGCTACATAGCATTACTAAAACCTGGTCTCAGGAATCTGACACTACCTCTCCAGCTAACCTTATCAATGGGGGCTGTACAGGACCAAGAAGTAGTGCATTTCTGCACCCAGAAGTCACAGGTGTTTTCGTACAGCCACGGGCAGCAGTCTGTACAAATCAATGCTAGGCTGACAGATGCCATGGCTGTACAGTTGTAACCAAACACTTGGATGTGAGCTGTCTGCATCTATGGTCACTCTTCCATCCCTTTACACATGCAACTTCACAGATGTGTGGTTACATCTGTGTAGCTACCATGTCTGTCAGCCTGTTATTTATTTCTGCAAGTTGTTGCCCGCAGCTGTACAAAAATATCTGTGACTACTGGGCACAGAAATACCCTCCTTCTTGACACTGTACAGCCCTCCACATGGACACATAAACTAATGTGTTAATGCACATTATGTGTGTTAGTTTTGTTAAAGCATGTCCTGTGTGTTGGTGCATGTGTGTGTGTTGGGGCCCTTTCACACCATATGGTGCCCATAATAAGCAATGGAACCTAATGAATGGAAACTGGTTCACTCTCCTGGGGAAAAAGGCTGTTGTTGCTATTCGTGGTGTCTGCTAAAGAGCTCTAACACAGGAGTGTTGTTCTCGACTTGAAAGCTCTTTTCCTGTGCCGTGTTAAGCTAAGTGATAGAGTTCTGCTGAAATCCTTTTTTGTTGCAACTAAAAGTGACTGGCACCCATTTGTCTACGTGTCCCACTATGCCAAAATGATCTACCGCTGAGGTAAATGTCAGTCCACCCTGTTTCTGGAGGTACCACTATGTCTCTAGAGGTCAGGGGTGCTATCTATATGTAATTTTTTAACGCAGTGCAGTTTTATCTTTAAGGATTAGAGGGAGTTTTGTAAGTTTTGCTGTTTTTCTTATATCACTTATAAGGATCTTAGATAAAAAATACAATTTGGATAAACATTTCCACAACTGTCATGGGAATTGTAAAATCAGTAGCACTGTGCTTTCAGAAAATGTATAGTTTGGGGCTGAGTCTTTTACAAATTCTCAAAGCTGTAGCGAGAAAGTGAGAAATAAAAAAGTGATGAAAAAAGTTGCAAAAATGGTGATCTGGCCACCAGAGGTTAAAAGTGAAGTCTATGGCCTGGCAGGGAAAGATTTAAACATGTGGTGTCCACTATTTTTTTGTGCGTAAAGGGTTAACTTGTTGCCCAGAAAGCTTGAAAATCTCTGTGCAAGGTGAGACTAGAGTGCAATTGTCACATTATGGTGGCAGCAGCAGGATCTGAAACTACCACCGTCACACTTCCTTGTTTCACAGCTGAGATGCCCAACAGGGTCTTTGCTGTTTATATGAGGCAGAGGGGAGTTTAGTCACACATTAATCACAGGACATTAGGCAAGGAGCAGCAAGAGGCAGTTATGTTTCAAAGGCATCCAGTGATGAGAAGGGGATGAATGATGAGGGGGCAGACCATTCAGGATGCCACTGATTGCAAAGAAGTTCTGGTGTAGAGGCAGAACAGCAGCAAGGGAAGATTTAGTCCAGGGGAATGGGGCAGCTGGCATAGCAGTGGAGGTAGTAGCTGTTCTAATCCCTTTGTGTGCACCACTATCCCTGGTGCCAACCAACATAGCTCTGCAGCACAAAATACACTCCACTGAGATTCCTAGTGTACATTTTAAAGATCCAAGTATCTTCTCTCTTGCTAAGGAGAGAAAAGTGCCCCCCCCCCCACTAACAGGACTATCAATGCTATCTATTATTTGTACTATTAATGAGGCAGTATTGCAGTTGTGATAATCCACAAAATGTCTTGCCATGTTGTGTGTTTATTTGTTCTAATATTGGATAGGTTTTCCTGGTATTCCTCAGGCAATCACATTATCACATAATCTATATATAATCTATATAATATATCTAAATCACATCTTCTTATAATTTTTTCTACATATTGTTTGCAACAAAATGTGTAGGATGTAATGTACCCCACATACCTGGTTTGACAATTGCTATTGGTGTATGATCTAAATATATGAGAACCGGTTTAGTCTGACCACAGGTCCTGTCCAAACCTAGCTTATCTGGGCATTTGTCTGAACACCAGACTTTCAGTCCAATCAGCAAGAATCGAGAATCATATATACAGTATCTCACACAAGTGAGTACACCTCTCATATATTTGTAAATATTTTATTATATCTTTTCATGTGACAACACTGAAGAAATTACACTTTGCTACAATGTAAAGTAGTGAGTGTACAGCTTGTAGAACAGTGTAAATTTGCTGCCCCCTCAAAATAACTTAACACACAGCCATTAATGTCTAAATCGCTGGCAACAAAAGTGAGTACACTGGTCCTGTGTATTGAGCTGAGGCCTAGCTGTGTGTGTAGAAGTAATTTTGTCATGTCTCAAGCTCATCTCAGCGGTTGGTTTGTGGAGGACAGCTCACAGGGACCATGCCCCCACCCTTTTTTCATTCAGTTTTCCAATACACAAACAGGTGACTGAGCAGACATCTCTTATCAGTTCCCAATACACATCTCTGAAGCCATAAACCTGTCTGCCTAGGCTTCAGTAACTAGAAGTTGAGCAGACCTCTGTTGTAAAAAAGCTCAATCCACATAAGTGGCAAACAGTTTAGCAGAGTAAGTTTGAAATGTCAGCATGTGTTATAACTAGAGTTGAGCGAACCCGGACTGTAAAGTTCGGGTCCGTACCGAACTTTGGGGTGTCCGGGACCCGGACCCGGACTTTTCAAAAAAAGTCCGGGTTCGGGTCCGGGGTTCTGCTAATTTTAATGAAAAATGTTAAAAATGCTGTAAAAAAGCCCAGGAAGGTCATTTTAAAAAGAAGTGTGAATAAAAGATGTGCAATGATTGACGGTTTGATTTAAAGTGACACACAGACTTGAAATAATTGTGCAGAAGAGATGTGCAATGATTGACGGTTTCATTTAAAGTGATACACACATTTTGCAGAACAGTGATATGGGTACTCCCGGCTTAGTTATACTTTTTTGACACAATTTGAAGATGATTTTAGAACAGTTCTATGGCCTCTAATGTTAATTAATACTTTTCAGACCCATTTTGAAGATGATCTCCATTTTTGCATTTTTTATGTTTTTATTTTTTTAAAAATATTTAAAGTTATTTCCCTGTCCCCATTTCTTTGTAGGTCACTTGTCCCACCCTTACCCACATTTCCTTCCTTTTGCAGACCTCTAGGACCTTCCAGGACTATTTTACAACATTTTTTGTACCTAAAAGTCCGGGTCTCCATTGATTTTAATGGGGTTCCGGGTCCGGGACAAAGTTCGGGTTCTGTCCGGAACCCGAACCCGGACTTTGTCCCGAAGTTCGGCCGAACCAGCAGAACCCGGACTTCTAGAAGTTCGCTCAACTCTAGTTATAACTTACAAAATAATAATAGCACAGACATAATATGAACATATTTAGTTTCCCCTAATAATTTGTAATGATTCAAGACTAGACACCCCTAAGTGAGATCATATGGGGAACCACTGGTAACACTTCTTCCTCCTAGAGAAAATAGGTATTGGAAACCTGTCATGTTTTGACTCACCGACAAATCTCTGTTCAATCACGGACATTAACTGCAAGTATCTTTCTCCCTTCAATTCTGCCTTATCTCTTTGTTGCTGCATATTATGTCTTTACTGTTTTGAATCACCTTTTCCTGTAAATATTTTATTTTGCACCAATTTTGACCTTTTCATTACTAAACCTTATTTTGAAAAGTGTTGACCTTGTCCATAAAGCTCTTAATGCAAGCTATAACTAACCTAGCTCTTGAAGAGGTGCTACTGTTTAGGATAAATCATCTTAATATTCCTGTCTCTGGTGACAGTGTGTGTTACAGGCGGTTATTCTAAAAATACATAATTGGTATTGCTAATTGTTGGAGACCTGACACTCCGGATCAAAGGTCAGTGGTGGCAGAGAAAGGGTTAATTTCTTAAATTACAATCGCTTATGTTAGTGACAAGGGTGGTGTGCAATCTGCTGGTCCTCTGTTACGAATTAGTGAGGAGGGCAGGGATCTGATACTCGTGTTCGTCACATAAACCCCTAAGTGTAAGTGAAAATGTCCAAATTTGGCCCAAAGTGTAAATATTTTGAGTGGCCACCATTATTTTCCAGCATTGCCTTAACCCTCTCTTGGGCATGGAGTGCACCAGAGTTTCACAGGTTGCCACTGGAGTCCTCTTCCACTCCTCCATGGCGACATCACGGTGCTGGTGTTGTCATGGAGGACCTTGCGCTCCTCCACCTTCCATTTGAGGATGCCCCACAGATGCTCAATAGGGTTTAGGTCTGGAGACATGCTTGGCCAGTCCATCACCTTTACCCTCGGCTTCTTTAGCAAGGCAGTGGTCATCTTGGAGGTGTGTTTGAGGTTGTTATCATGTTGAAATACTGCCCTGCGGCCCAGTCTCCAAAGGGAGGGGATCATGCTCTGCTTCAATATATCACAGCACAGTACATGTTGGCATTCATGGTGAGGGTCTGGTATGAATAAATGGAATCCTTAGCCACTTTGTTTACAATTAGAATCAAGTGTCTGGGAGTTGTAATTTTACTGGTAATTTAAACATACTTTTTTCTTTGTAAATTTCAGTTTTGCTGTAATAGGTTGTATATGTTGTACAGATGTGCCACTTAATAGGTAGGGTCAGGGTATCCCTCAGGCATGTTACTTACTCTTAAAAAGGAAAATTTTAAAAAAAATGTGTTGGTACATGTCCTCCAGGGCTGTGCACAACCCCCAAGCCATTTGTTTTACTAACCCTTACATATTAGCTTAGAAAATGTCCATTAATATTTTTTTTAACATCTGGCCTCTGACATCTCAACCCTCTGACTTAAATGGGGTTTGGATTCAGCTTCTAAACTTCAGAAATGTTCACTGGACCTGTCTCAAAGTGAATTCAGATATGTTAGGCTCGTCACTAGTGTTCAACTATGCATCCTTATCATTTTTTGAAAGTAACACCTCTCTTAGATCCACATCTCTATGCATGCAAGCTTAGCAAATATCCAAACACAATCCATTTAATCTGTTCAAGTTCTAGTCTATAGTGGGTAAAAAACAATTTTGGTTGACTATGAACTTATTCTTTTTTGTTTACTCATTTCCAATCTCTCATTTCTCCTAAAAGCATTTCTTTGGGGTATCTCTTGCACTAAATTATGCTTTTCTTATAATGAACTGGTTGTAACCCTGTTCCAGGTATCTCCTCTCTCTATTATTGCCTTTATCTCAAAGCCTTCCATGGCAGAACAATTTTGCTAGGTTCTGATTAATGGACCCTTAGCTATAGTCCTTTTGATGGCAGCTAGTCCTTTTGATGGTCCAAATTCAAACCATCAGAGTTAAATTCAAATAACTGATAGGGGGGCGTGGCCTGCAGCGGACGAGAGCGGACACAGGACAGAGGAGCTCCGACAACCTGGGCACAATCTACGGGCATCCTAGTGCCTACATCAAGGGTGAGATTGCCCACTCCCTCCATCCACCCTTCTAATGCTATTCCCACATAGCTGGCCGACATTTGTGAGATCGGACGCCCACACGTCTGAAAATTTAGTCCGCGGCTTGCGGCCTACGTGGCCAGACACCGAATCTCCCTTCTCAGTGCCATCCCTCGGCCGTAACTTAATACAAGGGGACCACGGACACTGTCAGGGGCACTCTGAATAATCACCCCTCTATTGTCCCAATCACCCGTCCGGACGGAAATTGGGTGACTGACCCGCACGTCTGAAAATTTAGCCCGCGGCTTGTGGCCTACATGGGCGGACGGCGATCCCCCCACCTCAGTGGCATCCAGACACCCGGACACAGAATTAAACAAAGGGACCACAGAAACTAACAGGGGTACCCTGCCCATCATTCATCCAGCTCAAAAACCCTAGCCCTAACCACCAACAGAAACAATATAGAGGGCTATCGGGGCCTACCGAGACCTCATAATGGAACCCAACGACCTCAATTTACAATTACCCAAACTTTGGGATACTCAACAAATAGTATTAAAGGCCACTAAGTACAAGGGACTCCTGGAAAACTGCGACCCGACTATACCCAATACTGACTAGTAGACACCCAGTCCAGCCACTGCGGCCATATTGGCACTCCCTCTGCTTAGGCAACTAAGCCCCACACAAAATGGCACATTAAACTGAGAGCCATACTCAGCCCGATCGTTACTACACAGCAAGTGTAGGAGTTAACCGTTAATAACCACAACCTACTATACCTACAAAGGGTTAACCACTCTTTACTAATGTCATGCAAGAGAAAAGAGGACAGAGGTCCCAAGAAGCTCACTGCCTTCTTTCAGTGGCCTGACCTTAACAGAGGAAAGGACCAAGAAAACACGACCACTATCACAGGCAACCAACCCAAAGCATACACAGATCTCCCCGATGCGGACTCTGGGGACGTGGATGCACCACTGCTGTCCTCTCCCAACCACTCCCCACCTATCAGTCCATCATCGCAAAGCCCAGTCAAATCAAAAATGAGGATGGAACCCACTAATCAGGATACAGAGAGCGTGACTCCTACATCTCTATCCCAATCGCAACCTTTCATAGCCTCCTTCCCCACTACGGGGCAACCAGTCTTGGATTCCACCTTAAATGACATGCTCCTGTCCCTACAAAACTCACTAACCTCTAGCTTCACATCAGTCCTCAATGAACTTTCTTACTGAAATGAAAAATATGGACGGCAGAATCCAATATGTAGAAAACAAAATGGAAGAATGTACAGTCACAGTGAATGACTTAGTAGACGCGTACACAGAACAAAAAGAGGAAAACGTCTGGATAAAAGCTAAGCTGGCGGACCTCGAGACGAAACAACTTAAAAATATGAGGGGTCCCGGAATCTATTCTTCCCTCAGATTTACAAACTACGCCACAAAGCTGTTCTCACTCATTACACCGGAGCTCACACCAATAGAACTCACTATAGACAGGATTACTAAACCACGGCACTTGGAGGACACCGTCCCCCGAGGTGTTCTTCTAAGGATCCAAGCCAAAGAACAAATCTTAGCTAAAGCAAGGAATACAACATCCCTCCCTGAACCATTCAATGGAATCCAAATCTACCCAGACCTATCCCAACACACCTTACAGATGAGAAGGCAACTTAAAACAGTGACCAAAGCCCTCAACAACCACAAGTTAATCTACATGTGGTGTCATTCTGCAAAGCTGATCATCACTAATAATGCTACGCAACACACGGTATCCAATATACACAACAGAATGAAACTACTCCACTCATGGGGAATTATCCCAGAATCACTGCTGGAAGACCACACTAAGTTCATCAAGCTAATTTTCCCCAGCTTGAGCCACACAAACAAGGTAACCGCATTCTGAAACACAAATGAAACTCCACACGTAAGTCATATCCACGAATCTCTTACGATCGGGCTCTAGGCTCATTGCCAGCAAGGCCCTGAACTTTACCCTCAACTGTGTCAGCTTCTCTTTGAGATCTAAACAGCTGACTGCTTGAAGTTTATTCATTGTTGTTTGTTTTCCCTCACTATTGCTACATTTATCCTTTCTTTCTCCTATGATATAGCGAAGTTCCACATTGTTCATATACTTCAGTTTAACCGCTTGAATATTGACTGTTGTATTTGTCTCCCAACTAATTCTTGAGCCATCACGACAGTTGAACTACAGAATCTCCCTCGGATCCCTACGGCCGAATCTACCTGGACAAACAGCGAACCAGCACAGACCAGCTACATCGTGCCATCAACTCAGTAGAACAAGGCAATGCCCTGCTGCTCACCCAAACGTAAGTCTTAATAACGCTACAGTGTACAACCACTTCACAGCATGAGTACCATCAACATCTTATCTATCAACGCAAAAGGCCTAAACCACCCAGTGAAAAGGGCCATAAATGGAAAACAGCTCTATCAAGTAACAGTGATATCATATGTGTGCAGGAAACACATTTTGCCCAAGGCTCTTCCCCAATATGACAACACAAGTCTTTCCCAACCATCTTTAAATCCTGCTACACAAAAAAACAGAGAGGAGTCCTAATCGCCATCAGAGACACTATCTCCTTCCAACTACATAAATCCACACTCAATCCAAAAGGCAGATACATTATCCTCAACTGTACAATAGAGAACTCTCAATATACCATAGCCTCCATATATGCTCCCAACCGTCAAATGGCATTCTTAAGGTCCTTTTTCAAGAAAATCAAGGACATCCAAAAAGGTCATCTTCTGATTTGTGGAGATTTCAATCTAGTACCTCATTACGAACTGGACTCAACCTCTGGTCCGAAAAGGTTTACCTCACCTCTGAGCGAACTTATGGCAGAATATGACTTATATGATATATGGAGATGTTGTCACGCTGAAGAGAGAGACTTTATGTACCTCTCTCCGCGTCACAACACATATTCTCACATTGACCTGTTTATTTCAGATAAATGGTTATTACAATCTATTAAATCATCAAAAATCCACGCGATCGCCTGCTCAGACCACGCACCAGTGAGCATAGAGATCACAAAAAAATCAGCGCAACCTCAATCATATATTTGGAGGGTGAATAACTCTCTCCTACAAAATTCCAATAATTCTGAGTACATATCCAAACGCCTAGACAAATTTTTCTCTGCCAACAAAGGTTCGGTGTCCGACACGGCGACCCTGTGGAACGCACATAAGGCCTATATTCGAGGATTTTTTATACAACTAGGATCTAAATTAAAAAAAGGAGGCTGCAGCGTCTCTTAGAGCTAACCGCAAAAATCGAGGCCAAGAACTCTCAAAACAAACTACATCCCATGCCCCAACTTCAATCTGAAATCTTTACACTTCGCCATGAACTGTGTGCCCTGCTGTTAGATGATTTTTAAAAAATGCAACGTAAACTCAAAGCTAAATCATATACAACTGGCAACAGGGCAGGCAAGGCCATGGCTCTTCGTATTAAAGACCACCGCATTAAAACTAAAATAGCAGGGGGGCGGAGCAACAACATGGCGCCGAGCAGCTGCGCGTAGCTGCAACCTCGTGTGCTCTCCCCGGGTTAAGTGTGCCCACCCTGTATGGAGCTAGAGATCGGGCTCCGATCCCCTCCTCCAATCCCCTCAAGGTAATAGATATGAGGTGAGGCGTCCAGCGGTCCCACTGTTTGGCAGTCGGATCCGATCCGTTCACAACTGGGATTGGAGAGGTGAGAGAGGCAGAAGCGGAAGGATCGGGTGCGGCTGGTGAAGCGGCTGGTAAGTCCGGGAGGGGGCGGGCCAAGCGAAGCAGCCCGCAGCCCGGGGACTCCAGACCTCTGGAGTTGGTAGTCAGAGTTCCTGAAAGAGGTGGAAGAGAGTGGAGTGAGACGGGAGCCTAAGCAGCAACAAGGAAAGGAGGAGCAGATTCCGGAGATACAGCCACCAGAAACACCAGAAACTGTAAGGTGTCTTTTTTGTATTTTTATTAAAAGGATATAACTCTGGGCAGCACAACCAGCCGCGAGTGTTAAGCTCTGGCCAAGACGGAGTGGGGGAAAGGATAAGGCACAACTGGGTGGCTTTGTGGATTTAGCCCTGTGGATGGCTGGCACAATTATTAGTGATCTGTTTAATTATAAGAGATCCAGGGTGTGGAACACTAGTAAATTTTCTCTCTCTTCTCAAGAGCGTAGACCTTTGGATTTTTTTCACAAATCATAGTCTTTATGTGCACTGCATACACTGTATGCTCTGTGTGTATTGGGTATTGGGGTATATAAAACACCCCTTATGAACAGTAATCTACTTTAATACACACGAAGCTTAAGAATGCAGACAAAGCTTCCGAAACACATTCAGTGCGCTGGGGGACCTTTCTGATTGCCCGGTGTGGACTTTCTGTCCTTCTCTCACGTCACTGCCTACCCACCCAACTGCATATGCATATTAGTCGCAATCTGGGCCCCAGAGTCTCTCCTGGAAAATAGGGGGAGAGCAAAGGATTATTGAGTGAAATAAGGAAGGCAGTAATAGAAGCTCCTTTGGTTCACCCTACCTGTGGGGGTGTTTTGGTCCCTAATGCAGGGCTTGTTGCTGAGACTTTTAATCTTGAAAATAAGCAGGAGTGGATAAAGGATTGGGAGATCTGGGGGAAGGATTGTCTGCCCCCCTGATAATTTCCTCCCCACCCCCGTTTTTTCTTGACTCCCCTCTTCCCCCCCCCTCCCCCCCCTTTTTTTTTGAAGCAATGGGGAGGAAGGGGGTGAAGACAAACCAGGGAGAAGAGTCCAGTCAGCAAACCATGTAGTTCTATGTGACACAAGAGAAGATCTACCACACAGTGGAAAACACAGATGGAATAACATCCTCCCCAATGGAACAATCAAAAAAGAGGCCTTGTGTATCAGAGGAAGGGGCATTGGAAGTGGGTGTTGAAACAACATTAGAAGGTGTACACTCTCCACCACAAAATAATGGAAAACGGGAGAGCAAGGGGAGCTCCCCTAATAATCCACATAATCAGCCCTCTGAGATAGAGGGAGAAAATTTACAAATATTTCCCACAAAGCAAGATATGGTTGAGATAATGTCCCACCTAGAACAAATGATTAAAGGAGAATTGAATGCAACAAGAATGGAGATAAAGAGTGTTCTATTAAGGGTGGAAGAAACGGAGGACTATCTAGACGAGCAGAGGAAAGCCATATTGGAGTTGAGAGAAAGGGCTGAGTTGGACCAACTAGAAATAAGAAACATCCGCTACAGGTGGGAGGACCAGGAGAATCGAACCAGGAGAAAGAATTTACGGATCAGGGGCCTCCCAGAAACCGTCAAGGATTCAGATTTAGCAACAGCAGTTCAAGACTTATTTAATAAAATTTTGAAAAGATATCCCTCTTCCAGTAAATGATTTGAGAGAGTTCATAGAATCCAATGATCAAAGAAGCCCCCGGGAGATTACCCCAGGGACGTCATAGCAATATTCCACCATTTTGAAATTAAGGAGCAGGTATCTCAAGGAATTAGGAGAACAGCTTCGATCAACTTTAATGGCTCGAAGATTCTTATCTTCACAGATCTATTGTCAGAAACACTGGCTCGCAGGTGAGCCTTAAAACCCCTAATAAACTAATTACAAGCAAAAGACATCTCCTATTGGTGGGGCTTTCCAGCCTGCCTGAAAGCTAAAAACCAAGGCATCACAGCTACCCTGCGCTTTCCGGAAGATTTTTGCAATAACTTTGGTATACAACATGTGAAATTGGATGGCTGGGAGAGGAAGCCTCTGGACTGGGGGAAACTTAAAGATAGAACATGGAACAAGACATAAGATCTCTGACTAAATATTTGGCATAAATAGGACATGACCATAAGGGAGAGGGGTTGACTGTCTCGCGGGGGGGGGGGGGGTATCGCTCAGGGAGAGTGCATGGGATGGGCTATGCGTGTCCAACCATCCTTAGACACGCATTTTGTCTTAGAGATGAGGTCCGGGGTCTCTTGCGGGCATATTATGTCCCCTAGGAGGTGTTCAGTCTGGCCGCAAGGTGCTTGTGGAGGATGTCAGACAGGACATGACTCTGAGGTTCAGTGTAGATGGGGGGGTTGACAGAGTTTTTGTTGGTTTTTTTTTTCAGTTGTTAGGCAAATGTATCAACTCTAGGAGAGCAGAAATATTGAGAGTCCTTCTTGCAAAATTACCTTTTCTACCTAATGTATGGGTCCCTTAAATATAACTTCTTACAATGTTAGAGGATTAAATTCCCCTAATAAGAGATATCAGATCTTCCAAGAACTAAGAGCAATGTCAGCCAATATAGTATTTGTTCAAGAAACCCATCTAAAATGGTCCTCTAAAATAAACCAGAGTACAAAAGCTTACCCCATTTGGCACCATAGCTACTCCCCGAATAAAAGATCGAAGGGTATAGCGATCAGTTTCGATAGGAACACTCCCTTTGCCTTAAAAGCACTAGAGACCGACCCTGAGGTTAATAAACATATATTGATATATTGTCCAAATATTCGACCAGCTCAGTTTTCAAGGAAAGTGTTGAATAATTTAGAAGGTTTTAGAGGGGAAGCTGATAGTGGCGGGGGACCTTAACTTTGTTCTCGACCCAGTATTAGATACTCAACCTCTGTCCCTTCAATTGGAGGGTAAATATCTTAGGGCAATAAAACTTAAACTACACAAACTACAATTAGTGGAGGTGTGGAGAATTCTACACCCTAAAGATAGAGACTTTACTTATTTTTCCTCAGTTCATATCTCATATTCAAGAATAGATTATAGCTTTTTTGACCAGCAGCTTTTGGATGGTCTATTAAAGGCTGAGATTAAATTGATAACCCTCTCAGATCATGCGCCTGTGGTGGCGACTCTGGATTTAGGGGACATTCCAATGGGGTGCAGACCCTGGATGCTTACTGAACCCCTGCTGCACAAGCCGGGTTTGGTGACAGACCTAGAGAGGGATCTGAAACTGTTTTTTGAAGAAAATAATGTAGAAGGTATTGCTCCAGCGGTTCTCTGGGAAGCCCACAAGGCATTTATGAGAGGAAGGTTAATTACAGAAGATATTAAGAGGAAAAAGATCTGACAGAACCAGAAACAAAAAATGCTGCTGGAAATCCGGACTCTTGAACAAATACACAAAAATATGAGTACAGTACAAGTCTTGGGGAGGCACTGAGAGATCTGCTGGAGCAAGAAACCAGAAGAGCTTTCAACACAGTAGCTAAAAGATAGTATGTAGCAGGCAACAGACCAGGGAAATTATTAGCTGGCACACTTAGACCCAGAAGCAGCCCCAACTATATTGCAAAAATGGGTTTGGGGAATACTGCGCTACCTAATGGGGTGTATGGAAGCAGCTGACATGGCAACAGACAAAGTTGAAGGTAATGGGGAACAGAGAGTGCAGCGCTACGTTGGAAATAGTCTTAGGATAAAACCATACATAGGTATACAGCTAAATATACACCAATAGCAGATGTATGCTTTCAATGACCATACAGTAAAGTCCTTTTAAAGTTCATATGCAAATGTATAGGATAACTGTAGTGGGTACACAGGAGTATAAAGCTGATGCAATGTGTTATTCCAGATTGAACTTGGGTATATAGTGACAGGTGACTTGACAATCAGGTGCTCGATGTGGTGATGAAAGTATGATGATAAAAGACCATTCGTGTGGGTGTATGTCACCCTAACAGTACTAAAAGACTCGTGAGTGAACTCGTGACTCGTGACACTGGAAGGAAGTAGGAGGAAACTGGTAGTCCTAATAGTAGAGAAAACGACCATGAAATGGTCGAAGACCATTCATGTTAGTGAGTGGAAAAAAACCTAGTAGTGGTGTAGCTCGTGGACTAACAGTTCAGTGGACAGTGATATATGGGTTCAAGTTAGACCTTATTG
>BLSH010216829.1:37419-56280 GCA_018402905.1 Glandirana rugosa | reverse complement strand
ATCCATATGTCGATTTATATGTGGTTATCGTCTACGTACGAAAGTTACTGGTATGTCATTTCAGGAAAATTGGTGAAGTCGGGGCCTTCCAAAACGTCGAAATCCTGGTCTCGTGAAAAACGCTAAGCCGTGACGCAGCGAAATTGCCTGTTAACGCGCCAGCACGCTGCAACATGGGTTTGCTTTAAACGCAGGAAAAAAAGGGTGTTTATCTCGAAAGAAAACCACCATAAACTAGCGGAGACGCAGTAAAGAATAGCGGCGATATTTGTTTTCTTCTCGCTGGTAAAACGTTTTTTTGGGTTTAAAGAATGAAAAACGATTTCAACGTCGCACGACCGCGCAATTGTCCGTTAAAGCGACGCAGTGCCGAATCGCAAAAAGTGCTCTGGTCCTAAAGCTGCAAAACCTTCCGGGGCTGAAGTGGTTAAAAGGACTTTACTGTATGGTCATTGAAAGCATGCATCTGCTATTGGTGTATATTTAGCTGTATACCTATGTATGGTTTTTTTTTCATAAGTCTATTTCCAACCTAGCGTTGCACTCTCTGTTCCCCATGTATTGCAAAAATGAAAGATAAAAGAGGGGAATTTAAATATTCAACAAGGGATATAAGAGAGATTTTCTGGGAATATTAAAAACTATTATACAAAGTGAATAATGGGCAGACCCCGGAGGAGGTACAGATGAGACGTATTAAAATAAAAAATTATCTGCAAGAATTAAAACTGCCAGTTATATCAGAAGCGGATGCTATCGAGCTGGACAGGGACATTTCAATAGAGGAAATACACCAGGCAATTAAGAATGACAGGGTGGGTAAGAGCCCGGGTCCAGATGGCTTTACATCTATATATTATAAAAAACTTGCATATATATATATATATATATATATATATATAAATCGTATTGGAGGAGATAATGATATCCGCAAGGAGGCATTGAGGGCCTATATATCACTCCTGGTAAAGGAAGGGAAGGATCCAACGATGTGTTCTAGCTTTAGGCCAATCTCCTTGATCAATGAAGATATAAAAATCTATGCGAGGATAGTGGCCGAGAGGATTAAGCCCTTTATGCCTTACTGGATAGAAAATGATCAAACATGCTTTGTTCCAGGGAAGGAAGTAAGAGACAACGTCATTAGGACGATCCTCTTAGTGCAAGAAGCAAAAAAGGGGAAGAAACCAGCTCTATTACTCTCAGTATATGCTGAGAAAGCTTTCGATCGGTTGGACCGGGAGTTCATGGCTTTGGCCCTACGACGCCTCGGCTTAGGCCCTCGTGTATGCGGGTGGATCGACGCCCTGTACTCCTGCCCAACGGCGCAGGTGCGGGTGAATGGGACACTGACAGAGCCCTTTGATCTACATAACGGAACACAACAGGGGTGTCCTCTTTCCCCCCTACTTTTTATCCTATCCCTAGAGCCCTTGCTGGCTACTTTGCGTGCCAATGCGGGGATAGAGGGACTGGAAGTGGGCAGATGATATTATGATGTATATAACAAATCCTCTACAGTCGCTCATTAATACTCTGATAGAATTTGAGAGGTATGGGGGACTATCTAACTTAAAAATCAATGTGGGGAAGACCGAGATCTTGAATATTTCTGTCCCCTCAGCAGTGAGCAGAGATCTTAGATCCCTATATCCCTTCGTGTGGAAGAGTAGGGGTCTGAGATATCTGGGTATTTCTCTGTCTGTGTCCGAATTAGATCTATACCAGGATAATTATTTGCCACTACTTAATAGAATTAAACAGGACCTGAAGGGGTACCCTGCCGAAAGGTTGTCCTTTTTTGGCAGGATAAACAGTGTCAAAATGATTACTCTCCCGAAGGCATTGTACATTTTTCAAACCCTCCCGATCCCAATACCGGGGTCTTACTTTAAGACACTAAGGTAGATAATTAAGAAATTTATTTGGAAATGTAGAGGAACACATATAGCCTATAAAGTGTTGGTAAGACCTAGGGCATCGGGAGGAGTGTCTCTTCCAGATTTTGGGAAGTGCCATGAGGCAGCGGTTCTCCGGAGGATAATAGATTGGGTTCATGACGCAGCCCAGAAAAAATGGGTACAACTGGAGGCTAGTATTAGTAAGATACATTCATGGCAGAGTATCTGGTTGCCAGGGCAATACAGAGGACCCCCTAAAGATTTAGCGGTAATTACATCAGAGACGCTTAGAGCATGGGACAGATTACTTAAAAATACGAAATGGCAAAACAATAGTCCCTTAATGCCCTTAACATGCACAAATTACTTCCCTCCGGGGAAAGACAATAGAATGTACCTGAGATGGTCCTCCGCCAATTGTTTGAGACTGAGGGATGTCCTGAATGGGAACTCCCTGGCCTCTTTAGCGAAACTACGCACTAGATATGGCCCATCCCCTTGGGACACCTGGAGATATAGACAACTCCAGCACTTTGTGGGGAGTCTTCCAAAACCCCTGCGTTCAGCTCAGGATCTTCATCCATGTGAAAGACTAGTGGAACAAGGGGGGACAAATAGACGGGAGATTTCCGTTTTGTACACGCTATTGGTCTCCTCTTCCGACCCGGGGCGGTGTTGGGCAAAAGAGTGTTGGGCAAAAGAATTAAGTATGCCGGTTCCAGAAACATTGAAATGTAAAGTCCTGGAATATGGGCACTCCACCTCCTTAGATACAAAGATAAAAGAAATTAATTACAAATTATTGACAAGGTGGTATTATGTTCCATTAAAGCTACACAGGATTGTTCCTGAACTTTCTCCTTTGTGCTGGCGTGCCTGCTGGGGGGAGGGGACCCATGCGCATATATGGTGGCTGTGCCCCATGATTCAAACCTATTGGAAAGAAGTCTTGAGCCTAATTAAAAAGATTAGCAATGTGGAGGTTAAGCTGGATCCCTGGCAATGTCTGTTTCACGCCACAAAAGATTCAAGGTAGAAATATAGGTCTGCCCTAACCCCGTTTTTATTAAATGCTGCAAAAGCACAGATCCCGAAACTCTTGAACACAAGGAAAGTACCGACAATGCAGGAATGGTTTAGAGAAGTTGACAGGATTAGATTGATGGAGGAATTAATCGGGAAACAAAATGAAGGGGAATCAGGATTTTACAACACTTGGAAGAGTTGGTTAAAGTTTAAACAATCCCCAACGTATGGGCGTATAATAGGTAGTAGGGAAAGTAGGGGAGAGGTAGACAGCAACAGGGACTAGGCAGAAATATCCGTGGGCAGTACAGACAGGGGCCCGGGCTTCTCCTCCTCACCTTCAATTTCTGGAGGGGGCCTTTTAACCCCCTCCTTTGGAAATTAGAGGTTCTTTTTTTTTCTCTCCCCCCGTGTTTCAACACTTTCGGGTAGTTACTCTTAACATTTTTCACACTCTAGGTTTCACCTAGGGTCCTTTCGGTGGATGGGTACGGGCAGTTTAATTTACACTTTTGTGTAGCTAGTAGTGGCTACTCTTAATATTTCTCACACCCCTCAACACCCCCCCCTTTTTTTTTTCCTCTCACAATGTGCCTCCGGATTGGTAGAGCCATAGAGGTGTTTTCACCCAGGGTTATGTTGGTAGGCGGTCACGGGTAGTTGTACCCAACATTTTTTCGTGTGGCTAGTAGTAGCTACTCTTGATAATTTTCACTTCCCCCTGTCCCCCCCCCCTTCCCCCCCTTTTTAATTTTTTTTTCTCATATGCGGTTATTGGTAGCCGTATATGACTTGTCCCCCGGGCTGGGGAGGGAGGCGGAGGTGGGCCCTGTCCAGGATAAACCCTATAAACCCGGTGCTGTCTAACAAGACCTAGGAATAATAAGAAGGAAGCAATGAATAGAAGAGGCTGAGGAAATTTTGTGACTTGTGATTTTTGATACTTGAGTTGTAACCTGTCCTGACACTGATTGTTTTAAATTAAATTAAAAAGGGAAAAAAAGAAGGGAATTAAACAATAAAAAAGAAAGAAGCAGAGAAAGAGAAAATAATACCACAATGATGTGACTAACTCAGAGGCTTGTATGAACACTAAGCTGAATTTATCCTGTCAAGGTAGTCTACTGAGGTGGTATAAAAAGAAAAAAAAAAAACGAAAATAGCACACCTGTATCATCCCACTACCCAAGAAAAACTTTTAAATCCTCAATCAATTGCAGACACCTTCAGTGTCTACTATAGTGGTCTTTACAACATCAGCAAAGACAAAAATATGTAGCAACCCACGAGGAAATTAATTCTTTCCTTGACCACGTCAAACTTCTCAAATTGTCGAGAGACCAAATTGATACCCTGAATCTTCCACTCACCATAGATGAAATTGGAAAAGTGATAGACAAATTGCCACATGGTAAATCCCTAGGCCCAGACGGGCTCACCGGAGAATTCTTCAAAACGTTCCAGAAACAACTCCTCCCTTACTTGTGTGACCTCTATAATGACGCAGCATCCTCCTCCACTTTTCCAGCTGAAATGCTCTCAGCACTGGTGGTGACCTTGCCGAAACTAGGGAAAGACCCAACATCACCATCAAACTACCGCCCCATATCCCTTCTTAACCTTGATCTCAAGATCTATGCCAAAACGCTCGCGAATAGATTGATGGACATAATGCCGTCATTAATCCACAAAGACCAGACAGGTTTCACAAAGGGTCGTCAAACATCAGATGCCACAAGAAGACTGATAAACCTAATCCATCAGGCTAACACCTCCGGGACGCCTTATCTGCTTCTCTCGTTAGACGCAGAGAAGGCGTTTGACAGGGTGAATTGGGACTATCTTGCATTGGTCCTGCAGAAATTCGGTTTCACGGGCCCCATATACTAAGCTATTCTAGCACTATACTCTAAACCTTCAGCACGCGTATACACATCTAACCTTGTCTCCACCCCATTCTTAACCACTTCCCGCCCGGCGTATAGACAAATGACGTCCAGGCGGGGGGTTCATTATCCTGACTGGACGTCTATTGACGTCCTCAGGATAATCCACTATCGCGTGCCCCTGGGGGCGTGCATCGTGGCGATCGGTGGTGCCGTGGGTCAGTCTGACCCACCGCATTACTGACCGAGGTAAAAGGCTTTGATCCGAAGCCTTTTACCATGTGATCAGCCGTGACCAATCACGGCTGATCACAGTGTAAATAGGAAGAGCCGTTTATCGGCTTTTTCTCTGCTCAGGTCTGCAGATCGGCTGCTCACCTGATGAGGGGGGGCTGCGCTGAATGTTTATCAGCGCAGCCACCCTCAGGATCACCCCACTGGACCACCAGAAAGCCTGCCCAGGACCACCAGGGAGCCCCCCCGGACATCACAAAGAGGCCGCCCAGGACCACCAGGGAAGGACCACAGAGGCCGCCCAGGACCACCAGGGAGCCCCCACTAGACCACCAGGTAAGGGCAATATTGTGCACTGTAGGGATGGCACTGTGCCCATCTATGATGCCTGCCAGTGCTATCCCTAACAGTGCTTGTTGCACCAGTGCCCAACACTGCCACCTAAAAGTGCCCACCTGTGCCACCTAAAAGTGCCACCTATCAGTGCCCATCAGTGCCCAGTGCCACTTATCAGTGCCGCCTATGAGTGTCAATCAGTGCCGCATATCAGTGCCACGTATCAGTGCCCGTCAGTGTTGCTTGTCAGTGAAGCCCATCAGTGCTGCATATGTGCCCCATCATCAGTGCAACCTTATCAGTGCCACCTCATCAGTGCCAATCTGTACTGCCTCATCAGTGCCCGTCAGTGTAACCTCATCAGTGCCCATCAGTGTAGCCACATCAGTGCCCATCAGTGAAGGAGAAAATGTACTTTATACAAACTTTTGTGACAGAAACAAAGAAAAATGTTTTTTTTTTCAAAATTTTTGGTCTTTTTTTTTTATAGCGCAAAAAATAAAAACCACAGGGGTGATCAAATACCACCAAAAGAAAGCTCTATTTGTGGGAACAAAATGATTAAAACACTGTTTGGGTACAACATCGCTCGACCGCGCAGTTCTCATTCAAATCGCAACAGCACTGAAAGCTGAAAATTGGTGTGGGCAGGAAGTGTTCTAAGTGCCTGGTATTGAAGTGGTTAATTACTAACGGTACGAGGCAGAGGTGTCCGCTATCCCCGCTTATACTTAATTTAGTCATGGAACCTCTAGCTGAACATGTCAGATCAAATAACAAAATCACAGGTATAAACATTAATTCCCACCAGCACAAGATCAGCCTATTCGCAGACAATGTAATCCTAATCCTAACCAACCCCTCGTTCTCCTTGGAAGAAGTCCAGACTCTTCTACACCGGTTCAGCAGGGTTTCTTATTACAAAGCAAACGAAACCAAATCATACATCCTTGAACTAGGCGTAGATGCTATAACACAAAATCTCCTACAACATCAATATCCATATAAATGGGCTGACAATAGCATATCCTATTTGGGTATTTAGCTAACGAAATCCACTAAATCCCTATTCCAACTAAACTACCTCCCTGTTCGAGATAAAATACAACAAGACTTACAAAACATAACCAAATGTGAATTTTCTTGGTCAGGCAGACTAACAGCGTTCAAGATGATACATTTACCACAATTCATCTACCTATTCAGAACTCTCCCAATACCAGTTCCTCTCTGTTATTTCAAAATCTCTACAATCTATACTATCTCGCTTTGTATGGAAAGGAAAAAGAGCTAGGTGCCCACACTACAAATTAATTAAGAATAGGAAATGTGGAGGAACAGATATATAGACTCCTACGACTATTACATAGCAGCGACACTGTCCCAACTCAAAGAGTGGTTTGTACCAACCCCTAACACACTCTGGGTTTCAATATAAGCCGCCCATACCTCCCGCCAATCCCTATCAACTTGGCTATACAGCTCCCTGCTCGGAGCAAAGACTCCATCCTTCCTATCCCCTACTATGCAAACAGCAATAAAAGCCTGGAATCATCTGCTACAACAAGCCCAACAACATCCAACAAAGATCCCTCTGAAAATCCCCCTATCAGCTCTAACTCCTTTCATAGCCCAAATATCCCTATCCTCATGGGCCCAAAAAGGAATAAAGTATATACACGACCTTTATGATGACTAGTGTTGAGCGAACCCGAACTGTAAAGTTCGGGTCCGTACCGAACTTTTGGGTGTCCGCGACCCGAACCCGGACTTTTCAAAAACAGTCCGGGTTCGGGGTTCTGGTAATTTTACTAAAAGTTCTGAAAAGTGCTGTAAAAAAGTCCTGGAAAGTCCTATAGGTCTGCAAAAGGAAGGAGAATGGGGGTAAGGGTCGGACAAGTGCCCTACAAAGAAATGGGGATAGGGAAATAACTTTAAATAATTAAAAAAAAAAAAAACATAAAAAAATAAAAAATGGAGGTGGATATGGACTATCTTAAAACTGTGTTAGAAAAGTATAAATTAGTGGGCAGAAGCCATATCACTGTTCTAAGAACAGTGATATGGCTTTTCCCGGCTAATTTATACTTTTATCACACCGTTTTAAGATGATTGTACATTCTACAATCATCTTAAAATTCTGTGAGAAAAGTATACATTAGCCGGGAGAAGCCATATCCCTGTTCTTAGAACATCTGCAAACTGTGTGTGAAAAGTATCAATTAGCGGAAAGAAGCCAGATCACTGTTCTAAGAACAGTGATATCTCATATCACTGTTCTTAGAACAGTGATCTGGCTTCTCCCCGCCAATTGATAGTTTTCACACACAGTTCGATGTTAATGTATACTTTTCTCACAGAAGTTTAAGATGATTGTAGAATGTACAATCATCTTAAAACGGTGTGATAAAAGTCTAAATTAGCCGGGAAAAGCCAGATCACTGTTCTTAGAACAGTGATCTGGCTTCTCCCCGCTAATTGATAGTTTTCACACACAGTTTGCACATGCTCTAAGAACAGGGATATGGCTTCTCCCGGCTAATGTATACTTTTCTCACAGAATTTTAAGATGATTGTAGAATGTACAATCATCTTAAAGCTGTGTGATAAAAGTATAAATTTTAAGATGATTGTAGAATATACAATCATCTTAAAACTGTGTGATAAAAGTATAAATTAGCTGGGAGAAGCCATATCACTTTTTCTTTTATTTATTTAAAGTTATTTCCCTATCCCCATTTCTTTGTAAGGCACTTGTCTGACCCTTACCCCCATTTTCCTTCCTTTTGCAGACCTCTAGGACTTTCCTGGACTTTCTTGCAGCCATTTTAGTGCCTAAAAGTTTGGGTCCCCATTGATTTCGATGGGGTTCGAGGTCCGGGTCAAAGTTCGGGTTCGAGTTCCAGAAGTTCGCTCAACTCTAATGATGATGACTTGCCCAAATCCTTCTTAACCTGCAAAAAGAATTCAACATCCCCTCACAAGATGCATACAAACACATGCAAATTCGACACTGCCTATCCAAGATTACCCATAAATGACTCAGCATAGAAACTCAGGCCTAATTGCACCTGACATCCTCCTCCCTACATCAAAAAGGAATCACCACCTTCTATAACCTACTCCAACAAAAAGACGAATTCCACAAGTCCTCCTCTTTTGAAAAATGGGAAGCAGGCCTAGGGCAATCCTTCACAGATGAGCAATGGACTAAAGCATGCAGAGCTACCCAGAAAGCAACCTCATGCTCCACTCTGTGGGAACTATCTACGAAAATCTCACTAAGACGGTACTTGACTCCCAATAAAATTTCACGCTTTGGGAACCACTTCCTAAATGAATGTTGGAGGAATTGTGGAATGACTGGAAAAATTCTACACATTCTATGGGGATGCCCAAAAATTAAGCCATACTGGCAAATAATCTTCACTGTAATCTCTAAAATTGCACAAAAACAAATACCGCTAAACCCAAGCCTCGCAGTTCTGTCACTTAACATTGACTCCCTCCCACACTCGACACAACACACGATTATCCACCTGCTATTAGCAGCTAGACTAACAATCACAAGACATTGGAAAGACCCCCAGCCTCCCACTGTACTCGAAGCAGTGGAATTGACCCAACAGCATTACATTTACGAAAAAATGATGGCTTCTACGGTCGGTCAACTCCCGAAGGTAACTCGGCAATGGTCACCCTGGCAAGATTGGTACCTATCCAACTTGCAAAACTTGTTTAATTGAATACCTCTAACTGCAACTACCTGTCCACATGAGTATCTCTGACGATTGACCACTTGATTCTCTGGTCCTGGTGAGGGCCATTTGGAGAAAGAGGATGGAGACGCTCTCATCTGGAGCACACCAACCCCACAAGGTTGCCTCGGGGGAGAGAGGCCTCTACCAAACCTCGGCCTCCGGATCGCATTCATTACTACCGAGTCATAAAACACTTGTTACACATAATAACACTACCTACCTAAGAATCCCGTGGGGTCCACTATGGAGATCTGTATATTCTTGCCTAACTTTCTTTTGTTTGGGAACATGGAACTTCTTAATTATGGTATATGTTGTTTAAATTTACCCATTAACAATTAACGACCAATGTACATTCTACTATGTGTTTACTGATCTAATCTTGTAATGTTCCTCAAAACCTCAATAAACCATATTGGGGGAAAAAAAGGCACCTAGGGATGACTCCATCCCAGACACAGTTTAGCTCCCGAGGGGGTGTCCGAGATGGTAGACAATACCCTTTACCTCTACTTCATTTCAATTGTCAGGTAAACTTTATATTGATACTGTCACTCACATGCAATATCATTGTATTACCTCATCCGTATTTTCTATATACTGATGCTTCTACAATTTTGAATATTACACAGATACTGTTTGTTTACTTTCTTACTTTTGTTAAATGTGAAAACTTCAATAAAAACTATTGAAATAAAAAAAAAAAAAAAATAACTGATAGGAAACATTAGATCATTTATCTAAAAAAATCTTAGCTGACTTTTTAATGGGTTAGTATCTTCGAAGACGCGGCATTCCTCACACAAACCCATATATACTTTGGTGCAAGTGGATGCAAATTTTGCATCCATTGAAGTGACATACATCTGGACATAATCAAACAAAAGACTATTAATTGCGCACTGCCACCTAGTGGTATATAAACAGAGTGTATGGAAACAACAAATTGTTATGACTCTATTTAAAGTGTGAACATGGGGCTGCTACTATCACCTGTAAGTTCTCACATCACCAACAAATGAGCAAAATATATTTAATTATGTAATAGTGCTGCCTATGACTAAATTATGCTGATTAATAAAGTCAGGACATAATACTTCCATTAAACAAAAAGTAGTTGTGTTTTCAAAAAGAAACATGCTGCTTCTACAATAAAGAACTTGAGAGCTGAAGAAATCAAACCAAAGCCCTAAACCAAATCCCTCAGAGGCTCACAAAGAGATCTAATGCATGGCATAAATAAAACAAATGTTCACTCACGATTTAAAATCATTGTCTAGCCAGTCCCCTGATGACGTCAGCTATGATGAAATGCGTAAGTGTGTTGCTGGTCACAGTTTTCATGTTCCTGGAGATTCACTAATTGTAAGGCACAGTGTAAAATTGCTAAGTTCACCCTGGAGTGTGTACACTTGTGTGATTCTTTTTTGGACAGTAATGTATCACTATATTGTTACAATTGAAATTTTGCACATATCGCCAGGCGTATGGGTGATTCACACTTGAATTTGTGTATTTCAGCAGCTGTAAATTTTATCTTATTTTTTGGATCATTAGCACTACTTGTCTGGGGTTGATTTACTAAAAGCTAATGGACTGTGCACATTGCAAAGTGCAGTTGCACATTGCAAGTGTAGGCGCTCCAGAGCTTAGTCAATGGGGTAAAGATTCACTTTGCAAGGCTAACCCAATCCCTCTGATAATCCCCCTATCAGCCCTAACTCCTTTCATAGCCCATATATCCCTATCCTCATGGGCCCAAAAAGGAATAAATTATATACACGACCTTTATGATGGTGACAGTCAATTTGCCTTTAGTAAATCAACCCCCATTTCTTGCTCAACAAATGTTTGAAAAAAGTCCTACCTTTCACTCCAGTCATTTATTAGGTAAAAGTTAGAATTAATTTAATAAAGGATTATAACTTGGCAGGTCTTGTATTTTTTCATAATCTGTATATCCAAATATCCACCTTCGTCCAAGGGAAACAAATCATGAAATAAGAACAAATCTTGAAATTCTAAACTAGTATCATTATAACTGTTGTGATAAGCATATACACTGCTGTGACTTACCACCATCCATCAAGTTTCCAATGTTTGCTCTGAGTCTGCAGAGTCTACAGCAGTGTCTCTATAGTGTTTCTTAAGAGTACGTTTTCTAGAAAAATGAGTTATATCAACCAACATTGCAAACAAATCAAAGCAACATAATGGTGTGAAATTTAAACCCTGTAATAATAAAGCTTCTACTTCCTGATGTGTTAAATCATAGTCTGAATAATTCAAAACATTTGTGGTATGTGAATCCTGTGAAAATCAATGTTGCTTATTCTACCTGGCCCCTTGCCTCAGTTTTCTTTTTTGTTTTTTTGTATCTTTGTGAAGTTTGGACGTTTATGTTTCTTTCTGTTCCCCATCCTCTGAGAATATACAGTATCTATCAATTTTCTCTTTCAATCACTATTTTCTATCACTCCCATTGTTAAACCTGTTCCAATTGTAAAACGTTGGAATCATTATCTTGTTTGCCTCTCATACATTTAGTTCTTTTAGCATGTGTAATTTCGCCCTCCGTTCAACTTATTTAATTACTTTAATACCGGATACTTTCACCCCCCTTCCTGCCCAGGCTAATTTTCAGCTTTCAGCGCTGTCACACTTTGTGTGGTCATGCAACACTACCAAATTACATTTTTATAATTTTGCTCACACAAATAGAGTTTTCTTTTGGTGGTATTTAACCACTTCAATACTGGGCACTTAGAACACTTCCCACACAGACCAATTTTTAGCTTTCAGTGCTGTTGCATTTTGAATAACAATTACGCAGTCGTGCGACGCTGTACCCAAACAAATTTTTTATCATTTTGTTCCCACAAATAGAGCTTTCTTTTAGTGGTATTTGATCACCCCTGCGGTTTTTATTTTTTGCGCTACAAATAAAAAAATATGAAAATGTTTTAAAAAAAAGTTTTTCCTTGTTTCTGTCACAAAACTTTGTATAAGTACATTTTCTCCATCACTGGCAGGTACTGATGTGGCTACATTGATGAGGCTAGACTGACGAGCACTGATGAGGCAGTACAGATTGGCACTGATGAGGTGGCACTGATAAGGTTGCACTAATGATGGGGCACATATATGCAGCACTGATGGGCACTGATAGGCGGCACTGATAAGCAACACTGACGGGCACTGATAGGCACTCATAGGTGGCATTGGGCACTGATGGGCACTGATAGGTGGCACTGCTAGGCACTTATAGGTGGCACTGGTAGGTGGCAATGGTGGGCACTGATAGATGGCAGAGGTGGGCACTGATAGGTGGCATAGGTAGGCACGGATAGGTGGCACAGATGGGCACTGGTGGACACTGGTACATGGCACTGGTGCATAAACCACTGTTAGGGATGGCACTGGCTGGCATCACATATGGGCACAGTGCCATCCCTACCGGTATTGTATTGCCCTTACCTGGTGGTCTAGTTGGGGCTCTCTGGTGCTCCCAGGGCGGCCTCCTGATTGTCTCCCTGGTGGTCCTGTGCGGCCTCCTTATGGTGTCCCTGGGGGGGCTCCTTGGTGGTCCTGGTCAGCTCCCTGGTGATCCAGTGTGGTGATGCTGAGGGGGGCTGCACTGATAAATGTTCAGCGCTGCCCCCCCATCAGGAGAGCAGCCGGTCGGCTCTCCACTGCTCAGGTCTACAGATCAGAATCAGAGTACATAGCGCCCCCATAGTATAGGTGCGTTTTGTAGTGAGATTTTGCTAGGAGAGGCAAAATGTAGCCAGGCCTGACTGTATGTGCAGGCTTGAATGTTTTGATCTGGGCTTGGGGTAGTGGCTCAGGGAGGATTTTGTTGATTCAACAGATGAGGTCACCAGAATCTCCCACTTCTTTCTAGAAACCTGGAGGAGGGTTTCTGGTCAGAGAGCTGGGAGATAAGTGGAGTCATCTAGAGTGTTCTAAGGAGCCCTGAACAATCCCCAAGCAGGATTGGCAGGGGGTAGGCCTCCTTAAATACTCTGAGTCAGCCCAATCTGGGAGGAGAGTCTTGGGTGGAAGTCTGGAGAAGTAGCAGGAGGTGCTGCGGAGGCCTCTACCTGGGAGGAAGCCCCCAGTCTGGGGGGGGGGGGGTGACCTTGAGGCCTGGAGGTTCGGGTGCAGCCAGGAGTGGAGGTGATTCCTACTGAGAGACTTTGAAGAGTCCACTGGAGTCGGTGAGTGACAGACCCTGGGAGCTGGAAGAGAAAGTGCTGGAGCAGGCTGGGAGAGGAATAGTGAACAGTCTGTGGAAGCCTTGGGAGCCTGTCAGGGGAAGGAGTGTCACGCAGAGGAAATCAGGTCGATGGGACCTGGAAGAGGGAAGGGCTGGGAGTTGTAGTCCATCAAAGGCCCAGCTAGCACCAACGTACTAAGCTACATATTCAGGGGCCCGTGATCCCTGGCCTGTAATGGGTGGTCCTGAGGTCCTGCTGACGCAGTGTAGGCCTCACCTTGTGCTAGCCACGGTGAAGAGAAAGGTGTACAGAAGCTTGATAAATTTCCTTTCAAGCTGGAAACCAAGTGATGTGCTGGAGAGAAGTGAACGTGTAATAGTTTGCAAGTACAGTGCTGGAGAGTTGTGAGGAGTAACAGTCTGCAGAAGGATAGTCGCAAGTGTGCATATACAAGACTGTATATGGAAGTCGTGTACTATAATTTCTGGGGCATCCCACAGTCATCCCTTTTCCTCATCCAAGTTATTTCCCCTAAATAAAACAACAAAAACAAGAGACGGCCTTGTCAGTGTCTATGGATGTTTGAGATATGGTGGAATTGAGGGCAGCTATCGGGTGAACCACAACTAATTCCACTCCCAAGAGAGCACATGGCTACATGTACAGTATCTCAGAAAAGTGAGTACAACCCTCACATTTTTGTAAATATTTTATTATATCTTTTCATGTGACAAAACTAAAGAAATGACACTTTGCTACAATGTAAAATAGTGAATGTACAGCTTGTATAACAGTGTCAATTTGCTGTCCCCTCAAAATAACTCAACACACAGCCATTAATGTCTAAACTGCTGGCAACAAAAGTACACCCCTAAGTGAAAATGTCCATATTGGGCCCAAAGTGTCAATATTTTATGCGGCCACCATTATTTTCCAGCACTGCCTTAACCCTATTGAGCATGGAGTTGACCAGAGCTTCACAGGTTGCCACCTTCCGTTTGAGGATGCCCCACAGATGCTCAATAGGGTTTAGGTCTGGAGACATGCTTGGCCAGTTTATCACCTTTTACCTTCAGCTTCTTTAGCAAGGCAGTGGTCGTCTTGGAGGTGTGTTTGGAGTTGTTATCATGTTGGAATATGGCCCTGCAACCTCTGAAGGGAGGGGATCATGCTCTGATTCAGTATGTCACAGTACATGTTGGCATTCATGGTTCCCTCAATGAACTATAGCTCAACAGTGCCGGCAGCACTCATGCAGCCCCAGACCATGACACTCCCACCACCATGCTTGACTGTACTGCTCACCTGGTTGCCGCCACAGACACTCAACGCCATCTGAACCAAATAAGTTTATCTTGGTCTCATCAGACCACAGGGCATGGTTCCAGTAATCCATATCCTTAGTCTGCTTGTCTTCAGCAACCTGTTTGCGGGCCTTTTTGTGCATCATCTTTAGAAGAGGCTTCCTTCTAGGACAACAACCATGCAGACCAATTTGATGCAGTGTGCAGCGTATGGTCTGAGCACTGTCAGGCTGACCCCCCACCTCTTCAACCTCTGCATCAATGCTGGCAGCACTCATAGCTTTGTTTCCCAAAGACGGCCTCTGGGTATGATGGGCATGTGCACTCAACTTCTTTGGTCGACCATGGCGAGGCCTGTTCTGAGTGGAACCTGTCCTGTTAAAATGCTGTATGGTCTTGGCCACTGCGCTGCAGCTCAGTTTCAGGGTCTTGGCAATCTTCTTATAGCCTAGGCCATCTTTATATAGAGCAACATTTTTTTTCAGATCCTCAGAGAGTTCTTTGTCATGAGGGGCCCTGTTGAACTTCCAGTGACCAATATGAGAGAGTGAGAGCGATAACACCAAATTTAACACACCTGCCCCCCATTCACACCTGAGACCTTGTAACATGACATTGGGGAGGGAAAAAGGCGAATTGGGCCCAATTTGGACATTTTCTCTTAGGGGTGTACTCACTTTTGTTGCCAGCGGTGTACTCACTTTTGTGAGATACTGTATATTATTTATACACTAGGAAATGTAGAGAGTCCATGCGCTAGGGCATATATAGTATATCTGAAAATTGATCAGTCCTGATGTACTGGTACCCTATGTCATTTCTTGAGGCCCTAAAAAGCCAGGACAGTACAAATACCCCCATATGACCCATTTTTGGAAAGTAGACAGTCCAATGTATTTAGTAAGGAGCTGGCAAGTTTTTTTAAGTTGTAATTTTTTTGTCACAATTATTTGGAAAATTAAGAAATTAAAATGCCACATGTTTTTTCTTTTTTTCTTTTTTTTTACAATTTTCCTTTCTAGCACACTGTGACCAGAGCAATACAGTGTTACTATAGTGACACTGTACTTCTCTGGGGACGTGATCAGGATCTGAGCAGGATATATTTTTTACACATTATTGCTTATGCCAATGCATTTCATTGGTATATGCAACCATTTTTACTGAATGAAACTGGTTCATTTAATGCCTTTTGTTGTGATTAGCTGTGATTGGCCAAAGCTAATCACATGGTACAGATGGGCTGTGATTAGCCCTGCCTGTACCATGTGATCACTGTGACTAATCACAGGTAGCAACACAGTTGCATACAACGGATGACATGAAAGGAAGCCACACATTGTTTACAATTGCGATGTGATCTGCTGTGATTGGTCACAGCAATCACATGGTACTGGCAGCGGGCCAGTATAGTGAGTAGTCATCGGCTCTGTCCGGTGGTGATAATTTAAGGTGATAATTTAAGTCTATGTACATTTCTTATCTAACATCAAGCATTTATAGCCTGTAGTTCAGGCCCCATTTAGACCTGAAGCTTGTAGCTCCAAAAAGCTCAACATTTATTTCAATGGTCCCTATTCACATATGAGCATTCTGTCGCCTGTAACAAAACACCTTTCAATCAAAAAAGTACATGAGCTTCTTTTTGGCAGACTAGGTGTTTTTGATCCCAAAGACTTCATTGGGGAATTCCTGAAAATGTGCAACGTGAGTATTTTCCAAACATTTTTTCACGCATTTTCAGCTCAAACAGTAGCTCTCCATCCATAATCAGCAACACTCCACCCCTTTTTAAGCACATGCCAAGCAAGATGGAGGATGGCACTCTGCTATTTGAAGCTTTATCTCCCTGGTCCATGCCCATCCATGTGTGTATGACCTGAAAGACCCAGACTATAAGAATCTGGAAGGTAAGAATCGGTCTTGGGAAGAAATATCGTCCCAATTCGCGAACCAAATTGGTCGCGAACTGAGGCAAATTTTCAATGTAAATCAGGTTAATCCATTCTGAACTTTTTTTTTGTTTTTGAACCACAAAGCTATGAAAAAAAGTACAGTACAGTATAGTTTGAAGAGAGATAACGCTAACCTTGCACATTCTTGTCACCTGCATTTGCGCTTTGCACATTCTTGTCACCTGCATTACTGCTCCGCACTTTCTTCTTGCCACCATTCTTGCTCTGCATTTTCTTTGGAGCCATACTGGATGTACAGTACAGTATTGTATATGCTAAAAAGCACACCAAGAAGCTTCTCAATACTGTACTGTAACTGTCTTCACAGTACTGTACAGTTTCAGTGACTCTCTGTGACCTGCGATCTCGCCAGAGCAGGGAAGAGCAGGGAAAATGGCTGCAAATTGTGTTTGTGAACCAAAGCAAATTTTTGTGAACTCTTCTGATCGTGAACAGAGTTGTTGGTGAACATAAGCGTTCGTGAACCGAGGTACCACTGTACTTTTCCACTATGTATTCAACTTTGTTGTTTTATGTAAAGCCAACTCAATTTTTTTTCAGTTTATAGACCATAGTGTTTTAAGTTAGGAATACATACCTTTACTTGTCTGGAACTATAGGTTTAAGTAAAGCCAACTCAATTTTCCCAGTTTATAGAAAAGTTTCAGTTAAGAACATGTAATTAACTTATTTATTTATTTCAGGTACTTAAATAGCACTGTCAATTTATGCAGCGCTTTACATACACATTGTATAGTAACATCAGTCCCTGCCCTCAATGAGCTTACAATCTAAGATCCCCAACTCACATTCATCAAAAACGCAGAACAAACAAATGGTATAATTGTTTTTAAAATGTAATAACATGTGATGCAAAGTGGGAGAGGTTTCATCAAGTATAATGCGCAATATCTGAAACCAAACCAGCACATATGTTTGTTTTTGCAGTACAAATCAGCACTGATGCAGTGCAAAGTAATGCTATCCTTGTTTTTACATTTTAATAACATTGGGTGCAAAGTAGGCGGGACTTGATGTTAACTAATCTGGATGTGAATTCCAATATCTCAAAATCCGAACTGGCTGAAAATGTTTTTTTTTTTTGTAGCTTAACAGCGGTCCCTCACCCTGCAACTTCAGTCAAATGAATAGATACTTTTTTTTAAGTAAATGTAACTCAATCAGAATATGGAAATGCACATATATTAAAAGTTTTGTCTAGATTACTAAATATTTTATATTATTTTTGTTAATGTAAAAGGTGTGTTTTAAGAACTAATTAAAATTAAGTAAGGTACTTAAAATATCAAAGTAAATAAATTAACATTTATTTATTTGTTGAAAATAACATTTTTATGGTAAAATTACAAGCCAACAGAATCATTTTTATCAGTGATTATCCCACTATCTTCATCCTCATGTTTTGATTGATCAACATATAACTTTTGAGTAGTGTTGAGCGAACCCGGACTGTAACGTTCGGGTCCGTACTGAACTTTGGGGTGTCCGGGACCTGGACCCGAACACGGACATTTAAAAAAACGTTTGGGTTCTGGGTTATGGTAGTTGATCACGCATGTTGAATAGCTGCAGGGCAGCCAATCAACAAGCGTTTCACTGGTTTGCCCTTAGAAGCCATCACAGCCATGCCTACTAATGGCATGGCTGTGATTGGCCAGTGCACCATGTGACCCAGCCTCTTTATAAGCTGGAGTCACTTGATGCTGCAGTCACATGCTCTCTGAGACTCTGACTAGTGTAGGAAGAGGAAGCTGCTAGCGTTTTTGTGAGGGACAAATTGCAGACATTTTAACATCTGATCCTGCATCCTGAGATTACTACTACTGTTGCTCTGAGGGACAGATTGCAGAAATGTGAGATTTCACATAATGCTGCTTTGAGTGACAGATTGCAGATCAAACCCTGCATAAGACAACGATCGTTACGATCGTGCACAACGATCAGATTGTGGGAGTAATTTGAGATTTCACATACTGCTGCTTTGAGTGACAGATTGCAGATCAAACCCTGCATTACACAACGATCTGACTGCACTAGGTAGAGGTTTCTGCTTAGAGGGACAGATTATTGTTCAAAAATCATCTCCTAGTTCTAAAGGGAGAGGTTCTAGCTGTTGCTGTAAGTGACACATTATTGTTCAAAAAACTAAAAACTTGTTATTACACAGTGAATGTCGTTGTCGATCTTGGAGAGGGAAATCTTGATCCTCTACTAAAA
>BLSH010216829.1:7690-23666 GCA_018402905.1 Glandirana rugosa | reverse complement strand
AAATGGGGTCATTTTGTGGGCAATTCCATTGTCCTGGTGCTCCAGGACCTTCAAAAGTGTAATAGGGTGTTGAGAAATGAGATGTGTAATTTATGCTTGTAGAACGCCTGAAGGTACTAGTTCAATGTTGGGCCTCAGTATGTGGTCAGGGTGTTTGCTTTCCAGAATGGGATCATTTTGTGGGCAATTCCATTGTCCTGGTGCTCCAGGGCCTTCAAAAATGTGATAGGTCGTCATGACATTAGATGTGTAATTTATGTCCCTAGAATACCTGACGGCGCTCCCTGCATGTTGAGCCTCTGTATGTGGCCAGGCTGTGAAAAAGTCTAAGACATGTGATATCGCCATACTCAGGAGGAGTAGCAGAATGTGTTTTGGGGTGTAATTTGTGGTATGCATATGCTGGGTGTGAGAAATAACCTGTTACAATGACCATTTTGTGAAAGAAAAAAAAAAAAATCTTCGTTTTGCAAAGAATTGTGGGGAAAAATTACAACTTCAAAAAATTCACCATGCCTCTTACTAAATACCTTTGAATGTCTACTTTCCAAAAAGGGGTCATTTGGGGGGTATTTTACTTTCCTGGCTTGTTAGGGTCTCAAGAAATGAGATAGGCTGTCAGTATATCAGGTGTGATCAGGTGTGATCAATTTTCAGTGATTGGCACGCACCAAAGCTTGTAGACTCTATGGCCTCATACACACGGGCGTTTTATAATAAATAAGCAAAACGCCAGGTCCGAAGTTTTTTTAAAAAATCAGCGTTTTTTGCGGTGTTTTGCATCGGCGTTAGCGAGCGTTAGTGAGTGTCGGCGTCAATAGGCGTTTTTAAAAAAAAAAATCAGTCCTCTGCTATTTTTCAACCTAAAAACGCCGCCGTCAAAAAACGCTTGTTAACGCCGGTACGGCGTTAGCAAGCGTTTTGCCAATTGGCGTCAAAAAACGCCAAAACGCTACAGCTACAGAACGCGATGGTCCCGCGTTCTAAAAACAGCTCACTAACGCCGATGCCCTCTACTGCTCACTAACGCCGGCGTTTTTAGAAGGCCATTGAATAACATGGAGAGCTGCAAAAAAACGCCTACAAATGCCGGCGTGCAAAACACCCGTGTGTATGAGGCCTAAAACTTACACAAGGACCAAATAATATACACTTATTTGGGTTATTTTTACCAAAGATAAGTAGCAATATAAATTTTGGCCAAAATTTACAAAGAAAAATTACTAATTTGCAAAATGTTATGACCGAAACAAAGAAAAAGGCATTTCTTCACAAAAATTTCAATCTTTTTTTATTTATAGCACAAAAAATAAAAACCCCCCTAGTGATTAAATACCACCAAAAGAAAGCTCTATTTGTGTGAAAAAAAGGACGCAAATTTCATATGGGTACAGTGCTGCATGACTGAGTAATTGTCATTCAAAATGTGATAGGGCTGAAAGCTGAAAAATGGCCTGGACAGGAAGGGGGTTTTCGTGCCAGGTACTGATGTAGTTAATCGTGTTCTGTTAGTTTAGTTGGCAACGTTTTGGCATATTTAAATACTGCTTTTACATTGCAGTTAGACAAATTTAAAAAAAAATATTTTTTTTTTTGTGCAAAATATTACATTTGTGGCCAGCGGGGCATTTCTTGCACAAAAATAAAAAGTGCGTCTACATTGTTGGTTTAAAAAAAAAAAAATATCCCAGCCAAAGCTGCAGGGAGGGGGGTGATGGCTGCTGGGAATAATGTGGAAGAAAAAAGGACGGCTCCTTACCCTGGTCGGACTCTCGCTAGTCGCCTCAAAATGATCGCATGCGAGGCAACAAGTATCGCCCGTCCATTGTGGTGCCTCACATAGCTTTACAAGGTGTACCCCTTTGTTTTGTATATCCCTTACACTGTGTATATTCCATGTATACAGTATATATTTTCTACATTTGTTTGGGCAGAGCCTATATAGGTACTTGTTATGTATTATATCAATGGTTATTTCTATATTGCAGGGGTCTTCTAGTCAATCGCAGCCAGGTGACTGGTAGATTGCACCTTGGGCTTGCTGACCTGCTATTTCTAGAGCAGTAAAGAGCAGGGCCTGCACCGCTGGAGTGAGCAGGAGGCCACATTCCATTTCTCTGTATCTCTCCTAGGACAAAGCGGTGCTGGGTGGCCAAGTTGATCAGAAGTAGAGCTCACATGTGAGAAATGGGCACATCGGGTTGCATACTAAGTGCTGTGTTGTCTCAACCTTTGCACACTTCCTGTTCTCCCACCACTGCCAATTGTCTCCGGGTTGTTTGAGAGTGGCTCTGATCGAACGTGAGACCTGGCACATATGCAGTAGGTGCTAGTCAGTGGCTGCAGAATGATGCTTATTCTGCTGATCTGGAGGTTGTCACAAGGCCCATTTTCTGTTATACAGTGCAGTTACCTGTTCATCTGATTGATATTGGACTGCTGGGGCAAGATGGAGAAGATATGGTTCTGGACATGCATATAGGGGAGTCATGTGAGTGGAACTTATTTTGTGTTTCTCTTTTAATAAAGATTTAACATTATTGTAATTGTACTATCTCTCTTTTGTTTTTTACATATTGTAGTCTGCCTGCCATCTGTTGGAAATATAGAGAGCTGCAGCTACCCAAGTGTGTCTGTGAGTCACCATACCATTTAAGCATTGTTCTCTATGGGTTGGTCACTGTACAGTGTAAGGGCATTTGCATCAGCGCAAAGACTAGTGCTTTCTTATTGCTGTATGCTGCAGGAAGAGGATATACAACTGTGCTGGTGGATGTGCGGTCGGCAGTGTCACTCTTCCCTCTGCTCTCCGGGGGCACACTGCTCAGTTTGGGTTGTGAGTGAGAGTGTCACGAACCTGGTGGTGGAGTCTGTCTTGTGCAGGGAACAACCGTTCTTGCGCACCCGATTCAAGGACCCCTGGTAGAGTAGACAGAGGGCCATGAGTGCAGGATGGCACGAGGGCTGGATGGTCACTGATGATGTAGTGAGGTTTCCAGAAGACGTGCAGATAGAAGAGTGGTCATACAGGCTGGATCGGCAACGGGCAGGCAGGAAGGTACAAAGGATCAGGCAAATGGGTAGTCAGGTCCAAGCAAAGGTTCCTTCAACGGGCGGGCAGCAGAGGTACAGAGGAGTAGACAAGCGGATGGTCGTGGATAGCCGGGGTTGGTGCAGGTAGCGAACAACAGGTCAAGGCAAGCCGGATCAAACAGGAAGCAAACGAACACAGGAACAGGTGGAGGGAGCTGTGGCTCACAGGTCACGGACGCTGTAGAATGAGCAGCAACCATTGCAGGAATCTCCAGGTTTAAATAGCGCCATTTGGCGCCTTTTCGGCGCGTGCGTGCGCACGGACGCGCGCGCACGCGAACACTCACGGGAGCACGTGAATGTGCACAAGCGTGCACACCACCGCGAAAACAGCCAGTTTTGCTGGCAAAATGTCCTTTTTCCTAACAGAGAGCAAGTGAATGGGGCCACTCTACAGGTACCCTGCAACCTTTTGCAGTACAGTGATCAAAGTGTTAAAGCAGGTGGTGGAGAGGCGTTGTATCACCTCCTCATCACCTGCTTTAACCCATTGGACCCTGCACTCGCATGCTGCAACCGAGTACAAAGCACGTGGTTGTTAGGCATTTGCAGAGTGGCCCCATTCATTTGAATGGGTCGCAATCGATGACAGATAGTATAACTGCTGACACGGAATGTGCATACCCTTGGCTGCTGCCTCTGTGAATAAAGGAGGTGGGAGTCCATATTCCTGTGTGATTCAGTGTAGTGCAGGTTTGCAACCCAGTCATTTAAATGGGGTACGTTTCACACCAGACTGCACAAAAAGTAGAACATGTACTACTTTCCAAAGACACACTGCACCAAATAACATGGTACTAGTGGGGGACGATTCATTTTGGGTACCTTCCTTTGCTGGTCTATCTATCTGACCTGGCTTCTCCTTCTGGACCACCCTCAACTGCATTGGTTCTCAACACCTGTCCTCAGGACCCACTAACAGGCCACATTTTAAGTATTACCTTGGGGAGATGCAGACTAGAATACTGCAAGCGCTGAGCAGCAAATTATATCACCTGTGATGTATTTCAGTTATCTTGCAAACCTGGCTTGTTGGTGGGTCCTGAGGACAGGAGTTGAGAACCACTGCTCTACTGTGTCTTTGATGTGGCTGTGGAAGGCCCTATGAAGGGGTGCCATTGTTAGATTAGTGGGGAAAGTGTGTTTTCATGTTGCCTATTTTATTCTTATATTCCAGACTTTTTTCTCATAAGCCTGATCCGTGGGAACATTTGAGCCCCTTTCTATACCTGGGGTGAGTGTGCCATTGTGACTGTTATAGTTTATATGGAGTCAGAGCTTAGAAATATTGAATTAAATAATATGGATATTGGTCCTTTATGGAGAGCTACCAGGTGTATGAAGTATGACACAAGTTGAGCGCTAGCCCGGCATTTGTACTTATGATTGTAGTGTGAGTATAAATTCTTACAGTCTCTATTGGAATGAAATTTATCAAATTATACACTATAAACTATACACTTATTTCAGCGCAGTTGGTGACTCTACATCAAAGATTTCTATCTACCCCTTCATCTGTAGAAGGCTGGCCTTGTATCAGGCTAGCGATACAATAACCTGTGAGATTTGTCTACATGTATTACAGTAGTTTACTTATTTGATAGTCTTATGTGCGTATCTTCATTTAGATTGTAGAACTCTCGCCAGCTGGGATTGTCCTGATCCTGGTATCCTCAACCCTTAGGTTCACCCGAGAGACATATACTGTGTGCCCTCAACGTGTGAGAATATGTTCTTGTTCATATGTTTCCATATGTATACAATTGAAAATTTATATATCTAATTTTTGTCTGTTTTTCATCTACATATAGTGAACTCTCGCTATACCGTCTTGCCCTGGGGAAGTGGCCTTAGGCCATGAAACTCATATATGGAAGGGACATTCTAATCTGCTACTATATTATGCATTAATTTCTGAAGCCTCGTCCTAGTAATAGTATATATGAGCTTGTTTTTATCACTAAATTATTTTGATACCACTCCTTGCTTTTATATTGACCCAATGGTGTCTTCATTTTAGATATGTTGTGAATAAACATTAATTGTTTTTATAAGATACAATGACATTGTTTACTGTCTTTCTTTGTACCTGAAAATTCTGGTCTTTTTCAAACAAGCTATGTTTGTATACCTCCTTCAATGCCCGTGTGGTTTGCAATGCGTTGGTCAATCCACATAGGCACTGAGCATTAGGATTGGTGAACATTTCACCAATATCCTAAATAGTTTTAAAGGCCAGTCTTTCAAAACACTTCCTTTCTTGTCATAACAAAAAACCTTCTGATTTACAGTTAATAGCGATTGAGAAATATTCTCCTTATTGGCGAGGCAGCAACCTCAGAAGAAAAATTTCCAAGTGAGAAACTTGTTGGATATTTGATATTAAAATGTTTGGTCCCTGGTGATTAAATTTATACTGGGACATTAATTATTATATCAATAATAGGCCATCCTGGCATACTGTCTGCATTTTAGGTTTATTATTGAGTATGTTTACAGTTTTTTGGTAATAAAACCATTTTTTATCTGTTTATTTTAAATAAATACATTGCTTTTTAGTATTATATGTTTTATACACAATGGATCTGGAGCTTTGTGCTATAATTTATTACTGCCACTAGAGGGTGTTGTACTCTCTAGATCAGCTTTTATAATATATTTTTATTTTAGAATTTATTCTTTAAATTTGAAATGCACAATTGTCCGTATTTAAGCTTAAAATCCGGTCCTTGGCAGGCTATTGTAATTTTGGATACTGAGTGGGAAGTGCCTTTTTATTTAATTAGTGGTTAGCTCTGGCTCTGCTTATGTTATTTAACTGCATCTGTGATGTCTCTGGACAGTCTCCTATCCTGAAGATGCCCATTTGGGGGAAACGTGTCCAGGTGGAGCGGCTTGGTGATGTCACTACACACCGGTCCTGCGGCGGTGCTGTTTGTTTGTACATCCTCGATATCTTTGGTATAAGCAGTTTTGATTTTAAATAAACGATAATAGAGTTTACTACACTATGAGGCTTGTTTGGGCTCATAAGGCTGAGGATGACATCTGATTACCAGCAGTGAATTCATTCCTGGAGGCAGGCTGGGGAACTATTTGCTGTTTGAAGGATAAGATCACCTTTTCGAAAAAAAAAAAAAAAACTAAATAAAAACATCCTTTTGCAGGTTAAAAAAATATGCATTTATTTTTTTTTTACTTGGAGCCTATAAAAGCATTGCCGCAAAGGCTGTCAGGAGTTGTAGTTTTCCATTCACTGATGACTGTGAATGAATGACATGGCCGCGCAGGTGGAGCCCTGCTCAGCCATGTTATTTTGATACAGCGACAACAGGTACCCGGAGAAGATGCCCGCCCACTGTCACTGGGGAGAGGGAGAGAGGCTGCAGCTGCTGGAACATGTTACGGGTGGAACATGTAACATGTTCCAAAAGGTGAACTTATCATTCACTTCTGGTAAGAGGCTGTGTATGAGAAGAGACACAGAGCACTGCAACACTTAATATTTATTGTTTAAAGCACTGAAAGCATTTTTTATCACTGGGTTTATTTTGGTGGATGCATAGTGAACTTTTTGCAAGCATTATATGAATTGTTGCTATATAGTATATATCTTCATGCATTTGTGTCGCTGTTAATCTGATTGTTTTCATATATTTAATCTGTGTACACAATTTTTTATGATTTTGTACGTGTATGCATAATCATGAATATGGATTTACTTTAAGATATCACATTTGCCACATGGACAAATTTGGGTCATGTGGATTAATTTGGTCATGTGGACGACTGAAATTGTAATATTGATTTGGGGCTTTTTGTTGTCACATGGATATATTTTGCACCACATGGGTAAATGTGGTCACGTGGATGAATTAAATTTCAGATATATCTGTTTTTATTTATTAATATTTTGTTCAATCACTGATTTTTTTTAAAGTGGTATGCGCACCAGTTTATATGATATTTGTTTGTATATTTGCATTTTTTTTAAATTGTCACTTTAACCACTTGTCTACCAAGGTATGTTTATAAAGGCATGGTAGACAAGTGGTTAAATGAAGCACACAGCTGCTGGAGCTGTGAGCTTGGTACCACCTTTAAGAGCCGGCAAAGGGCTTTCCGATAAAAGTCATCCAGCTGCTCTGGAGCTGACCAATCATTTTTATGGGGTTCACAAGGCGCACGCCCTTCCAGAACCCAAGGAAATTAGCTTCCCCAGTAAAAGTAGGAGGCACGTGGAGAACACCCATTCCCTAATCCCTGCACCATCTAATGACCCCTGAAATAACATGTTATACATCACTTACAATGTCACAGCTGTCACTCCCTGGTTAGAGATGGGCCGAACACCCCTTGGTTTGGTTCACGGCAGAACTCTTGAACATCGCTAAAGTTCAGACCCAAATGATGAATCCCATTGAAGTCTTTCCCCCGAACAGGAAAAATCCGAAGTCTCCATTTTGAAGGCTTATATGCAAGTTATTGGCCATAAAAGGGTATGGGGGTACTGCCCTGGGGGACATGTACCAATGCAAAAAAACTTTTAAAAAAGATTGTTTTTAAAGCAGCAGTGGTTTTAATGAAAAATTCCTTTAAATATAGTGCATGGGGGGTCCCTGTAAAATAGCACACCTGTACCATGTATAGAACCTGTTGCAGCAAAACTGACATTTATAAAAAAATGTTTCTTTATTTAGTAAACAACGGCTTGGAGAGCCAGTCTGTATGATAAGGCCACAATTTAGTGCACTCAGAACAAGATTAGAGATTTTTTGGATAAATTCTGGTGTCTCTTTGGCAGACTTTGGATGGAAATCACAAAGTTTTGCACCACAATGCCTTATCTGAAGAAACCAAATTATAGTACACTCAGGCCAAGAGTAACAATTTTTTTTTAGATAAAATCTTGTGTCTCTTTAGCAGACTTTGGATAAAAGTAGGCGGTGCAGAGAAAATTGTCTTTGGGTGTTGGTGGTGCCTTCACACTATAACCCTATAGAGCTACTCTTTATGAAAGTGAGAATTGGCCTTGCTGTAAAAAAATAAATTTGATGCCCCTGTCACACAGCTGTGGAAAAATGTGTCTTTGGGTGTTGGAGGTGCCTTTACACTGTAACCCTATAGAGATACTCTTGATAAAAGCAAGAATTGGCCTTGCTGTAAAAAAATGTAAATTTGATGCCCCATCGTGTGGTTGCAGAAAAATTGGTCTTTGGGTGTTGCTGGTGCCTTCACTTCATAACCTTCTAGAGGTACTTTTGATGAAAGCAAGAATTGGCCTTGCTGTAAAAAATTGAAATTTGATGCCCCTGTCAAACAGTTGCAGAAAAATTGGTCTTTGGGTGTTATTGATGCCTTCACCCAGTAACCTTCTAGAGGTATTCTTGGTGAAAGCAAGAATTGGCCTTGCTGTAAAAAATTGAAATTTGATGCCCCTGTCAAACAGTTGCAGAAAAATTGGTCTTGGGGTGTTGTTGGTGCCTTTACCCTGTAAACTTCTAGAGGTACTCTTGATAAAAGCAAGAATTAACTTTGCTATAAAAAATGTAAATTTGATGCACCTGTCAAACAGATGCAGAAAAATTGGTCCTTGGGTGTTAACTGTGCCCATGAAATCTATATCAAAAAAATGACTTCAAGATAAAATCAACATCTACAAAGCTGGGGAGCCTAGCTCGCAGAGCTTTTAGATCCCAATAACACTTAATCATCGACATTGGCATCAGGCGCTTGATAGCTGCTGCTAACCCAGGACTGATTCATTTTTATAAATGTCAACCGGTCAACGAAGTCTGTGGACAGACATGTTATTTTATCTGTCACAAAACCTTTGGCAGCACTGAATGCCCATTCGGAAAGCATGTTGGATGCAAGGCAGCTCAATTGCATCCTGGGCAAGTTTTGGACAGTGGTCTATTCTCATGGCCCAGAAACCCAGTGGATCGTCTACTGGAAAGCTCTCCATGTCTGTTTTCACCCTTCTATAATCTTCCACCATTTGATGCAGACACTGCGATGGGATGTTGAAGCTGACAGCCCTGGGTGCCGAGGACTTCACCGATCCTCCATTGACCAACAGAGGCCTCAAAGCTAGCTTTTTCATGAGACTGTAAGGTGTCCTCAAGATATTTCACCCTGTGCTCTTTCTGCAAGGGCAGGATGAGTTCTGAGAATTTTCCTTTGTAATGGTGGTAGGAGGGTTGCCAACCAATAATGATCCTTATCCTTGATGCCATAAGTTCTCAGGTCCTTTCGCAGGCTTTGAAGAATAAGGGAACCCGTGCACCACAAGTTTGTGGAGGCATGAGAAGCAGAGTCCTCGGGGTCACAGAGGATTACAGTATCTGGAACCACCTCCTCCAGCAATGTACTACTCCAATGGGTTTTGGGGACTGAAAACCATCTCTTAAGGTTTGACATATGTCTTCCTCTGCTTCAATGCCTCCAAAACTGCCAAAATCCTCCTCCTCCTCCCTCTCCTCTTGTGTGCTGCTTACAGACATGTTGCAAGGACCTGTGACACCCTTTGCTATAACATCATTACTGTCAGTGGAGGCTGCTGAAAGGTCATGAGTACGGATGGGCCAAAAGCCCCCCCGTTCGGGTACACAGCAGAACTTCCGAACAGGGGAAATGTTCTAACCCGAACAGCGAACCCCATTGAAGTCTATGTGAGTCGAACAGGCAAAATCAAAATTGCCCATTTTGAAGGCTTATATGCAATTAATTGGCCGTGAAAGGGGTATGGTGGTCTGGGTCCTGCCCCGTGACTGTTTTTTCAGGAGCAGTGATTTCAATGATGCTTAAAATGAAACAATAAAAATGAAAAATTCCTTTAAATAGCCGTCCTGTAAAATGGCGCATCTGTGTGATGTATAGAACATGCCGCAGCAATAATGACATTTATAAAGGAAAAATTGTTATTTAAACTTGCTGGCAGCTGTAATGTATTGCCGGCTTCCAGCAATATAGATTTAAAAAAATGAAAAAAAAACGGTGTGGGGTCCCTCCCAGTCCATACCAGGCCCTTCGGGTCTGGTATAGATTTTAAGGGGAATCCTGCACCAAACTTTAAAAAAAAAACATTGGGGTCTCCCCAAAATCCATACCAGACCCTTATCCGAGCATGCAGCCCGGAGGTCAGGATGGGGGGCCAAGCGAGCGCCCCCCTCCTGAACCATACCAGGCCACATGCCCTCAACATGGGGAGGGTGCTTTGAAGTCTCCCCAAAGAACCTTGTCCAGTGGTTGTGGGGGTCTGCGGGCAGGGGGCTTATTAGAATCTGGAAGCCCCCTTTAACAAGGGGGCCCCCAGATCCCAGCCCCCCCATGTGAATGGATATCAGGTACATCGTACCCCTACCCATTCAATAAAAAAGTGTCACAAGGTAAAAACCACAATAGACAGTTTTGACAAATCCTTTATTTAAGAAAAAGTGTCCCGTGATGTACATCCATTGTCAATCATGCCGCACGCCGGACCCGAAAAATAAGAAAGAGTAAAAAAACACATCCGCCTCTCTCAGAGGCTACCCACCTAATAGGCTGTCTTCGGTTTGACAGCTCTTATATAGGAAAGGGCGGGCCACCGCATGATTTCATGGGGCGGAGTCACCAGGCACTGTACCTGGTGGCCCCGCCTATGCCTATATGAGAGCTGCCAAAACAAAGACAGCCCATTCGGTGGGTAGCCTCTGAAAGAGGCGGATGCCCTTTTTTCAAATAAAGGAATTGTCAAAAACCAAAGCACCCTCCCCATGTTGAGGGCATGTGGCCTGGTACGGTTCAGGAGATGGGGTGCTCGCTTTCCCCCTCATCCTGACCTCCAGGCTGCATGCTTGGATAAGGGTCTGGTATGGATTTTGGGGGGACTCCCATGCCATTTTTTTTTAAATGTTGGCGTTCACCTTAAAATCCATACCAGACCCGAAGGGCCTGGTATGAACTGGGAGGGGACCCCACGCCATTTTTTTTCATTTTTTTTAAATCTATGTTGCCGGGAGGCAGCAATACATTACAGCCGCAAGCAAGTTTAAATTACGATTTTTCCTTTATAAAGCTTTATGAAGCATGTTGCGGCATGTTCTATACATCACACAGATGTGTCACTTTACAGGCAGACTAAAGGGACCCCCCAGGCAGGATATTTAAAGGATTTTTTCATTTTTATTGTTTCACTTTAAGCATCATTAAAATCACTGCTCCTGAGAAAACAATTGTTTTTTTTACATACATGTCCCCCAGGGCAGGACCCAGACCCCCATACCCCTTTCATGGCCAATTACTTTTTATAAACCCCTTTTATTGGACTTTTTTTTTATTCAGCTGTCAACGGGGAAGCCCATTGACAGCTGATGACTCATCGGTTGTCAAGGATGCCAGTTCCCAGCCCCTTTCCTTAACAGCCAGCTAACACTGTGCCCTGATTGGGCAAAGATTTGCCCAATCAGGGCACAGAATGCACTGTGCAGCACTCGGGGCGAACACCCGGCAAACACCCGGCAAATTTGGGTGTTTGGCAAATGGCCGAACAGGCAAATGTTTGGCCCAAACTCATACTTAGGCTGGACCGTTCGCCTATCCCTAGTCATGAGATATAGCAGGGTTAGACATGAGAGGTGTGGAGTGAGGAGAAGAATTGTGTCCTTTGTGCGTGGCTTTCAGGTGCTCTTGCCAATGGGCTGAGTGGTGGGAGGTTAAATGCCTTGTCAAGCATGTGGTGCCCAAATGGCTGGTGTTTTGCCACGCTTGATCTGCTTGCGGCAAAGATTGCAAATTGCAACAGTGCGATCGGCTGCACATGTGCTAAAAAAGGGCCACACAGCAGAGCTGTGGGAAGTGGGCCAGGAGATATCAGCTCCACAATCTGATGGAATAGGGTGGCTACTCTTTACTCTTCCATGATGCCTGGAGGACATCCTGCCTTCGTTAGGGTTGTTTCTCCCCCTCACTTTCCTTATCTGCTCTATCCAGCACCCAAGTCGCATCAGTGACCTCATCCATCATCATCCCCTCCATCCTCATCATCACTGGAGCACACTTGGCATGATTGGAGAAAGTAATTATCACTTTGTCCAATCAGGGCTCTGACAGTGTTAACTGGCAAAGCCTTGCACCTGACCAATGGTCAGGTGCAAGGCTTCTTCACCCAATTAGCGCCCTATAATGCACTGTGAAGCACGCAGTGGATTGTGGGGTGCTCGGTGGGCAAACATCCTGTCAAGCTACCTGCAAATTCGGGTGTTCGCCAAATGGGCGAACAAGCGAAGTTCGGGCCAAACTTTTGCTCGGCTCGTACTGTTCGCCCATATTGATCCCTAGCTAGTATAGCTGAGGATGCAGCTAGATCTGTGTAGGAATAGCTGCATTGGAGGGCAGGGTAGACATTGGTGGTCTAATAGACACCTGCCCGTGCTATCACATAGGGGGCTTGTTAGCCCCCTTGTGATAGCAATAAAGTTAAAATTAAATGTAAAAAAAAAAAAAAGATTTAAATAATTACATTTTTTTAAATCACCCCCATTATCCCCACACACCCCACCCCAAAAAGCAATGCATAGGGCAAGCATGTGTATTTAAACATCAATTACACTGCACATGAGAGGTATCGTCGCAAACTTCGAAATGAGGGTAATCATTTTAGAGCCATAGTACACAGTTAACTCTAAGCTGAGAACTTGTAAAGGCTTTTAAAGCATCACCTATGGAGAATTTTGGGTATCATTAATTTTTGCAATTCCACTGGTGTATGCCATTTTAAGATTTGACATGTTTGGTTTATTGGTTTTACTCTCCATCTCCATCTTATTTTACCAAAAATTGGTTATAATATTGCATTTGTTTGTACTAAAAATAATTTTGTGTTTATTTTCCTGAAAATATGCAATTGATAAAAACTACACAAATATTCAATAGAAAAAAATTGCAGCTACCACCATTTCATTTTATATTTTTCTTTGCTTTCAGAAAATAAACACTTTTTTGGGGGGGTTACAATGGTTTTTAGCCAAAAATGCAGATTTTAACATGTGTGCAAAAATTTTAAAATTGCCCTTGTAGGCAAGCGTTTAATTTCTTAAAAGTTTAAAACTAAAAGCTTCCTATGTGACAGCATATACAGTCATCGGTGACAGGTTCTTTTTAATGAGACAACACGGGCCTATTACACCCCTGATGTCCCCTCTGCACTTCAATAAAGTTAATGGAGCACAGATCATGCTCCATTAGCTCCTACCCCAGCTAACACTCCTGTGACAATGACAAGTCTGAGCAGGAAATTACTTAATATATGTGATATGGTGCCTGTGAAAGAATTGGGCAGCTCTAAACCCTCCCAAATCACTTCAGGGAGAAAGTCAATAATTGGTTTGTGAACACACTTTGTAGTCATTGGGAAAGTGTGTAAAAACCACTGCTGGCACCAATGCAAGCCCTATGTCAGTGGCAGCAAAAGGATTAAAGTGTATGTAAACCCTAACAATAAACTTCTCTTGGTCGAGATTCATCAGACCAGGCAATGTTTTTCCAGTCTTCTATTGTCCAATTTTGATGAGCCTGTGCAAATTGTAGCCTCGGTTTCCTGTTCTTAGCTGACATTAGTGGCACCTGGTGTGGTCTCCTGCTGCTGTAACCCATCTGCTTCAGGGTTCGATATGCTGTGCATTCAGAAATGATATTCTGCATACCTTGGATGTAATGAGTGGTTATTTGAGTTACTGTTGCCTTTCTATCATCTCAAACCAGTCTGCCCCTTCTCCTCTGACCTCCAACATCAACAAGTCATTTGTAATGTTTTCATTACATGTTTGAATTCTTTCGAGTCCTGATTAGAACTAGTCTGCCTATGTTACGCCCCATGTTACCATACAAGTACAATTGTAATATTAGTGTGATACCTACGTAATCATGTGTATAAAAACCTTCAATTGCTTCATAATAAAGCAGAACAGTTATTTGGAAAGATGCTGAGTGTATCTTTTGTGTCTGTTCCCTACTGCAGTAGTTATTAATTTGGAACCACTAATTAATATGAGGATAGGAGTTGCCTATCTATAAAATTCCAGGTCACCGGTATACGGGAAGAGGAACTAACCTGTTTAATAAATGGAAGGCAGACATCCCTGCTCTAACTGATGATGATTGGGAAGAGGAAATACAACAATATATCCCCTTAATGATCTCTGCCAGAGATCGATGTATTCAACTTACATTTTTACACAGGACATACTATACCGCCCCAGAAGCTTTCGAGAACATACCCATCTCATACCGATAGATGCCCGAAATTTAAAGATGTGCTGGGTACATTCGTGCATGTTGTCTGGTCCTGTCCAGTAATTCAGCAATTTTTGACAGAGGTGGTCAATGTAATTAGCTCGGTGAGTAAAGTAACACTGGGCATGGACCCCATCGTCCTTCTTCTGGGTATCTGTGATACGCTCACACCAAACACCCACAAGAGGCTATTTCTATTTTATACCAAATTTTATGACAGGAAAGCCATTCTAAACAAGTGGAAAGATTTGGAATCCCCTACACTCTCACAATGGAGATCTTTGATAAATTCAACTCTCCCTCTCTACAAACTCACCTACATGAGCCGTAAATGCCCCAAACTAATTTGAAGAAACTGGGTTAAAGATTAGGGGGAGCAGGAATACCATCGCTCCTATGATTAAGTCTGAAATACCAACACAATAAAATACCAATGAATTGATGTGCTACACCCTTCTGAAAGCAAAGTAATGTACAAGATGCTAATGATATTCTGTACTTCATATACCTGATTGCCAATAACTATTCTTGTCATGCCTTCTGGCAAATCCAGCTTGCATTCTATTAATGTTTAGCTTGTGTTATGCTGCCACCTTGTGACTGTTTTTGGTATGTATTCTCATTCCAGTATTTTTGTTTATGTATTCATCCCACAATGCATTGCACTTTAGTTCAAGGGTTAGCAGCCATTCTAGAGTGTGCACATATATGGACGGATCCTGTTTCAATTAGCTGCCATCCTCTGCCTAGCAAGGTGTTTTCCTGGCAGTATCCTTAACCCGGCATCCATTGTAAGTAGTTACATGTAATTTGCCATGTATTGATTGCACATGTCATTGTAATATGTCATGCATGTATGCATGTATTCATTGTACCTCATTTCTTTCTTCCTGCAGTTTTACTCTACTCTTTCTTTATACTTCCTATCTGTTCTGCAATAAAAGTTAAAAAAGGACTCAACGCTCCGCCTTAATGAATTGCAAGAGTGGGAAAACAGAGATTGAGAGAGTTATCTGTACGACTAGTAGCATCCCCTTTACGAGGTCCAAAACAGTAAAAAATGGTCGGGCGTGCGGATACACATGCTGAAAGACAGCCTTCTTAACAGGCCCACAACAGAGGTTCAGTGATACTGCAGACATACAGCGAGCGAGATTAACACTGTGACTACATAGGCCTGCTTCCTGTCAGCACAGCCACCTGCATACGTCATTACAGCAGTGCCCATACGGCTAACGTCCTGCAAACATGTCGAACAGCTAAAGACTCGGTCTAAAGCCGCAGGCTCCGTCGCATCTTCCACCGTGAGCCAGACACTCGCCATCGCACGTGCAAAGGCAGAAGCTGCAAGGGTCCGGAGCGAGCGACATACAGACGTCATAGTGACTTGGAGACAACACCCGGACAATTCTTCCGACAGAAAGTCGTACACATAGGCGTGCGGGCTGGTAAAAAATGACAAAACCTGGAGCATTTCCCCTACGATGATCAGCATGTCTATTGAGAGAGTTAGAGACAAAAGGGTGAGAACGTTAAGTAATTCCGCCTCGCAACTCAGGAAAAAATTGAAAATAACGTCTTGTCTATCCTTCATATTTCTTTCTCA
>BLSH010216744.1:85893-102169 GCA_018402905.1 Glandirana rugosa | reverse complement strand
GGCGCTTCCCTGGCCAATACAACTTATTGAAAAATATATAAATAGTGTGTTTAACCTTATAAACCAACATAGAACCTTTACAGGTAGATAATATAAACAACCTTTGCAGGCAAGTGACACAATGGTTACTTTGTAACAATCACAAATAAAACTTCAATACCCCAGAGACCAAAAACAAAACTGGTATGTGTCCTTTTAAAGTTCCCTGTTTTCTATCTCCATCGATACACCGATCACAGATGAAAAGAACTCACTCTCTGACTCTTCAGGCTGGTTTTTGCAGTTTTCTCCAATCGCAAGCTCACCTCATGCAAAGTGATAGAGAAAACTCTGTTTAGCGCGACTGAGAGTTCATCCCTCACTGGCCCCTCCTGGATCAGGGATTCATTTAGTTTCCAGGCCCAGGTTCGCGGGCCTTCCTTCTCCCACTGGAGATCAGCCCAGACCGGGGCATGGTCAGATATCGTTTGCGTGCCTATTTTTGAGTTGACTACTTTTGTTAGCAGATTATGGGAGACCATGACAAAGTCTATGCGGGAATAGCTATTGTGTAGAGGTGAGAAAAAAGTGTAATCACGGTCTTTGGGGTGTTGCAGTCGCCAGATATCGCTTAAACGCATTGATTGTAGGGCTTTTTTCACCCGCCGGAGATACGAATAAGATAAATGCGAGGCTGACTTAGACACATCTAATAGTGGATCTAATGCCATATTAAAGTCGCCTCCTATAATCAGTCCCCCTTCCATAAAATCGTGTAGGGCATTCAAAATGCCTTCCAGGGACCTTAGCTGTGATTGATTGGGCAAATAGATCGAAGCTAGTGTGACCTTGTGTCCTGCCAAATCGTCTTTAAGAAATATGAACCTTCCTTCTTGATCACTCAACTGATCTTTTAAGGTCCAGGCGACCGACTTTGAGAGCAATATGCTTACCCATCTTGTCTTAGACAAAGGAGAGGTACTATGTACCATATGTGGATAATATTGGCTCTGAAAGTTGGGCACCTTTCCTTTTTGGAAATGAGTTTCTTGCATAAACACAACCTGTGCCCTCATGCGCCGTATCTCGCGTATTACAGTTGTACGTTTCTCCGGGATATTTAATCCGTTCACATTCAATGATAAGAATTTTATACTTGACATGATTGGACCCCGGCTCTATTGTGGGTGAGAGAAAAAAAAAAAAAAGACAAAACCCCTCACCTAACTTGGTGGGACTTATCCCACCACTACACCTATCTACCGCTCAATTGAGCTTGCCGTCTCCTGCAGTCCACCCCCGGGACTACCAGCGGTGCGACAGCAGGAGAGGGCCTAACCTAAGGGGAGGGGGACAATGGACCACAACCGCGGGCAGTGATGCTCCACCCAGGCCTCTATAATTTATTGATTCTCCTTAGTGCTTTAGCAAGAGAGAGAAAACGAAGAAAATAAATAAATAAATAATAAAAAAAAAAATGAAAAAAAAAAAAAAAAAAAGGGGGGGGGGGGAGCGGCACAGGGGGAGGGAGAAGGGAGTGGGGAGTGGGTAAACCCCGCTATCCAGTATTGTGCCTATTCTAAATTCCTAAATCTACCCACACACCTCCATCGTTCCCCTATTCCTGGGGATATGCATCACCGAATGCTCAATATAGTCCTGCTGGGTGTGCACGTCCGCAGGAAAGAAAAAAAAAAAAACACACCTCGGCATGGGAGGCACTCCCTGCTAATCTTATCAGTTCGGGTCCCGAATTGCCATTCCGGTGTTACCAAGAGGCCTGCCTCCCGTTGGAAGCTGATCCAGAGCTCCATTGGTGTTGTCTATGCAATCATTGTTTAGCCTAATATAGACCGGCTTAAGTGAAAGAGTTATATTATACTAACCAGTACATGGCTTCACTTATGAAAGATTTAACTATACTCTAAAGGTTCCAGATCTATATCCCAGGAATGTTTTTTGTGCATAATGGAGTAGAAGGTGTAGTCTCTGCCCTTCAGATGTACCAATCACCTCGAGTCCATCAATGTGAGGGAGCCTAGTTGACCCTTGATTCCTTTTAGGATCTTGTAAGTCAGGTTTGATTTGCCATTGGATGTGTCCATCAATGGGTTAATTGGGACGTTAAAGTCCCCTCCCAACATGATGCAACCTTTGGCAAAGCTCTTTAGTTCTTCGATAAAGTGGTGACAAAATGTTAAGTGCTCCGTATTAGGGAAGTAGACATTTGCTAATGTCAAAAGCTTGTTCCTCCATGTTCCAAGCAAAAAGATGAATCTGCTTTGAGGGTCAAAGTGTTGTTGTTGGAGTTTGAATTCCGCATGTTTGTGAATGAATATTGATACTTCCTTGGCTTTATGTAGTGGACACGTGGCATGTTACACCTTCGGGTAATGTTTATCATATAGTGTTGGGATGGAGCCAGTCTTGAAGTGTGTTTCTTGCAGCAACACAAAAGATGGCTTGGTCTTTTTTAATTCATTTAGAAGAAGGGTTCTTTTCTATGGTGTATTTAAGTCCCATCACATTGTGTGAGATTAGAGTAGGGTGTTTTCCAAGTGCTGAGTAAGCCATCTAACATGTAACGTATGAGGAGGCTTTTAGGGTTGAATATATTTTTTATTAGAAACAGCAAACAAGATACAAATATGAGACAACAAATGATAACCATTTCCTAGGGGTCTGCCAAATGTCCGCGGCACGACCCATGGCAACCTACAGTCATTTACCGTGGAGGCCTCAAGAAGGAAAAACAGCAGGCATGGTAGTAATGACACTATTTCATTTTAACACTTTTCTTAAGAAAATAGAGGAGTACAGAAGAAAAAGGAAGAGGGGAAAATAAAGGAATAGGAGGATGCGAAGAGAATAGGGGAAAAGGAGGGGGAAAGAAATAAAAGAGGAAGAGACCAGAGGGTGAAGAAAAGGGGGGATGGTCTGCCTGAAAATAATGAGTCAGTCAGATCCATGTTAGGATGTAAGGGCCCGTCATGGGCACCCCCTTGGAAGCTCAAGGTGTGGGTGGACTTGTCTGGAGACTTAACATGTTTTTAAGGGTGTCTAAGGATGAGAAGCAGAGCCAGGTAGACCACAACAGCTTATATTTGTCAAAGGTACCGTTATCCATCGCTAGCATCTCTTCCATCCACATGGTATTATTCATAGTGGATACCCAGAGAGCCAGAGGTGGTTGATGGGTGGTTTCCCAGTACAATGGTATGATTTGTCTGGCCATAGATAAGAAAAAATGGAGAAGACTCAGTTTTTGGAACGGTATGGACCCCGGAAGGATGGAGAGCAAAGCCAGTTTGGGGGAGGGAGTCAGGGACTCATTGTAAAGGTAATTGTAGGTCTGGAAGACTTTGTTCCAAAAACGGCGGATTCTCATACACTCCCACCAGATATGGGGATATGTTCCGCATTGGGAGCCGCATCTCCAGCAAGTGGCTGATGTATCAGGGAAAATTTTTTGCAGAGTTGAGGAGTCCCTGTACCATTGCGAGAGAATCTTGAAATTTGTCTCTTGTGTATAGCAAGAGATGGAGGATTTATGGGTGAAGCAAATAGCAGTTTGCCACTCAGCCTCTGTGATGTCTGTTCCCAGATCCACAGCCAACATTTTTGTGTAGGATGGTAAGTCTGTGTGTGTGAGGGACTGGATCAGATTATATAGTCAAGAAAGTAGATGTCTAGGTGTGTCCTGCAACATGCTAATCCTCTCAAAATTCATTGGAGGGCGGTGTATTTGTGCAGAGAGGAATACATGTTTTGTAAACCAGGATAAGTGTAGTGAGGTCAACCAGTTATGAGCTCCTGGAGGGACCATGGGGGTGCCTGTCTGGGGGTGAACAAAATTACTGGCCTTAGGCCACTCTGAGCGCAGAAAGGAGTCGATTACTGGGACTCCAATACCTTGGGAGAAGGCAGGGTTGTCAAATAGGGGTGTTTGCGGGGAGGAATCCGAGGATAGGATGGAGCACAAACCCCTTTTATACCATAGGGTCAGGGCAGCTGAGGTCAGAGGGGAGATAGATAATGTGGGATGAAGTGCGTCTCTATGGGTCCAGAGCAGGGCACGGAGATCTACAGGAGTCAGGTCTTGTCCGGACATCACTGAAGCTTTAGGGGGGGCGGGGGAACCCTTCCAGGATACAACCCATGAGAGTAGCTTTGTAGTAGATTTCGTAATCAGGTAGCCCAGTACCCCCCTGTGTCTTTGTGAGGGTCAGTAGGTTGTATTTGAGGCGGGAGAGGCCTTGGCGCCATATGAACTTCATGGACATCAATCGGAGGAATGCAAAGAAATATTTGACCACCAACACCGGAATGGTTTGAAAGATATACAATAGTTTGGGGAGTATCCATTTTGAGAGTGTTTATGCATCTGAACCACAGGAGGGAGGCGCTTCCCCAAGCCTCAAGGTCTGTTCTAATGCAGGAGAGAAGCGGAGGGTAGTTTAAGGAGAATAAGGTGGCCAGATTGGTAGGGATTTGTACCCCTAAGGTGGCCAGATTGGTAGGGATTTGTACCCCTAGGTAGGAAATACTTTTGGGGCGCCACTGGAAAGAGTAATTCGACTGGAGGGTATGTAAGGTTGGTGAGGGTAAGGAAATGTTGAGGGCCTCTGTCTTAACCACTTGACCACTGGACACTTAAACCCCCTTAACAACCAGACCAATTTTCAGCTTTCAGTGCTCTCACATTTTGAATGACAATTACTCAGCCATGCAACACTGTACCCATATGGAATTTGCGTCCTTTTTTTCACACAAATAGAGCTTTCTTTTGGCGGTATTTATTCACCGCTGGGTTTTTTATTTCTTGCACTATAATTTAAAAAAGACCGAAAATTTTGTAAAAAAATGAATTTTTCTTAGTTTCTGTTATAAAATTTTGCAAATTAGTATTTTTTCTTCATAAATTTTGGCCAAAATTTATACTGCTACATATCTTTGGTAAAAAACAAAAAACAAATTAGTGTATATTATTTGGTCTTTGTGAAGGTTATAGAGTCTACAAGCTATGGGGCCAATCACTGAATATTGATCACACCTGATGTACTGACCACCTATCTCATTTCTTGAGACCCTAACAAGCCAGGAAAGTACAAATACCCCCCAAATGACCCCTTTTTGGAAAGTAGACATTCCAAGGTATTTAGTAAGAGGCATTGTGAATATTTTGAAGTTGTAATTTTTTCCCACAATTCTTTGCATGAAGATTTTTTTTTCTTTTTTTTCAAAAAATTGTCATATGTTAACAGGTTATTTCTCACACCCAGCATATGCATACCACAAATTACACCCCAAAACACATTCTACTACTCCTCCTGAGTATGGCACCACCTTTGTGAGACTTTTAGACAGCCTGGCCACATACAGAAGCCCAAAATGCAGGGAGCACCATCAGGTGATCTAGGAGCATAAATTACACATATAATTTCTTGACTACCTCTTGTAATTTTGAAGGTCCTGAAGCACCAGGACAATGGAAACGCCTAAAAAATGACTCCATTTTGGAAAGTAAACACACCAACATATATTCTAGGAGGCATAATGAGTCTTTTGAACATGTCATTTTTTCCACAAGTTTTTGGAAAATGTGGAAAGAAAATGAAAACGCTTTTTTTTTTTACACAAAATTGTGAATTTATACAATATTTCTAACACACAGCATGTACATAGCAAAAATGACACCCCATAAATTATTCTGCTACTCCTCCCGGGTATGGCGATACCACATGTGTGACACTTTTACACAGCTTGGCCACATACAGAGGTCCAACATGCAGGGAGCACCGTCAGGTGTTCTAGGGGCATATATTTCAAATCTAATTTGACTACCTTTTACACTATTGTGAGGCACTGTGGTGGCATGGATAGGCACTGTAGTGGCACGGATAGGCAGTGTAGTGGCACGGATGAGCAGTGTAGTGGCATGGATGGGCAGTGTAGTGGCACGGATGGGCAGTGTAGTGGCATGGATGGGCACTGTAGCGGCACGGATGGGCAGTGTAGTAGCATAGATGGGCAGTGTAGTGGCACAGATGGGCACTGTAGTGGCATGGATGGGCACTGTAGTGGCACGGATGTGTCACGGATGAGAACTGATGTGTTATGGATGAGCATGAATGAGGCACAAATGAGCCATGGATGGGGATGGATGAGCCGTGGATGGGGATAGATGAGCACGGATGGGGATGACTGAGCACGAATGGGGATGGATGAGCACGAATGAGGATGGATGAGCACAGATGGGGATGACTGAGCATGGATGGGGTGGATGAGCACAGATGGGGATGCATGAGCACGGATGGGATGACTGAGCATGAGTGAGGATGGATGAGCACGGATGGGGATGACTAAGCATGGATGGGGATGACTGAGCACAGCTGGGTGGGTGAGCATGGCTTGGTGAGGATGCCTGGATGGGTGAGCATGGATGGATGGGTGGCTGAGCATGGATGGGGTGATGATGGCTGGGTGGGTGAGCATGGGTTGGGTGAGGATGGCTGGATGGGGGTGAAGATGGCTGGATGGGGTGAGGATGGCTGGGGTGAGGATGGCTGGGTGGGTGTGGATGGATGGTGAGGGGATGCAGCCTTTCCCCCACTGTCACTTAGCAGCGCTGTGGGCATTACACATTGCCCACAGTGCTGCAGCACGTCCTCTCTCCCCCCTCTCACCTCTCACACTGCACTGATCAGTGTGGAGAGGAGAGAGAAAAGCCGGCGGAAGAGCCGGCTTATTTACATGTGATCACTCCATCATTTGACGGAGCGATCACGTGGTGAAAGGCCACTCACATCGGCCATTCACCGCAATCCGTGATGCGCCGGGTCTCCTAGACCTGGCGGTCACGGATGTTCCCGTGTGCGCGCCCTAGGGGGCGCACGACAAGCGCTCCTCCCAGAGTTAAGCAACCGCCCTGTAGCAGCCGCCCTGTCTTTTGTCTATGGCTGGTTGTTAACTGGTTAAACATATTAAGTTTGAAGTTGCTGACAGACCCAAAATGTCGAAAATTCGGAGAGTAACGATGGTAAGGTCCAATGTGGCTGTTGGACATAGACGAGAAGGTCATCTGCATAGAGTGACAGCTTATGGTGGGTGGACGGAGTAGCGATTCCCTGTATGGAGGCATTCTGACGAATGGCACACGCCAGGTGCTCTATGACTATAACGAATAAGAGTGGAGAGATTGGGCATCTCTGGCACGTACCATTCAAAATGTCAAATGGCTCTGAGAAGAAGCCATTAACCAGTACAGAGGCCGTAGGTTTAGAATATAGGGACATCACCTTGGAAATAAATAGTGGGCCAAGGCCTATGTGTTCTAGTGAGAGCTGGAGAAAGCGCCAATTGACCCTATCAAATGCCTTCTCAGTGTTGAAAGATAGCAGACAGGCCTTTAAACCATGGCGTTGAATGTATGAGATTAAAGTCTACGCTAAGTAGGGAGATCGGACAGTAACGGCTACACTGGGAGGGGTCCTTGCCCTGTTTCCGGAGGACGGAAATGTGGGCCGACAGGAGGGCTCTGGAGGGGAGAGAGGAGTTGTCCACTGAGTTGAACGCCCGGGTCAGGAGCGGCGCCAGTAGGAGGGCAAAGGTTTTGTAGAACCTGGGTGTGTAACCATCCGGGCCAGGGCATTTACCCAATTTCTACCCCTTAATCGCCCTAGGAATTCGGGGTTCAGAAAAGGGCCTATCCAAATCTATTGAGATTTGTGGGTCAACACAAGGGAGTGCCGTCTCATTAATGTAGTCACCCATTGGCATCTGCATGGGGGGAGGAAGGAGAGCCCGAGGTAGGGGTGGGCAAGTTATAAAGTCTAGTGTGATATTGTTGAAAGGACGGGGCAATGCCGCTGGTATGGTGAATTTTATCCTGAGTGGGGGAGGATATAAATGGAATGGAATAGAGGGGAGGTCTGGGATGGAGAGTCCATGCCAAATGTTTACCGCATTTATTGGCCAGGGAGTAAAAGTAATTACGGGCTTTGTCTCGAGCAATCAGAGAGTGCGAGTCTAATATTTGGAGTTGGTCTCTGCGAGCTTTAGATAGTTCGACAAACGTAGATGGAGCCAAATCCCATTTATGGCGGAACTCTAAGTTGGCTATTTGGGTTAAAAGTTTGCGGATGTCGTCAAATCTAATTTTTAGTCATGAACCATGTTGAAAAAGGACACCCCGTAACACGCATTTCAAGGCTTCCCACTGAGTCAGGTGTGAGGTAGGGTCTGCAGCGTGATCGGACATGAAGTTCTGGATCGTTTGAGAGATCTCGGCTACACAACTGGCGTCACGCAGGAAATTATCATTGAGTCTCCATGATGTTCCTGTGCGGGACCTAGCTGGGTGCGCCATGGACAAGAGGACGGGAGCATGGTCAGACCAGAGTATGTGGCCTACAGAACATTGTAAAGGGGAGTCTAGTAGGCTTTGGGAGACTAAAATGTAATCAGTCCTACTGTATGAATTATGTGTAACTGAATAATAACTGTAGTCCCTTTCCTCAGGGTGTTATATGCGCCAGACATCTGACAGTTGTGCCATGTGGAGTAGGGATCTAATGCGGGTCAATGCGGATGTAGGAACAGAGGACTTACCGGTTGACGTGTCTAAGGACAGCACGAGGGCCACATTTAGGTCTCCTCTAACTATGAGATGGGGACCCCCGAACAAAATTAATCTGGTGAGAGTGGAAGAGAGGCCGTTTGCCTGGTCAGTGTTGGGAGCGTAAATATTTGCCACTGTAAAGAGAAAATCATTCATTTTAAGTTTAAGAAATATAAAACTCCCATGATCATCAACTAGGGTGTCAAGAACCTTAGGGTTAAAGTGTTTATGAAAGGCTATAGAAACCCCCTTTGTTTTGGAGAGAGGTTTGGGGCTGTGAAACCATTTGTGATAGTATCTGTTCTGAAGGCCAGGGATAGAGCAAGTGCGAAAATGGGTCTCTGTTACGTACCTGGAGGGTGAGCCAGACGGTAGAGGGAGACCTCTCCTACAACTCAGGCTTACAGACCGCTGGGGGTGATACAGCGGCCACGGAAGCATGGCTGGGTAAGAGTGCCTGATCAGTCCTGCAGACAGCAGAGCTGGATGCTGATGCAGACTGGCTGGTCAGCAGAGCAGGATGCTGATGCAGACTGGCTGGACAGCAGAGCAGGATGCTGATGCAGACTGGCTGGACAGCAGAGTAGGATGCTGTTGCAGGCTGGCTGGGCAGCAGAACAGGTTTCTGATGCAGACTGGCTGGACAGAGCCACGGATCGTTCTGTGGGCTTCCTGACATTGCCCCTCCTTATGGGCATCCTCGGGGTGCCCAACCGTCTCTTCTTTTGCGGATTCCTGCGAAAGAATGCATGGATCAGGTCCGGGGCATGTACATTTTGTGCAGGCTCCCAGGAATTTTCCTCTGGACCGTAACCCTTCCAATTAATCAGGTATTGTGTCTGGCCCCTTCTTCTCCTGTAGTCAATGATGGCCTCAACCTCATATTCCTCATCTCTGTTAACGATAACAGGTGCCGGGGGTCTTGAGCAGCGGTCATGAAATGGGTCAGGCACCGCAGGTTTCAGCAGGGACACATGAAATACCAAATAAATCTTGAAAGATTCTGGCAAGGACAGTTCAAAAGATACATCATTAATTTTCCTCCTTACTGGGAAAGGTCCGATGAATCTTGGAGCCAACTTTTTTGAGGGACATGCCATTCTTAAGTTGGTTGTGGATAGCCAAACCTGGTCTCCTGGTTGCAGAATCAGTTCCCCTCTTCTCTTCCTATCAAAAGCCTTCTTACTGTCCTCCTGGGCTTTAGCAATGGTTTCTCGTAACAGTACATTATTGCGAGAGAAGAAATCCAGGGTATTCTGAACTGCTGGAACGGAGGACTCAAGTACAAGATCAGGTAGGAAGGTGGGATAAAATCCGTAGTTGGCGAAGAAGAGAGACTGTTGGGTAGCTGAGTGACTGGCGTTGTTATATGCAAACTCTGTCAAGGTTAATAATGCTACCCAATTATCCTGGACAAAGGAGGTGAAGCACCGGATGTATTGTTCCAGGGTCTGATTTGTGCGCTCAGACTGCCCATTAGTCTGGGGATGATAGGCGGAAGAAATGGCAAGGTCGATATCTAAAGTTCCACATAAGGCCTTCCAAAACTTGGAGGTGAACTGGACACCTCAATCTGAAACAATATTCCTGGGTACACAATGGAGCCTAACGACTTCCTTGATGAAGACTCTGGCTGTTTCGCTGGCAGATGGTGTATCTCTCAAAGGAACGAAGTGGGCCATTTTGGACAGACGGTCCACAACTACGAAGATGGCAGTGCATTGATCAGAGGGTGGAAGTTCCACTATAAAATCCATTGAAATCATACTCTGTCTGGGTCTGTCAGGTATAGACAGGGGTCTGAGTAATTCCCATGCCCTGCTCCGAGAGCTCTTGTTCTGAATGCAGGTGGTACAAGAGCTTACATATGCTTGACAGTCCTTCTCCAGGCCAGGCCACCAGAATGACCATTGTGCCAGCTCAACAGTTTTACGGACACCAAAGTGACCTGCTAGGGGATGATCATGGCATACCTCCTTTACCTTGGTCCGAGTTCCTTCAGGTACAAAGATTTGCTGGTTCTTCCATAGTAGTCCATCTCTTGACTGTAACGTGGTTCCTGGGAGGCTATGTGAACCTGCGGAAGCTGCCTGTAATTGTGTCAGTGAACTGGTGTGTAGTAGTAAAAAATTACCAGTGGTCAGGATGGTATCTGGGTTTGGAATGTCCTTTGGATCTTCAAACATGCGTGTTAGAGCGTCTGGCTTAACATTCTTTGAACCGGGTCTGTATTATGCGGAACGTAAATCTTGAAAAGAAGAGTGCCCAACGGGCTTGACAGGGTTTTAGACATTTTGCAGATCGCAGATATTCCAAGTTCTTATGATCTGTATAGATCAGAATTGGATGTGCTGCTCCCTCCAATATATATCTCCATTCTTCCAGCGCGGCCTTGATTGCCAGCAATTCTCGATCTCCTACATCGTAGTTCTTCTCAGCAGGAGAGAGCTTCCGAGAGAAGAACGCCACTGGATGTGTTGCTTCCTTGAGGCCTTGACGTTGAGACAGAATAGCCCCGATGGCACTTTCAGAGGCGTCTACTTCGACAATGCAGGGTAGAGTGGGGTCAGGATGACTCAAAACAGGTGCGACTGTAAATTGCTTTTTCAAGGTCTCAAAAGCGACTTGTGCATCTTAAGTCCAGCAAAAACGGATGCCTTGTTTGGTGAGCTGAGTGATAGGGTGGATAATAGCCGAAAAGTTCTTAATAAATTTGCGATAAAATTTGGCAAAGCCCACGAAACGCTGAATCTGCTTCTTGTCTGTGGGGGCTGGCCAATCCAGTATTGCTGTGACCTTTTGGGGGTCCATCTGAATTCCGTTGGGGGAGATGATTAGCCCCAGGAATTGGATGCTTTGCAGCTCAAAGTCGCATTTCACGGCCTTGGCATAGAGTCCGTGCTCCCGGAGCCGATGTAGTACCCTCTTGACATGCCCACGGTGCACCTCCAAAGATACCGAGAAGATCAGGATGTCGTCTAAATAGATGACCACAAAAATGTCCAGAAAGTCCTTAAAGATGTCGTTGACAAAGTACTGGAAGGTGGCCGGGGCATTGCAAAGGCTGATGGACATAACCAGGTATTCGAAGTGTCCATAACGAGTATGGAAATCGGTTTTCCATTCATATCCTTCCCTTATGCAAATCAGATTGTAGGCTCCTCTCAGATCGAGTTTAGTGAAAATACGTGCTGATTTGAGCCTCTGGAACAGTTCAGAAACTAAGGGAAGGGGATAGCGATTCTTTATGGTTATTTAATTCAAGTCCCTGTAGTCCACATACGGCCTCAAGGAGTGGTCCTTTTTCTCCACGAAAAATATACCTGCGCCAGCCGGCGAGGTAGGGGGGCGGATGAACCCCTTTTGTAAGTTCTCATCAATATAGTCTTTCAGCACTCCTGATTCCTGTTCTGACAGAGGGAAAATGCGGCCAAAGGGGATCTCGGCCCCGGGCAGAAGTTCGATGGGGCAATCGTAAGGCCGGCGTGGGGGCAAAGTGTCTGCTCCACAGAAATTTCTTCAGACTTTGAGAGCCCTCTATTCAAACCTCAGTGCCCAGGTAAAACTTCAAAATGACCATTCAGACCCTTTTACTATTTCTAGGGGAACTAGGCAGGGATGCCCCCTGTCCCCTTTAATATTCGCGATTGCAATGGAATCTCTTGCAATTGCTATTAGAGATAACCCAGACATCCAAAGAGTGAAGTGTGGAACCCGTACGCACAAATGTGCGTTATTTGCAGACGATCTTCTTTTGTTTATCTTGTCTCCACTCACCTCTACCCCATGAGTAATTTGCCTCCTTCAAGATTTCGGGGAGGTCTCTGGGCTATGTGTAAATTGGTCCAAATCAGCAGCATTGAATGTCTCTACTCCAGAGTCAATAGTGCATCGTCTCAGGGAGCTCTATAGGTTTACCTGGAATGCCAATCAGATACCTTACCTTGGGGTCAATCTGGCAGCCAGCATCAGCCATCTGTATGACGTTAACTACCCTCCTTTATTCAGGAGATTATCAGATGATCTTTCCAAGTGGGATCAGGAGGGCCTCTCCTGGCTGAGTAGGATACACTCAGTCAAGATGACCCTACTACCCAGGATTCTTTATGTCTTTCGAGCACTCACTATCCCTATTAGGAAACCTCAATTACAAAAACTACAATCGCAAATTTTGAAATTCATCTGGGGCCGTAAAGGTTTCAGATGCTCTGCCAATGTCTTGTACAGATGACGTGAACAGTGTGGCCTAGGACTCCCACACCTCTACAAATATTATCAGGCAGCTCAATTAGCCCGGTTTTCAACCATTTTTGCCAGAGGGGATAAACCTGATTGGATAACGATTGAGAGGCAAGCGGTACCATTAAACACTATTGATTTCTTAGTGGGGGCTCCCCATAAACTGAGGCCCCCAATCCTTGCCCCTACCCTGTCCCATTCTATAGCCCTTAGCGATAGTTCTCAAACCCCCCAATTTTATCTCAAATCTCCGCCCCCTCAATCACCTTTTTAACAATCCCCAATTCCCGCCAGGCCTAGACATACGGGCCTTTCAGTGGTGGACAAACAAGGGCCTATTTCGAATAGGTCACTTTTTGACTTCCACGGGTCCCTTGACCTTAACTCATTGCATTTACAAATTAGCTATGCCTCCTACGGAGCAGTTTCGCTTTCAGCAAATACATAATTTCCTGACCTCTTGGTGGAAACTCAGAAATTATTCTGCAAGCGTTACCCCTTATGAAAAATGGTGTTCTGAGTTAGAGGATCAAAGAGGAGGAATTTCCCTGATTTATGCATCACTGATGGAGAGCCCAGACAAGCCTCCCTTTGCGAGGAAATGGGAAAAGGACTTGGAAGTGGATTGGGAGGCGGACAGGTGGATTTCTCTGTTTCAGAGATCCTTCAAAGGGATAGCTAATATTGCTTTAAGGGAGGCCAATCTTAAGGTATTTATCCGCTGGTACTTGGTACCAACCCGGTTGGCAGCCATGTTTCCGAATTTCTCTGGCCTCTGTTTCTGGGGGTGCGGGATCATGGGCTCCCTTTTCCACACTTGGTGGAAATGCCCATGTATCCAGGGTTTTTGGAATAGAGTATTCCACTTGATTCGAAAGCTCACAGGCCAACCGATTCCTCAGAACCCAGAAACAGCCCTTCTTAACTCCAGACCTGACGGACTTTCCAAACCCCTCTTTAAACTTACCCACTTCATTCTGTTGGCTGCTAAAATCACAATTGGCAGGGCCTGGAAACATCCCTCAGTGTCCTTCGCTGCGGCTAAACAGAAAATCTCCTGGATCATGACACAGGAAAAGCTCACCAACATCATTTTGGACTGATCAACTAAATTTGACCTAGTCTGGGATCCCTGGAGGAAATATTTAAAACTCCCTATGTGACCCATGTCTCTCTCACTTTCTCACTAGGGTCCCTGGTGCTACCTACCTCTCTTTCTCTTCTTCACTTTCTTTTCTGGTTGCTGTCTCTTTTACAATCTCTTGCTTTATTGTTTCACATTGGATGTCTGGGTGTTGTCAGTGTATGGTTAGCGCAGTCCTATCCCAATCTTGTGGTTGGGAGCAGGTGATGGCAACATCTCCAAGCAATTATGTCTCCAATTTTGTACTTGACTTGTTAGTTCATAGATTTATGTTCAGCGGTTGTTTAGATTGTGCTAGGCCTTCATGAAGTACCCAGTTGTGTAATATTTGGCTTACATACATCTCAACGCCGGGAGAACCTCCTGCCATTAGATAGGGACAATTGGAATGCCCCATTCCACAGCTAGCTCCCGTTGGGGGTGGAGTGGGGGGTTTCTTCCCCCCCCTTTTTTTTTTCTTTTTTCTCTCATATTTCAAAACTCCCAATTTAAGCATTTCCCCTTGATTGCTCCTTTTGCTTATATTTTTGACACGGGTTTGGTCTTCATGTCCGCCAGCACAACTTTGGCTTAGTAAGGCCAAGCTTTATGCAATATTACCTTCCAATGTGTTCTGTTTTGGATATTGTGGTTTTATATCTATTCTTGTAAAAACCCAATAAAATCATTTAAATATAAAAAAAAAAAAAATAAAACATTAAGTGGGACAAACTAGCATACAGGCCGGGGCAGTATATTGTATGGAAGGAGGAAGTGCCTCTGGGGGGGAGTGGTGCGATCTCAAGTCTGAGTATTCTAGGTAAGTGATTGTTAGTCAGTGGGAGATATTAGGGGATGTTGTAGAGTTCATGTGGAGCCAGAGGCACCTGGGGAGAAGCGTCCCAGCTTCCAGCTCTATTGGTTGGTAAAGAGGGGAAATGAACAGTCTCCAGTGGAGGCAAAAAAAGGAACATTACAACATGTACAAAACTTAAAAGGAAAAAATTTCCAGAGGGCAAAAATCACGCCGTCCCTAAACAAAAATGGTAGGGACTGCGGTTTTAAGCAGCAGAGAGAAAAAAGGAAACTTTAGAAATCCAGTCCTGTTCAGCCATAGGAGTCTTTATGTGATGAAGGTCTTGGCCGTTTCTTGCGTCCCTGGGTCTGCCATCTGGGCCATAGAATGACTTCTAGACCTCGTTCAGGGGAGGTCATGGCCCTCCGGAGAAATGTGTCTGGTTTGGAAGCTAGCCTGAGAGTCCATGGTTGCTTCTAAGTGTGTGGGGGACGGGGGGCCAACATAACTTTGGAGCTTGGTTGGTGGTGCGCTGCAGCCACCGAGCAGGTGAAGAATTGCCCTAGGTCCCCCCCCTTTGCGAGGCTCGCCAGAGCTTTTTTGCTCCTTGGGTTTATCTTTCCCCATAAGGATAGGTAGAAGCTAGTCTGTCCATCTTGTAAAGTCCCATGGAGCTGTGGCGCCCAGGAGTCGGGGACAATCAGCCCTCACATCTCCATGCGGTCAACAACAACCCCCTGTATATGAGGGCTAATGGCCAGAGTAAACAAAATTTTGGTGGAGGAAGGCTTGAGGCTGTGCAAGTTAATGCTGGGATGCAGCGGCGGCTGGTGTGGGAGGGGCGCTGGGGCGCTGCCTCCCCGCCGGCAAAAGACGAAAGAAAATTAAAAAAAAAAGTCAACCCCGCCCACCTACAGGTGGCGCCGGTAAATTTACTTTTTTTTTCCGGCTCCTTGGCTGTCACATGACAGCCAAGTAGTGAGCCTATTGGTCGGCCATTAAAGCCTATGCATGTGCGCTTGTTCCTGCGGCCATGCATAGGCTAATTGGCTGCCCTGAGCCTCCGCTCAGGGTGATTGGATGAGGGGCCGGGTCACTGTGGCAGCGGAGGTGACTTCCGCTCCCATAGAGACCATGATTGCCCGGGGACTGACGAGGGGGGGACAGCCGCTCTCCGTGTGCCGAACTCTGCAGACCCAGCGCGCTCTCGCATGCCGAATCTCTGCAACAGACCTGCCTGCTGGATGGGGTAAGTGCCAGGGGGGGACGACTCTGCAATGTACCCCACCTATCTCACTGGCTGCAAACTGCCCCCACCTGTGTCACTGGCTGCAAACTGCCCCACCTGTGTCACTGGCTGCAAACTGCCCCGGTCACTTTGTCCACCCCGTCAAACGTCGGTCACTGTGTCCACCCCCGTCAAACGTCGGTCACTGTGTCCACCCCGTCAAACGTCGGTCACTGTGTCCACCCCCGTCAAACGTCGGTCACTCTATCCACCCCATGTAACGTCTCAGCA
>BLSH010216744.1:64651-74679 GCA_018402905.1 Glandirana rugosa | reverse complement strand
GTGCGAGCTTGCGTTCCAACGGGGCAAGCGGCGGAACCGGAAGTGACGCTGTGCATTGGTCTGGTGTCAACTGACGCGTTTCGTCTAATGACGTCTTCTGAGGTGCTACCAGACCATCACTGACACCTTACTTAAATAGCTGTCTAGGGGGGCGGGCCCATCAATTGTGAAATTAGTGATTTTTTGATATGTGCTTTATCACGTTTATAATATCCTAAGACTGAGCGCACTCAACTAGGCTAGTAATACTATAATATTTAAGGAGATAAGATATGAATTTGACCCCTATTTATTTTTGCCAATATGTAGTAGTAAACGTAATGACCTAGCCTTGTTGCCTGTGGACCTAGTGTATTCAGTCCCCAGTGGTGGAACAGTGTAGGCGCATGTGAAATCTTCCTTCTGGCTGCAAATACCAAGACCAGCTATTACCCAGTAAAACTTATAAATCATAAAAACAATTGTTTAAAACGTTTGTTTAAAACCCCTACATATAAGCCCACATCTATCACTTAAGAAACTCCCTCATATCAAACATTTAAAACCCCATCATTGGTATAATAAAAACATGTTTATAAGGCTATATATTACAAAACGTATAATAATGGATAAAAATGTTGGTTTTATGCTATACCCCTATTAGACGTGGTTATCATGAAATATTGGTGGACCCTAAATTATTGATTATGTTGTTTGCAGGGCTTGGTTTTAAATATATTAAAATTAGTATTAATACAAAAAGGGAATTTTCCTATAATACCACATTTTCAACGATGGTAAAAATGGATGAAACCAGAAACTGCAAACCCCAGTGCGAAATCACTTGTCTGACTAAATATATTCTAATATATACAGTCCTAACCTTGATAGACCTCCCATCGGGGATCTATATGGTTGATATTGTATAAATTTGTTTGTCTTTCATATTAGTGTCTTACTCGGCATGGTGTTAAACTGCATCAGGTATAATACTTTTGTGCATGACTTATTATGTTATATTGGAGGCCAGGTTGTCCCCTTGTTGTAATATGAGGCTGTATGTATGCTATTAAGTCCCTTCATTGTTCTGATATTACTAATAATCAGATATGAAGCAGTTAAGATCTATGTTCAGACCCCCAGGAGCCAGACTTCCCAAACTGTATATCCACATAGTTTCATTCTGCGATATCTTAACTTTTTTATTTCCTCCTCTCCAGTGATCTTCAATCATATCAATCCCATAAAAAGTAAGCACTGTGGGGTCTTTTTTATGTACTTCTTTAAAGTGTCTGGACAGGCTATGTTTGGGGAAGCCCATTTTTATGTTATTAATATGCTCACTGATCCTCTTGTGTAGGGGTCTGGTGGTTCTCCCCACATATAATAGCCTACAAGGACATTACATTATATACGTAACATGTGTGCTATTGCAAGTGATTAGTTGTTGGATCTTGTATTGTTTTCCATTTGTCCATGATCTGAAGACCTCTTTCTTTCTAATTTTATTTTTGACAGTCCGGCATGGCAAACATTTACGGCAGCTGTAGAATCCCTTCATGTCCTGGAACAGTTTTACTTTTTTAGGGGGATTTATTACATTATGTACCAGAACATTGCTTAGTGTTGGAGCTTTTCTGTAAATGTACCTCGGCTTTCTTGGGAGTATTTTGTTCAGGATTTTGTCTGTTTTTAGTATCGGCCAGTACTTCTTCATAATTTTCTCCACCTTTTTATAATCCTTGTTAAACCCGGTGATGAAGACGGGGACTTGGTTTACAGGTTTGTGTTCCCTTTTCTTCAATAGTTCCCCTCTTTCCATATGCGAGACCTCTGTTTTAATTTTCTGCAACGTATCTTTCTGGTAGCCCTTTTCTACAAATTTGTTTATCACCTGGTCAGCTTGACTTTGAAAATCCTTGGACTTGTCACAATTGCGTCTAAGTCGCATTAATTGCCCCTTTGGGATATTGCTTAACCACCTTGGGTGGTGGCAGCTGGAGGTCGGTATGTAACCATTTTTGTCCGTAGGTTTAAAATGTGTTTTAGTGGATATTTGGTCATTAATGATTTCAACTTTGAGGTCTAAGAATTTCACTTGGTGTTGGTCGCTTTTTCCTGTGAAGCTCAGGCCATACTTATTTCTGTTCATGTTACCCATAAACAATTTGAGTGATTCCTCATCCCCTTCCCAGATGATAAAAATATAATCTATATACCTTCTGTAATATTTCAAGGCTGGGGGTGTATTTTGGTAAACATGCTCCTCCTCCCACATGTCCATAAATAAGTTAGCTACACTAGGTGCATAACGCGCTCCCGTGGCCACTCCCTTGGTTTGTGTATAGTATTCTTTCTCATGCCAGAAGTAATTGGATTCCATACATACTTTCAGTCCCTCTAATATGAAGTCAATTTGCGCTTGCTTCATGCCTGTCCTCTCGTGTAGGGCTTTTTCTGCTCCTTTAAGGCTGTCTCCTTGCTTGATGTTTGTATAGAGAGAGTTCACGTCCACTGTGGCTAGAAAACAATCCTTTACTGTGCCTATGGTGCGTAGTTCATTGATTAGTTGTAAGCTGTCCCTCATGTAAGAGCGTCCCATCTTTACTAGTGGTTTGAGGAATTGGTCTAGATATTCCCCTAATCTCGCAAAGACTGAATCAATTCCATTGATTATGGGTCGCCCCGGTGGTTTTTCCAATCTTTTGTGTATCTTGGGGACATAGTATATCACTGGTGTTTTTGTAGCTTCTGGTACTAGATATTTCGCCTCTTTCTTATTTAGTATCCCTCTTGTTTTTCCTTTTTTCACTAATTCCTTCAATTTCTTCATAAATTTTCTTTTGGGATTCATTTTTAATTTCTTGTAAGTGTCCGGTACATTTAGTAGGTTCTTCATCTCCTCCAGATAGTCTTTCTCGTCCAGTACTACCAGACCTCCTCCTTTATCTGGCGGTCTGATCACTATGCCTTTTTTCTTCCCTAGAGCCTTTATTTTCTGCCAAATATGGTTTTTCTTAGTGCTCCCCCTGTTGATTCCAAGTTTCTTCAGATCATCCTCCACCATTCTCCTAAATGCTCCCACACTGTCTCCACTAGGGGGCCTAGGGTTGAAGGTGGATTTATTTCTTAGTTTTGTATGTGTGTATTCTTGTGATTCTTCTTCATTGTGCTGTACACTTTGTGTAGCATAAAACCTTTTTATATTTAGTTTCCTCATGAATTTTTGTAGATCAATATACACCTCAAATTCGTCTAGAGGCTTTGCTGGTGCATATTTTAAACCTAAATCCAATAGCCGGAGTTCCTCTTTAGTGAGTGCTATGTTACTCAGATTATAGATGCCTGTTCCTAGTTCACTCTCATTCTTTTCCCTTTTCTTTCCTCCCCGTTTGCCTCTCTTCCGTTTTCTCCATTTGAATAATTTACGGTATGGACCTGTGATCCCCTCTGTTGTTCCTGTTTCTCCTGTACTCTGTTGTGTGAGGTGGGGTAGGTGGTTGGTGGATGTCCTCTCGTCTTCCTCTCTCCATACTCCTCTCTTCCCAGATCTGGTCTTGGGTAGTAAGTGGTTGGTCCTCTGCGATCCCATGATCCTTCTCCCCTCTGCTGTTGCCAGTAGGGATGGTAAGTTCTCCAGCCATTCCTACTGGGTGGCCCCCGATAATTCCAGTTCCCGGGTGGTCTGTTCTCAAAGTTTGACCGAAAACCCCCTATGGGGCGTTGATGTTCTTGTTGCCAGTGGGGTGTGTAGTCTTGATTCCTTAGGGGGGAATACCTGTTGTATGTGGGGACATGATACCTGGGGGTGTAGGCAGGGTTGTTCCCATATGTAGGTGTATACGGGGGATTATTCCCATGGTTAGGTCCTCTGGGTGCACGGCTGTTGTCGCCTCCCCTATTATTCGGTGGGCCCCTCGGTATGGGGATTCTTGGAGTTCTTGGGGTCTTGGGGCCCCTTGGTTCCTCCTCTTCTTCCAAATCTCCTTCTATGGAGCTGTCTTCCATTTCTTCTTGATAATCCTCTAGATCTTGCTGCCATTTGTATACCCTCCTGTTGGTGTAATCTAGAACATCCCGTTTGAATTCCTTCTGTTTTTTAGATTGTATTTTGGTATCATATTTCTTTATGTGTTCTTGTAGTTCTTTCTCTTTATCCTGGTACTCTTTCTGTCCTATAAATGGTTGCAGGGCTGCCTTTATTTCCCCAATTTTGTTTCCTATTCCTCTCATTTTGTGCTGTCTTCTCTTTATGATCTGCTGGAGTAGCTCCAACTCACATTTGTTGAAAAAGGTATACCAATCCTCCATAAGTTCACCATCTTCAAGCCCATCATTGGGATGTAAATCCCACCTGAGCCATCTAGGGGTCATTTTTTCTTTTTGATACTGCTCTAGTGTGGTGATGTCCCACCACACCCTCAATTGCTTCTCTAGAGAGTGTTTTAATTGTTTAAATAAATCGTTAATATCATTTGTATTGGTGACCCTTTCTTGGTTGAATATTTCTTCTGTATTAATGTTTCTATTATGTAGATACCCAAATATATCCATAGCTGCAGATATGACTCTTCCAAGCAAGGAAGAAATTGCGACTTAATTATTGATATACCGCGCTTCAGGATATCTTGGATCTAATTACAGGGTTTGCTGCCTCCAGTGGTGACTCCCTACTGGGGAGTATTTTACAGCTATTTATCTTGGGCTGGGTTGGCGCTTCCCTTAGTGAATGAAATATTATGTCCAATAAGCTCCTTAGTGTGTCAATAACATATAAAGTGCTTGGTGTGGGTTAATGTGTAATAAAATCTAATATAGTAGGAGCGTTGTGTATATAAATAGCAGCGGCTTATAAAGTGCTTTGGTAATAATATTAATGGAAATAAATATAATAAAAAGTGCTTAGGTGGTAAAAATAATAAAGATCCAAAAATAGAGTACCCTGGTGTTGCCTGTTAATGCCCTTTAACCATAAAAACACAGAAATGTAAAATCATAAGAACAACTGCAAAAGAGTCTGTGCTCTATTGCTGTGCTTTGCAACACTTTCATATATGTAGACAACACTGCTGTAAAGAATACAAAATTAAAAAATCTCTGATATTCATGCAATCAACATTTGATAAGTGTCCATATAGTGAAGTCCATAAAACTTTTCTTTGTGAGTCACACGTGCTCCCCAATTACCACCCTGCTTACCGGACAGCGCCACCCCACACAGGGGTAAAGCGCAGAGGCGCCCGTCTTAGGCAGGTGAAGCAGGGGTCCTGTAGGTTGATGCAATCTCCCGATGGTCTTTCTCGTCTTTATAGGTGTATGGTTGAATCCTCCGTATGTTTGATCCAAGTTCACCAATTCATCCAAGTTGTGAAAAGAAAGGGAATAGCTCCATAGTGTATTTCAATAAAACTCGATATTTATTGTAATAAACTATATAAAATGAGCTAATGTTCATCCAAGTTCAATAGGTTTACAGCAAAGTCAGTCACTTTTCTCCCAAATCACTCCTGCGCCTGTGTTAGTCTATCAATGTTCTTTTGATGAAGACTAGTGTACGCTTCCTCCATGCGAGCTTGCGTTCCAACGGGGCAAGCCGCGGAACCGGAAGTGACCGGAAGTGACGCTGTGCGTTGGTCTGGTGTCACCTGCCGCGTTTCGTCCAATGACGTCTTCTGAGGTGCTACCAGACCATCACTGACACCTTACTTAAATAGCTGTCTAGGGGGGCGGGCCCATCAATTGTGAAATTAGTGATTTTTTGACATGTGCTTTCCCACGTTTATAATATCCTAAGACTGAGCGCACTCAACTAGGCTAGTAATACTATAATATAAGGAGATAAGATATGAATTTGACCCCTATTTATTTTTGCCAATATGTGGTAGTAAACGTAATGACCTAGCCTTGTTGTCTGTGGACCTAGTGTATTCAGTCCCCAGTGGTGGAACAGTGTAGGCGCATGTGAAATCTTCCTTCTGGCTGCAAATACCAAGACCAACTATTACCCAGTAAAACTTATAAATCATAAAAACTATTTTTTAAAAAGTTTGATTAAAACCCCTACATATAAGCCCACATCTATCACTTAAGAAACTCCCTCATATCAAACATTTAAAACCCCATCATTGGTATAATAAAAACATGTTTATAAGGCTATATATTACAAAACTTATAATAATGGATAAAAATGTTGGTTTTATGCTATACCCCTATTAGATGTGGTTATCATGAAATATTGGTGGACCCTAAATTATTGATCCTGTTGTTTGCAGGGCTTGGTTTCTTGGTTTTAAATATATTAAAATTAGTATTAATACAAAAAGGGAATTTTCCTATAATACCACATTTTCAACGATGGTAAAAATGGATGAAACCAGAAACTGCAAACCCCAGTGCGAAATCACTTGTCTGACTAAATATATTCTAATATATACAGTCCTAACCTTGATAGGCCTCCCATCGGGGATCTATATGGTTGATATTGTATAAATTTGTTTGTCTTTAATATTAGTGTCATACTCGGCATGGTGTTAAACTGGATCAGGTATAATACTTTTGTGCATGACTTATTATGTTATATTGGAGGCCAGGTTGTCCCCTTGTTGTAATATGAGGCTGTATATATGCTATTAAGTACCTTCATTGTTCAGATATTACTAATAATCAGATATGAAGCAGTTAAGATCATTATCTATGTTCAGCCCCCCAGGAGCCAGACTTCCCAAACGGTATATCCACATAGTTTCAATCTGCGATATCTTAACTTTTTTATTTCCTCCTCTCCAGTGATCTTCAATCATATCAATCCCATAAAAAGTTAGCACTGTGGGGTCTTTTTTATGTACTTCTTTAAAGTGTCTGGACAGGCTATGTTTTGGGAAGCCCCTTTTTATGTTATTAATATACTCACTGATTCTCTTGTGTAGGGGTCCCTGGTGGAGACTGTGTGGGAGCATTTAGGAGAATGGTGGAGGATGATCTGAAGAAACTTGGAATCAACAGGGGGAGCACTAAGAAAAACCATATTTGGCAGAAAATAAAGGCTCTAGGGAAGAAAAAATGCATAGTGATCAGACCGCCAGATAAAGGAGGAGGTCTGGTAGCACTTGACAAGAAAGACTATCTGGAGGAGATGAAGAACCTACTAAATGTACCAGACACTTACAAGAAATTAAAAATGAATCCAAAAAGAAAATTTATGAAGAAATTGAAGGAATTAATGAAAAAAAGGAAAAACAAGAGGGATACTAAATAAGAAAGAGGCGAAATATCTAGTACCAGAAGCTACAAAAACACCAGTGATATACTATGTCCCCAAGATACACAAAAGATTGGAAAAACCACCGGGGCGACCCATAATCAATGGAATTGATTCAGTCTTTGTGAGATTAGGGGAATATCTAGACCAATTCCTCAAACCACTAGTAAAGATGGGACGCTCTTACATGAGGGATAGCTTACAACTAATCAATGAACTACGCACCATAGGCACAGTAAAGGATTGTTTTCTAGCCACAGTGGACGTGAACTCTCTCTATACGAACATCAAGCAAGGAGACGGCCTTAAAGGAGCAGAAAAATAAAAGCCCTACACGAGAGGACAGGCATGAAGCAAGCGCAAATTGACTTCATATTAGAGGGACTGAAAGTATGTATGGAATCCAATTACTTCTGGCATGAGAAAGAATACTATACACAAACCAAGGGAGTGGCCATGGGAGCGCGTTATGCACCTAGTGTAGCTAACTTATTTATGGACATGTGGGAGGAGGAGCATGTTTACCAAAATACACCCCCAGCCTTGAAATATTACAGAAGGTATATAGATGATATTTTTATCATCTGGGAAGGGGATGAGGAATCACTCAAATTGTTTATGGGTAACATGAACAGAAATAAGTATGGCCTGAGCTTCACAGGAAAAAGCGACCAACACCAAGTGGAATTCTTAGACCTCAAAGTTGAAATCATTAATGACCAAATATCCACTAAAACACATTTTAAACCTACGGACAAAAATGGTTACATACCGACCTCCAGCTGCCACCACCTTAGGTGGTTAAGCAATATCCCAAAGGGGCAATTAATGCGACTTAGACGCAATTGTGACAAGTCCAAGGATTTTCAAAGTCAAGCGGACCAGGTGATAAACAAATTTGTAGAAAAGGGCTACCAGAAAGATACGTTGCAGAAAATTAAAACAGAGGTCTCACATATGGAAAGAGGGGAACTATTGAAGAAAAGGGAACACAAACCTGTAAACCAAGTCCCCGCCTTCATCACCGGGTTTAACAAGGATTATAAAAAGGTGGAGAAAATTATGAAGAAGTACTGGCCGATACTAAAAAAAGACAAAATCCTGAACAAAATACTCCCAAGAAAGCCGAGGTTCATTTACATAAAAGCTCCAACACTAAGGAATGTTCTGGTACATAATGTAATAAATCCCCCTAAAAAAGTAAAACTGTTCCAGGACATGAAGGGATTCTACAGCTGCCGTAAATGTTTGCCATGCCGGACTGTCAAAAATAAAATTAGAAAGAAAGAGGTCTTCAGATCATAGACAAATGGAAAACAATACAAGATCCAACAACTAATCACTTGCAATAGCACACATGTTACGTATATAATGTAATGTCCTTGTAGGCTATTATATGTGGGGAGAACCACCAGACCCCTACACAAGAGGATCAGTGAGCATATTAATAACATAAAAAGGGGCTTCCCCAAACATAGCCTGTCCAGACACTTTAAAGAAGTACATAAAAAAGACCCCACAGTGCTAACTTTTTATGGGATTGATATGATTGAAGATCACTGGAGAGGAGGAAATAAAAAAGTTAAGATATCGCAGAATGAAACTATGTGGATATACCGTTTGTGAATTCTGGCTCCTGGGGGGCTGAACATAGATATAGATCTTAACTGCTTCATATCTGATTATTAGTAATATCAGAACAATGAAGGTACTTAATAGCATATATACAGCCTCATATTACAACAAGGGGACAACCTGGCCTCCAATATAACATAATAAGTCATGCACAAAAGTATTATACCTGATCCAGTTTAACACCATGCAGAGTATGACGCTAATATGAAAGACAAACAAATTTATACAATATCAACCATATAGATCCCCGATGGGAGGTCTATCAAGGTTAGGACTGTATATATTAGAATATATTTAGTCAGACAAGTGATTTCGCACTGGGGTTTGCAGTTTCTGGTTTCATCCATTTATGCCATCGTTGAAAATGTGGTATTATAGGAAAATTCCCTTTTTGTATTAATACTATTTTTAATATATTTAAAACCAAGCCCTGCAAACAACAGGATCAATAATTTAGGGTCCACCAGTATTTCATGATAACCACATCTAATAGGGGTATAGCATAAAACCAACATTTTTATCCATTATTATAAGTTTTGTAATATATAGCCTTATAAACGTGTTTTTATTATACCAATGATGGGGTTTTAAATGTTTGATATGAGGGAGTTTCTTAAGTGATAGATGTGGGCTTATATGTATGGGTTTTAAACAAACTTTTTAAACAATTGTTTTTATGATTTATAAGTTTTACTGGGTAATTAGCTGGTCTTGGTATTTGCAGCCAGAAGGAAGATTTCACATGCGCCTACACTGTTCCACCACTGGGGACTGAATACACTAGGTCCACAGGCAACAAGGCTAGGTCATTACGGTTACTGCAGAAGACTCCACGATGGGCTGGTAGTGACTGTGGAATGAATTTATCGACAGATCCCCCCGCCCGGGTAGTTAACACTTTAATCACTAAAAAACTGTACACGAAAGGGTGCAAATATTATAGGATTCTGACGTGCGTGAGTTGATCCGATCATTATGATATTATAAATTCCTCTATTCTATACTTAAACTGGGGATAAATAAAAACGGTTATACACCATCATTTGCATTACTGGATCGGAACAACGGACACCTGGATCACATAAGTCAGGGGTCACCACCTTGTCACATCCGCGTACACTTTAGAAGGAAGACCGACGTTTATGGTTCTGGTCGA
>BLSH010216744.1:35184-57417 GCA_018402905.1 Glandirana rugosa | reverse complement strand
TGGATGACCACACACACCCGTCACACGCACTTTTTACTCTCCTACCATCAGGGAAGCGGTTCCGAAGCATTCGGGCTGCCACATCCAGACTGTGCAATAGTTTCTTTCCTCAAGCCATCAGGCTCCTCAACAAAGAGCTGAACGGAATTCTGTGTGACTGATGTGCACAAACCGGACTCAACATCATCATTCAGTACCACTCACACTAATTCACCAACACAAAAAATGTTTACATGCTGTTTTTTTGCACATCTTCCAGGATCACTGCCATTTGCTATTTCGCATAAATATTCTGTCCACAATTTTTCCTGTCACTGTTCACTTTACCTTTGTTGCTGCTGTAGGTTTTAATCTGAAATAGTATTGTTTACATTTTCTTCTACTGTGCAATCTGAAAGAGTATTGTTTACATTTTCTGCTACTGTGCAATCTGAAAGAGTATTGTTTACATTTTCTGCTACTGTGCACCTTATCTGGTTAGGACAGGTTTACTGGTGGAGCTATTTTGTGCTTTGTGTATTGCGTATTGTTCCACACTGTCCTGTGCTGTCTTGTGTGTCTTTCTGCACTGTTTGCACCAGTTGCACACATGCACTTTATGTGGTGAGGACCTTTCTACTGGTTCTGTGTTTCTGTCTGTCTCTGTGACTGTTGTTTACGATGTTGTATGTAGCACCTGGGTTCTGGAGGAACGTTGTTTCATTTACACTATGTACAGGGAGCCCAGAACGGAAGACAGAAGGGATTAGTGCAGGGGCAGCATGACTGGGTGGCCTGGGGAGACAGTTTAAGTCTCTAGGTCAAGGATTGGTCATTAGGTAGGACCCTTGGGAATGGTGAGTATTCCTGGGTGGGTGGGGGGGTAATAAATAGGGTGGGCGTAGCTGAGAGGGGGCTCAGTGGATGAAGAACGTGGACTAAGTAGCTTGGCTTCTACGTGCAGCTACCAACGGTAAGGAGCATGGCGGAAGTGGACGGGTTGCTGAAGGATTTGAGGGCAGCTGCAGCGACAAGAGGGTCAGAGTGGCTAAGGGAGCAAGTGTCCTCACTGCTGGGGGACCAGGTGCGTGAGTCCACATCGGGACGTCGGGAGAGCCCACACGCTAGGAGGTCTCGGCCTCCGGAGCGTTTCTCCCCTGGTGCGTCCCCCCGAGCAAGGCATATGGGCAGGAGCCGAGAGGAGCAAGAGAGGTCTGGCCCACCTGCGAAGCGCTCCTCGGCTGGCGGCGGGTTCAGGCGGGATCGTCCAGCAGCTGGGGCAGCGGCCAGAGCTTTGCACGGCGGCCATGCGGTGGGCTCCCCATCTCCGGCACGGGCGGCCAGGAAGGAGCCCAGGAGGTGGAAGAGTAGCAAGGCGGCCGCCAGGCCTCTCCCTCAGAGGTCTGACGGCTTCGGGTTGGACACGCGCCCTGCTGGGAGACGGAGCAGGTGGAGACGTGCAGCAGCGGGCACACAGGGCCAGGTGTGTGCTTTGGCTCAGCTGCATGCAGAGTCGGATGGAGCGAGAGTGAGGGGATGGTGCCAGTGGCGGAGCCAGACTGTAACGGACAGGTCCCCATCTCCTGGGACACACGGCATCCCCACAGCGGAGAACTGATCTGAAGAGGAGATGTCCGGTTCGGAGGGCGAGGACACAGCGGGCAATGGTGGAGGCAGAGGTGGCGGCAGGACGGGGCATCCCTGCGCAATCCGGTGAGTCACTATTAACTTCAGGGCCTTTGGAGTTGTTATTGGGTAGAATGTTGGGGTGGGGGGTGGCGTAGGTTCTGCAGGCAAGGGGGGGCCATCCCCGGCAGTAGTAGTTGTGCCCCCTCAGGTGGCGGGCCCCGCGCCCGACACGTCAGGGTCTAGCGTGGTGCTGCAGGGGTTGCTGGGGGGGTTGCGGGACTTGGTGGCATGCTTTGCAACAGGTGGGCCCACTCAAACCTCGGCAACAGCGGTGTGGGTGCCACAGGGTGGTGTAACCGTGGGTGGTACAGTCTCCGACCAGGGTGGGAGTGTGGCTTCTGCGTTAACCAGCACGGTGCAGGCTGAGACAGGGCCTTTACTTGCCACGGGGTCAGATGGAGTGGCGGAAAAAGGACAGGACCGGTCCAGGTCAGGATGGTGGGGGCACCGCGGAGTCTATAAGGCTAGCTGATGCAGTGCGGTGTGAGGTATACGTATGCTTCGAGGGTCCCCTAGGGGCCCATTGGAAGGCGGAGGTGTGTGACAGAATTCAGAAAGGTGAGTACGTGGAGATTTTTTCGCTGCTTCCGCTGGAAAAATTCAACTTGGATAGGGTTAAGGCAGTGGAAACTAAAAAGGAAGAAGAGGCGATACAGACTAATTCCAGGGACCTTCACAAATTGGCTGCAGTCTTTTGCCATTATGGCAAGCGTGATAGGGGAGAAGAATCCGGAACATTGCACGGCGTTGTTCTGCTACCTGGATGCCATTGGTGAGGCGTATAGAGTCTACGGGGGAACCGCATGGCTGAGGTATGACGAGCAGTTCAGGCAGCGGCGGGCTGTGCGTCCATCTTTGCGATGGGACCACAAGGACATTGGGCTATGGATGCGACTTATGTCCGCGGCGCGGGCTCCGAACCAGTTTTTTCAAGGGGGGGCCGGTAGTGCAGTTACCCCTGGACAACCGGCCGCGAAGAAGTGGGGATTTTGCTGGCAATTCAATGAGGGCTCATGTAAGTTTGGAGGTAAGTGCCGATTCAAACACGAGTGCTCAGGTTGCGGGGGAGCCCATCCCGTGTCACATTGTTTCAAGCAAAGTAGGGGTCATGCCGGAGAGTCTGCAAACAAGAGGGAGGACTCCGGTGAGGGTGGTAAGGATGCGGCCATTCCTAGATAGATACCCGGATCGGTGTGCTGCTAAGCTGCTTGAGGAGGGGTTTTCGAGGGGGTTTCATATTCCTTGTTCTTTGACTGCAGTTCCTGCAATGTCGTGCAACCTACGTTCAGCTTTCCAGCATCCTGGGTTGGTCTCGGAAAAGTTGGGGAAGGAAGTGGCTTTGGGGCGCATGGGCGGACCTTTTCGTGAACCACCATTGGTGGATTTGGTGGTTTCGCCACTGGGAGTGGTTCCTAAGAAGAAGCTGAATACGTTTGGCTCATTCACCATTTGTCCTTTCCAAAAGGGGAGTCTGTGAATGATGCTATCTCGGACGAGGTGTGTACCGTGTCATACACCTCGTTTGAGGGTTCGTCGCTATGGAAAAGGTGCCTTGATGGCGAAATGTGATGTTGAATCGGCGTTTAGGTTGCTCCCGGTGCATCCGGATAGTTTTCGTTTACTTGGTTGTTGTTAGCAAGGGGGGTTCTTCGTGGATAAGTGTTTGCCTATGGGCTGCTCTGTTTCTTGTCCCTTGTTCGAGACTTTCAGTTCATTTGTGGAATGGGTAGTTAGGGAGGTTTCTGGACTTAATTCCATCATCCATTATTTGGATGATTTTCTCTGCATAGGGCCGTCGTCTGGTAGGCAGTGTGCATTGCTGCTGGCAACGTTGCAGCACATTGCAGAGCATTTTGGGATTCCTTTAGCCCCGGAAAAAACAGAAGGACCATCCACTGTTATTCAATTTTTGGGCATTGTGATTGATTCGGAGGCCATGGAATGCCACCTCCCGGTGGACAAGGTCATGGCCCTCAAGGCTGAGATTCGGGCAACGATGAGCCTACACAAGATTCGGCTGCGGGCGCTGCAGTCCTTACTGGGGAAGTTAAACTTTGCGTGCCGTCTCATTCCCATGGGTAGGGTTTTCTGTCGACGGCTGTCGGCTGCTACAGGGGGAGCGCGTTTACCTTCGCATTTTGTACGGCTCACAAGTCCTTCAATGGTCGGTCGGTGTGGATGTCTGGTCCTGTTAGTGATGTGGATTTAGAACTTTTCACGGATGCGACAGGGTCCACGGGTTACGGGGCTTTCTATCAAGGTCAGTGGAGCGCGGGTCCTTGGCCGGACTCTTGGGCAGGAGCGGGCTTTCTCAGCAACCTGGTTCTGCTGGAGCTTTTTCCGGTGGTTCTGGCGGTGGAGATCTGGGGTGAGTCATTCCGGGACTTGAAGGTGCGCTTGAATTGTGACAATATGGGGGTGGTTCAAGTCGTCAACCGGGTTTCAGCGTCATCGCTACCAGTTGTGCGTTTGCTTCGGCATTTGGGTCTGCGTTGTCTTCAATTGAATATTTACCTGTATGCTGTTCACCTTCCTGGTGTGGATAATGTGGTAGCTGACGCATTGTCTCGCTTTCAGTGGGACACATTTCGGGAATTGGCCCCATCGGCAGAACCAGAGGGAGTGGCTTGTCAAGAGTGGCTGTGGAAGATTGCCTTGGGGCAGTCGCGGGATAGATCAGGCGGTCGGTGAGTGAGCCTACTTGGTCAGCTTACGCTAAGGTATGGAACGAATGGTTCACGTGGGTCCGGGAGGCCGGCATTAACTTGGAGGGTACAGAAGGGAGGTTAGCAGTGATCTATTTTGTGTCTAGGACTTTGGAGAAGGGGGTGTCCTTGGCAGTGGTGGAGCGCCAGTTAGCTGGGTTGGCGCTTCTTTTTAAGCTCCAGGGCATGCGGGACTTTACTAAGGATTTTTTGGTGCGACAGGCGGTGAAGGGCTATCGCAAGGCTCATAAGCGGCTGGAATCCAGGCGTCCGGTGTTGTTTGCAAATTTACAGGCCATTTGTGCCCAGTTGGGATCAATATGTTCCTCCAAGTACGAGGTTGCGTTGTTTCACGCAGATTTTTCGTTGGCCTTTTTTGGTGCGTTCCATATAGGGGAGTTGGTCAGTCCGTCGCGGAGGGTAGATGGGGGTATATTGGATCGGGATGTGGACTGCAGGGAGGATAGGGTCTTGATCCTTTTGCGGCGGTCAAAAACGGACCAAAGGGGTAGAGGTGTTCGGATTCGATTGTTTACTATTCCGGATTCCACAGTGTGCCCGGTGGGAGTCGTTAGGGCATTTTGTTCACTGCGCCCGGCAAGGGAGGGGCCGTTTTTGGTGCACGCAGATGGTTCCTCTCTTTCGAGATTTCAATTTATTGCAGTTTTTAGGAAGGGTCTTAGGGCAGTGGGTTTAGACGACCAACGATATTCTTCACACTCCTTCCGCATTGGGGCGGCCGCAGAGGCTGCTCACTGCGGGTTGGATGAGGTGGCGGTGCAGCGTATAGGTAGATGGGATTCCCTAAGGTTTCGGCTTTACGTTCGCCCACATTTAATGACAGCGTGAGGTGTTGGTTATTTATGGGGGGAAAAAGGCTGATGCTTTACTGGTTAAGTAGTTATTGTAGGGGATGTGTGTTGGCATTACTTTGTTTTATCAATTTTCTTTTACAGGTGATGGGCCACGACTTGTATGGATCGTGGGCCACTCATATGTATGCTGGGGAGCCAGGAGGGCAGATGTGAGGCCCCGGGGTAGGCAGCTGGGTATCCCACGGCGGGAGGCGTGTGTGCGCTGGTTGGGCTTCCCGGGTATGTTGTGGAGCAGGACCCTACCGGAGGTACAACATTTTGCGTGGCTGGATCGGCCGCCAGATATTTTGGTCCTGCATGTGGGAGGCAATGACTTAGGGGTCTATGCGTGAGCTTATTTTAGACATTAAGTTTGATGTCTTACGGCTGCGTGGGTTTTTTCCGGACACGGTGTTTGTATGGTCGGATATTGTAGCTCGTACCACATGGCGGCTTGCCAGGTCGGTTGAGCGGATCAATAGGGCCCGTAAGAAGGTCAATAAGGCGGTGGGCAAATTTGTCATTAGAAATGGGGGGCTGGTGGTTCGCCATATAGAATTAGAGACCGAGACTTGGCGTTACCTCAGGGGGGACGGTGTCCACTTGGATGCGGTGGGCATCGATTTGTGGTCTCTTGGTTTACAGGATGGAATTGAACGTGCTTTGAAGGTGTGGTGGTGCACCCAAGGGTAAGGGCTTACCCCTTGGGTGCTGTGGCGGGTGTTGGTCTTTGACGGTGGGATAAAATTTAGGAGAAGGAAGGGTTTTGGGACACATCGGAGGTATGTGTCACTATGGTGTATTCCAGCTAACGGAGGTTTAGCTGGAATATTGGAATGGTTGCACTGCAAGTAAGGTTTGTCTCCGAGTCGGTGTTCTACGGCTGGAGGCCTGGTATGGTATTAGTTATACAGTGTGGGTTTTGGAACATAAGTTAATTTTGAGGGGGTGCCGTCACAGACCAACATTCTCAAGGACATTTAAGAGATGCTGATATCTTTGTTAAAGAATGTTTTGAAGTTTAATTTTCATGTTAAGTTATTTCTTGAATAAACAGGCTGCTATGGCCAATTTTTTACTCCAAACAGTAGTGGTCTCCAATTATTGTTAAGGGGTAAGATTGGGCAGAAGTAGAGGTGGAATGTCAGTCTGTTAAAACAAGGTCACAGTTGGGTCCATCGGGTCTACCCGAGTCATGCATCAGCTATATATGGTTGAAATGACAATAAAAGCTTCTTGACTTGACTTTGTCTTTCCTCTTTTTCTCCTCTCTCTGCAACACACAGCACAATGTTCGCTTTTCCTCCTTATTTCTTCCTTATGCCTACCGCACTCATGTCTCTCCCTCTTTCCCCCTGCCCAATGTCACTCTGTTCATAGCGTTGGGACGCGCTGATGCCACTGGTTCCCATGACGGCGGCGGCCCCTGCTATCCGGCATTTCTGTTCTGAGCAGCCGGCCGTGTTGGCCATGCGTGGCCGACCTCGGAGCAGATTGGCTGGCAGGACACAGGGTTACGACATGCCCCCGCTATGCTGCATCTCTGCTGTGAACAGCTAACTGCGCCTCTCTGTGCAAGCACGACCAAAGTGGGGTGGCTGGCTGGGCGGGCACATCAGGATCGTCAGACCTGCTCCTAGGCAAAGTGTAAGATACAGCAACCTGTTTTTCATGTCAATTTGTTCATTTTTTTATAGCTCTCGTGAGTGCCACCCTAATGTCGCTCAGTGTTGCGATATTGTTTACTCTTGCGTGGGTGTGTGAAATATTCCCCATGAGTTGCAGATGTTGCAATTATGACATTTATAGCAACTTGTCTTTAAGGAGATTCTACCCTTGTGTGTGAATAAAGGCGTTTTTTTGAGGTTAGGTGTCAGAGTGCTGTCTTTTATGTAAACCTCCCGATCGGACATATTGGCTGATGGGGGAATGCTCAGTGGCATGTAATAGTTATTGGCCACTAATACGCTAGCTGCCCCAGTATTGCCAGACTCTCTGAATCACAGCACAATAACCTATAAATACACAGATTTATACTCATGTTTACATGTGATATTTGTTTATTACTTTCTGGTGGGATTGATGACATCATTACCATTTTTCGGGGGCAGGGGCTGTCTTTTCCTTAATTTTGATTGGTGGATGTTTTGTTTAAATATGTATGCACAGCAGCTTTCACTTTATCACATGCCTGATGAAGGGGTCCTGCGTGGCTCTAAAACTTTGCACCATACTGTTTGTGATGTGATCACTCTCTGAATAAAAACCGTTTGGAGGAAACTAAGGATCTTTGGTCTGCTGGCGAATATTTATATGTTGTATTGGTACCAGTAATCAGTTGTTTGTCGCTGCCGCACCCGATATGTTTAGAGCTTGCTCCAGGATTGTATTTGATGGGAATATGGACTAGGTAATACATTACAGCCGCGAGCAAGTTTAAATTACATTCTTTTATAAATGTCTTTAATGCTGCAGCATTTTCTATACATTGCGCAGATGTGCCACTTTACAGGCAGGCTAAGGGGACCTCCCAGGCATGATATTTAAAGGAATATTAAATTTTTATTGTTTCACTTTAAGCATCATTAAAATCACTGCTCCTTTAAAAACGATCCTTTTAAAAACTTTTTTTTTCCATTGATACATGTCCTTTAGGGTAGTACCTGGGTTCCCATACACTTTTTAGGGCAATAACTTGCGTATAAGCCTTTAAAATGAGGACTTTGGGGGCATGGCTGAGCGATGGTGGTGTGAAGATGTGTGGTGAAGGAGCTCCGTGCCTGTATCAGCAAAATGAGGGGATCGCGGGCATACCATCCTCTCGATTCATGTCCATGAGAAAGGACAAACATAAAGAAGCAGACACGGCTGACATTCTGTCCTATTTCACACCCACAACCCAGAGGACACACTCGGCCTTCAGGGACAGCATGGCGCCTCCATCCAACTGCGGGAACTGTGTGGCTCAGTCGGCTTCTCAGCCTAAGGTAGGACAATCTCTTCCCTGTCCAGAGGCTCCGATATGGGATGCATCACACCCCTGCTTCCAGCCTGTCAGGGGTCCCAGAGTTGCTGCGAGATGAGCTGCCCAATAGCCCAGAGAGCGTCAGTGACTGTGATAGGGGATCAGAGAGAGGCACAGCCCTAACTGCAGCCATATGCTCTGTCCTCTCCCCAGCTCACATTTCAGCCATCCTGCTCTCACTCCCAATGAGGCTGAACATGGACAACATTGTCAATAGACTGGAATCCTCTCTTGGACAGGAGTTGACTTAAGTCAAGTAGTCAGTATCTACCCTGGAACAAACTGTTAGCACTCTGTTTACAGACAGAGACTCCATGCTGCAGAGAATAAAATCACTAGAAACACTCCACAGTCACCAAACAAATCGCATCCGCCTACAGCATGATGACTTGGAAAACCGCCATAAGCGGAATAACATTAAAATACGGGGGCTCCTGGAGGCTACAAGCCCAGCAGAGCTTCAGCACACGGTCATTGGTATCTTTAACGTTCTTCTCGGCAAGCCTGCTTCTTCCCCTCTGGAGATCAGCAGGGTAAATCACATCACTGCTCCGGGGGGGGGGCGGAACGTACTTCTAGAGATGTGCTATGCCGGGTACATTTCTATAAGGTGGAGGAATAGAGCATGAAACGTGCCTGGAACAGAGAGCTCCTACAATTTGATGGTGTCTCTATCCGGTTGCTTCAGGATCTTTCTCGCAGAACTCTCTTTATGCAACGCCAAATCCGTCCTTTATTGCATACAATCAGAGACTGCAGTGGCACCTACATTATATCACAAAAGTGAGTACACCCCTTACATTTTTGTAAATATCTTATTATATCTTTTCATTTGACAACACTGAAGAAGTGACACTTTGCTACAATATAAAGTAGTGAGTGTACAGCATGTATAGCGATAAAACCAAATTTAACACAGCTGTTCCCCATTAACAACTTATACCTTGTAACACTAATGAGTCACGTGACACCAGGGAGGGAAAATGGATAATTGGGCCCAAGTTGGACATTTTCACTTAGGGGTGCACTCACTTTTGTTGCCAGTGGTTTAGACATTAATGGCTGTGTGTTGAGTTATTTTGAGGGGACAGCAAATTATTCAATTGCACTCTAGACTGCCTGCTCTGAGTAGTCAGCACATTATACAATTGCACATATTGAAAATAACTATTTTGTGGTATAGGGAAGTCTAGTAATAATTGGTCATAGGATTTAATGTTAGAGTTAACATATAATTGTGAGACATCATTGACTCCTGCCTCAATCCATCTGTGAAACCCGGGGGAGTTTATATAATTCTAAGTATGATTTATTTCCCCAGAGTGGAGTATGAACCAGGAAGCCCACAAGACCCAAACGGCTTTTAATGGTCTTCCACAGCCTCTCCACCAGTGTGGCCGTGCGGCATCGCCTAGGGAATCCCATCTCCATGTGTGATAGAGCGGACAGATCAGAAGAGGGGTACATCAGTAAATTTCTAGCTGTATCCACCACTGAGGCTAAATTCCATCCAGTAAAATGTTGCAGCTGTGTCATGTTATGTTGTTATGTTGTGTGGGGCTGCTAGACCTCCCTGTGTTTTGGGGTATTGTAAAGTGGTCAATTTAATACGTGCCATTCTATTCTTCCATATAAATGACCTGAACAGGGAGTCAATGCATAAAAACCAGTATTTGGGGATCCAGACCGATGCATTATGTAAGATATAAAGTAACGGGGGGGGGGGGGCATATCATTTTCGTTAAGTTAGCTCGACCTACTACTGTTAGCGGCAGTCTGCACCAGCTGATACATTTCTGCTTAAATTTATGCAAAATAGGTTTAAGGTTCAGAGATATGTAGTCTCCTACCTCAGCAGTTATCCCTAGATATTTAAACGAGGATACTACCTGAATCTGAGTATCCCAGGACTGCAGCGTTTCAGGGATAGGGTCTAGAGGGAGAAGAACTGACTTACTCCAGTTGATGGAGAAGCCCGATAATTGTCCGAATTGATTGATCAGTTGCATGGCAGCTGTCAGAGACTCCTCAGTGTCTCCCAGGTATAACAACATGTCATCCGCTTAGAGAGACACTTTCTCCTCTCCAGAAGAGAGCTTTAAGCCAACAATATTTGGGTTAATTCTGATCATAGTCTCTAGGGGCTCTAGTGCCAGGGCAAACAGCAGGGGCGACTGCCTGGTGCCAGGAAATAGTAAAAAGGAGTCTGTTAAAGAGTCATTTACCCTGACCCTAGCTTTAGGATTAACATACAGTAATTGCGCCCATTTTATGAATCTGGGCCCTAGTCCAAATCTACCTCCACTCGACGCTGTCAAAAGCCTTGGCAGCGTCGAAGGACAATATGGCTCTGTTCCCATGGGTTGTCCACTGGAATCTGAAGGTTTAAAAACAGCCTGCGTATATTTTGGGCCATAGATCTGGCTAGGATAAAGCCGGATTGGTCCGCATGTACCAGACCAGATATAACCCTCAATAGCCTGTTAGCCAGGACTTTCGCTAGCAGTTTGATGTCTGCGTTAAGCAGCGATATGGATCTGTACGAGTCGGGTTGTAGTAAATCTTTCCCCGGTTTAGGGAGTACTATAACAATCGCCTCAGTCATTGAGGTGGGATGGGTACCTGTCTGAAATGCCTCATTAAAAGTATACACTAGTACCGGCAGGAGAGTTTCCCAAAATCTTTTATAAGTTTTGACTGGCAACCCATCCGCTCCTGGGGATTTGTTATTAGCCATTTGGGACACTGCTAAGTACAATTCTTCAAGTGTTAAAGGGGCATTTAACATTGCAAGATCTTTCTTTTTAACAGTTGGCAATGCACACTGATCCAGAAATTGAGTCAAGTCACTCTCTGTTGGCTGTACTTTAAAGGTATATAGATCTCTAAAAAATTCAGAGAAAACACCCGGTATCCTCTCCGGGTACCCGCCCTATTCTGGATAGCCTCAATGTAAAAAGTCCCTTGCTGAGCATGGGAAATTACCGCCAACAGATGCCCAGTGTTTTCCCCATCCTCAAAGTATTTCTGCTGCATAAAAAACCTTTTGTTTTCTGCTGCTGTGTTACTTGGTGGTATAGGGCCTGAGCTTCTAGCCATTTCCTCTCGGTATCCACTGTTGGGTTATTAAGGTAATCCTGCTCCACTTTACCTACTTCACTAAGCACTATGTTTTCCCATTCCTTACTCTTAGTTTTAATATAATTAATTTGCCGAATGATTAAAACTCTAAGATGTGCCTTCAAGGTGTCCCAGAGCACATCTGCTGTTACTGTGCCCCGGTTGAACTGTAGGAACTCTCGTAGTGCATTAAGTATTTGATCTGATGCTGGGAACAAGTCAAACCAAAATGGGTTCACCTTCCATAGTTTAACCTTATATGTATTGCCAAAGGCAGCGTGTATCACAAGAGGGGAGTGATCAGATATGTTGCGTGCAGCATAGATTGCGTTCTTTATCATGACATTAGCTGGGGGATTAACCATGGATACGTCTATTCTGGATAGACATTTATAGGTAGCAGAATAACAAGAGAAACATTTTACTTTGGGGTATCTGTCCCTCCACACATCCCTCAGTCCTAGTTCAGACATTAAGCAAGCAAAGGCCCTTGGACCCCCTAGAGACACAGGGCGATGGGAATGCGGGGAGAATTTATCCAGACTTTTATCTAGGGTGTTGTTAAAGTCACCCATGACAAAAATGGGAATATTCGCTTGCATAGCTAAGAAACGTGTCAGCGCCTTTATGACTTCGGGAAAGTAAGGTGGAGGGACATACACATTTGCTATAACACAGAGTGTGACGAACACGGGTATCAGATCGCTGCCCTCCTCACCGGTCGGTGACCGAGGACCCCCCTGATCCAATACCGCACTTGTCATGAACGTAACAAAGCCACTCAGCTGCTTTCAGCACAAAGATTTCCCAGTTTGCGGGATCACCATCTAAGTGTCAGCCGCCTGAGAGCGATTGTTCCTGGGCTAATTCAAACAATTAACCCTTTCTCTGCCACCACTTCTGGATTTCCGGCCAGAAGACCCGGATGTTAACAATACCAGTATTTTAGAGCAATGCCTGTGCATACACTGTCACCTGCAGACAGGTATATTCAGGTGCGTTATTCTAAAAACAGTAGCGCTCTTCGAAGGAACAGATTTTTAATAGTTGCATTAAGAGCTTTAGGGACAAAATTAACACTTTTCAAAATAAGGTTTAATAATGAAAAGGTCAAGTTTTAGGTGCAGTAAAATATTTACAGAAAAATAAAAGGTCAAAGTGAGACAAATTTACAGCGAAAGAGAACAGATTGAAAATACCTGCATTTGAAATGTCCTTGCTTAATCAGTGTTTTGAAGATGATTTCCTGGTTCCCTGATGTTTGATGTTAAGGAGAGAACTCTCAATCTGATGGTCACAGTCTCTTTTTCTCTGGACCACCAGAGTGGTGGGGCCATACCTCTTCTGGCCATTCGTATAAGAGAGGGAGTTTCCTTAGACAATGTCCAGGTTGGACCGTGGAGATACATGCTGCATAATCATGCATGGATCATAACTTGTTACTGGATCATCTTACATATTTTACAATAGGAAATGTAATTTCAGCTTGCAATAAGCTTTCATATGACTCCAAACATGAGAATTCTAAAACCTTATAGGACCCTGGGGAGGGAATGGACTAATTCTATCCTTCCTTGGGTAACAAGGGGTGAATGTTTATACTTGAATTATCCGGGCCGAAATTCTACATTCAAATATGTAATGTTCATTACTATGGCATACATATAGCGGAAGTTATGACTGTATGTAAGTTTTCCTAACTTTACATGTTCCAAAGTTATTGAAAGGGGTCAGAATTCCTGGGGGGTGATTTATGATATATGGCCTGTCCCACATTGGTTTGTTGTATGTTTGTTCTAGATAAGCGGACAGGACCTTCCTGGCCATTCATAAACCGTAATCAGAGCCTCCCTTTGAAGTTTGGTCTGGCCACAAGCAGAGGGGAAGTAAATGACAAGCTTGTTCAAACTGCCATGTCAGAAGGAGAGAGAGTTGGAGAGTTGACTCCAAGATGGAGTCAGTGTCGCTTTGGGCCTGGTATCATTACCTCGCGTGGATCTCACGCATGATACCATCACACAGAGCACGCCTGCTAATTTGCATAGAAGAAATACGAATCTGCCCTGTTCATCCACTTGAGAGCGGATTAACAGAAAGATAACCTTATTCGATATCAAAACACTTACTCCTCTGAAGTATGATGAGTGAGTAGAGTGAAACTGTATTTGATAACCCTTATCTCTAAGCACATGCACAGTATCAGGCTGCAAGTGAGTTTCCTGTAAACAGATTACTGTAGGGGTATGCGTTTTAAGCATGGAAAATAAAGCTACCCGTTTTACACCATCGCTTAGGCCTCTAATGTTCCAAGAGACTAAAGTACACACAGTTGCCATAGATTAGCAGTGTTCATAGTAGTTCCTGTATCCATATTTAGATCCCCTTCTCCATCAGCTCTCCGGGACAAGGGTACTTCCAATAACAAAAGTATGAAGAGGTCATTAGATGGCTCAAAGTAAAACAAGAGGGGGTGATAGATGTAGAGATAACATATGTTTCTTTGCTCAGAGGATCGCCCCAAATAGCTACTTACCATGTCTGGTTTCATAACCACACCCCACAAAATTATCCAGTAGATCAGTGTTCCAGGGAAAATGGTACTCCACAGCTGTATAGTCCTACAACAGGCAGGGTATAGGATGAAAAGTAACCAAAAAACAAAGTAGACCCACTTTGGAGCATACTGTAGGTCAAAATTGCATAGAACACTGGACCTAGTGCACCTGTCCAAAAAGTCTTCCATGAAATGAAGGAGCTTGCCATTTACATAGGTAGGTAAGCCGCCACTTGTTGGCTTATGCAGCAGCATTTGTCTTAAAGGGTAAATGTCTTTCCTCACATTTTTGAAATAATCATGTCCTGCGGTAGACAGTCATAGTTTTTCTTTGCAGCCTTGATAAGAAGATAGCAGGTTACCATTTATGCATTTTTTGCTTTGCGCAGTGCATGTTCATTGTAATCTATCCTGTTGGCCGCTGTAGCTGAATTTTCAAAAAAGTGGGTCTCCTCGTTAGCAGCTACACATAGTTTGGCTGGGTACAACATTGCATAAGAAACATCATATTTCCTGAGGTGTTTTTTAACATCCAAGAACTTTGCTCTCCTACATTGCACCTCCGCAGAGAAATCTGGATAAAAGGATATTCTTGTATTATCAATTTTCATCACCTCCCCTTTTGTTCTGGCTTGATACAGGATGGCATCTCTATCTTTGAAGTTCAGAAGCTTGAACAGAAATGGGCGTGGAGACTCCCCTTGGAGGCTTGGCAGGGAACTCTGTGGGCCCTCTCCACAGCAAATAGTGGGGAAAAGGATTCTCTACCAAAGTTATCAATAAGCCAGTTCTCAATGAATGCAACTGGGTTTTTCCCTTCCGTTTTTTCTGGTATTCCCACTGCTCTTATGTTATTGCTTCTCATTCTATTTTCCATTTCCTGAAGACGAGCCATGTGGTCTGAGGTAACTGTTTGCATATGGTGGAATTTGCAAACTAGGGGGGTTAACTAGTCTTCTATTCCTCTCACCCGGTCTTCCAATGCCCCTCATTTTTGCATGTCCTGTCTAATAAAATGTATCTCCATCTTCACTCCCTTCATCTCTGATGTCAAGGCAGTAAGAGCAGAGTTGCAGGATGTGACTGCTGTGAAAATGTCTCTGAGAGTGGGCTCTGCATTTGATGTGGCCTGGTTACCACGTTCTAACTCTATGTTACCAGGGACCTGTGTACTCACTGCGTCCCACTGTTGAGCTGCTACCAGATCCTCCGACCATTCATCATCTTGAGCAGCAGGTCCAGGTGCAGCCTCAGTAGCCTCCTCTGCGTGCTTGTTGGCTTTGGAGTAGTAGATTTTTCCGGGGGTCTTGACAAACAGCTTATGGGTCGCCTCAGCCACCGAACGAAGGGTGCGGCCGCCATCTTGACACATGGTCTGCCGCCGGTTGTTGTTCCTTTGTTCGTTTTGTTCGTTCGAGGTTTGTGAGTCTCTCCTGGTCCGATGTCTCTGCGGGGTGTTATCAGGCTGTGCTGTGAGCAGTTTGGCGGTCTGAGGAGTGAGTTAACAGGATAAGTATGCGGATCTTCAGCGGAGCTAGCTATCCGTGCTTCCTACTCCATCGACTGCAAGCCACACCCCCCACACTGACTACTTTACATTGTAGCAAAGTGTCATTTCTTCAGTGTTGTCACATGAAAAGATATAATAAAATATTTACAAAAATATGAGGGTTGTACTCACTTTTGTGAGATACTGTATGTGTGGAACTACCAGTTTGGCCTCACTATACGTCTACATAATGAGAGCTTCTTCCTGAGTGATCCTTGTCAAGATGGAGTGGCCATCTCAGTCTCCTGATCTCAATATCATTGAGCCACTCTGGGGAGATCTCAAACGGGCAGTTAATTTTTTAATTTTTTTTTTAATTATTTCAGGTACTTATATAGCGCTGTCAATTTACGCAGCACTTTACATATACATTGTACATTCACATCAGTCCCTACCCTCAAGGAGCTTACAATCTAAGGTCCCTAACTTACATTCATACATATACTAGGGCCAATGTAGACAGGATCTTATTAACCTACCAGCATGTCTTTGGAGTGTGGGAGGAAACCGGAGAACCCGGAGGTTAAGAACTGCGGTATGTAAACTTTTTATTAGGGTCATTTGGGTAGTTTCTGTTGTCATTATGATTTAATAAGAGTAAACACAGTTGGTTGATAATAAATGGCTTCAGCCAAACACTAACCATGAATAAAAAATGTTTTTGTGTTATTATTCATATTCTCTGAAAAATGGCCAAGAAATCATATATTCTTCTATAAACTTATGAGCACTACTGTACACAGAAGACACATTAGCCACGTAAAAACAGGAATCCCTAGGAGCAGATAGAGTTGCACAGTGACACTGGACAGGAAACAGGCTCAAAATACGCTTGGGGACACATAGGCTGCTAGGGACATTAACATACATTAGCCTGAGGTGATTTTTAAAAGGCAGGAATGGCTGGTTGTGTAACTAATTGAATTACCCACGGGGGGTTAACTAGTCTTAAAACACAACTCTTGTGGGCTGCTTGCAAGTTAAAGTTCCACTTTGACCAAAATAGGGATATTACAACTTGTAAATTTCTCAAAGACAACAAAATTCTCTGCATCTCTTAGTTTCACGTTCCTACAAAATAATACAATGCCTTTAGTGGACAGCTTGAAAGTATTATTACATACAATCAATGAGAAGAATAAGACATAAGATACACATTTAGATACAAATGCAAGGGAGGGGGCGTGGCCTACCGGTGGACCAAGATGGACATGTAATCCGCGTGCTCTGTCTATCAGAGAGATACAAGCAGCTAGAGAAGCCGAGCTGACCTCCCTTACAGCTTCAGAGATGGCGGGCAGAAGCTCCTCGGCGAGCCGGGGACACCCAGATGCCGGAACCCAACTTAGCTGCACCATCCCTGCACTCTTCAGAAGCAGCCAGCAGGACACACAGGCCTCATCCCAGGCCTCGGACGGAGGAGCCGCATACAGACCCCCGGCACCAGACTACGCACACCAGGTGAGCGAAGCAGCACACAGGGCGCAGACCCCTCTGTTCCTCAGCCTGGCCGACATTAAGGGGACTCTCACGGCAGCCATATCCGAACTGAAGTTGGACTTGCGCTCTGTTTCCGCCCGCCTGAAGCACGTGGAGATGGTGGCCTCGACACATGTGGCTGCCATCCAGCAGGCGATAAGCTCAAAGACTCAACACCTGCTTGATATACACCGCCAAATTGAGGATTTAGATAACAGGGGGCGCAGGCGGAACCTCCGATTCAGGAGGGTCCCGGAGACGGTGGAGGGCCCCCAGCTTCAGCAGGCAGTTTGGGCAATCTGTAACACCCTTCTAGGCAGACCACCCGATTCCCCCGTTGAGCTGGAGAGATGCCACCGAGTGCTACGACCCAGGGGCCAGGACACCGACCCCCCAGGGACATTGTGTGTTGTTTTGTGAGTTTCACACAAAAAGAGGAGATTTTGCGACATGCACGACCCCAGGGCCACCTATAGCATGAGGGCAGACCGGTGCAGATATTCCAGGACTTGTCAGCTATTACACTACAGCATAGGAGGGAGCTGCGCCCTTTGTTTAAAACCCTAAGGGAATGCAACATAATATACCACTGGAAATTTCCCTTTTGCCTAGTAGCTACCTTAGGCAACAGATCGGCCATGCTCGACGGAACAGGCAGAGGCGTCGGAGGTCCTCCTCGGGCATCCCCGTGACAACCCAGACGCAATGGTCACTGAGAAGCCTGCGAGAGCAAAACCATCATCTGCGAGACAGAAAACTGAACACTAAAAGGGCCCAGCCCTTATCCTCTGCCTGGTCTTGTGTCTGTATACCCGTATGTATTACTTTTATGCTTCCCTTCACTTGATTCTCATTCTGCTCTCTGACACTTTTGATTCTCCCTGTCAGGAATGGCTTTAAATTTGATTTTGTCACTGTCTCCACTGGAATTGTTTAAAAGAGCCTAGCAGACCCTATACTGCATCCCCAAGGAACGTTTTTCAGCTATATTGATCCTGGAAGTCTGCTTAATAAGGGGACATGCGGCTATGAGCAGCAAAAGTAGCACATAGCACTAGCCTTGCCTTCTAAGGAGGCGCCTGGGGAGACTTAACCGCCGGCCAACTTCTGGATCACCCTAGCAGGATAAGAGGGACACAGCCTCCTCAAACCCTTACCCACCTACTAGGGAGGCTGAGTCTTTCCCGGCTTTTGGACTCCCCTGTATTTGAGTTCTATGCCCCGGATGCCTCATAACTTGTACTGCATCCAGCTGAATTTAACTTTTATCTCCTTCCCGCACCCGGTGGAGTGCTGCACAAGGTTCCTTTAGCCACATTCATCTTTATTGTTCCCTTCCCTTTATAGGCGACTGTGTTTTTATAATTTTGTTTGCTTTTTGATCCCTTTGTTTGTGGAGGTACAGACCACGGACTCTTTAAGCCCTTCCCAATGACGTGCCCAGATTGTCCCGGCTGCGCGGGACCCCCGTCACGGTGCAGGCAATGTCCAGCTGCGCTTAGACTACATGTGTAGGGCGATGGCACCGCGGGGGGGGGGGGGCCCACTGGGCGCTCCCGGGTCTTGAAAGTGTCTATTTTTGCTAATAATAATGTTGCACGATTTGTTTTTACTGTCTGTTCATGCCTTTATGCCGTTTTTCTGACTGAGTATGGGGGAGTCTGGACCCTGGGGGTTCTCCCCGGACCGGGGGCGGGAGGGACCCAAGGGGGGACCTGACCTTTGGGTGGTGGTCATCTTCTGGGCCCTTCCCCAGGTCTGGGGACACTGACTGGGACCCTCGAGGAGTACTCTGTTGTTAAAAGTTAGGGGAGAGACCATCACTTTTGCGAGACGCCCGGTGCCTGGGAGAGGGTGGTCACCCGGCGGTCTGGGGGAGAACTTGATTGTCTCCAGTGGTCGGCTCGGGGGGACGGATTCGATCAGTGTTGGATCGATCACCCCTGGGGTCTCTCTTCACCTGCTCCTCTCCCTTGGCCCTCCTGTTCCGGGGGGGGGGGGTTGGGGACAGGTCGGCCGGTGGGTTCGCCCTTGACTGACTAGCAGTAGTCAGCGTTGTTAAGCTGGTTGACATATCTTATGGTTGTGGGCTTAATACGTTTTAATGTTTTCTGTATTTGTCCGCTCTCCGCCGCTCCCGGAGGGGGGCGCATAATGGCCCCTACCGGTGGAGGTGGAGACAGGGGCGACACCTGGGTGGCCGGGGGGGCGGGTGACCTTGCGCTCGACCTTGGGCAGCAGGGGCCAGTCACCCTCTTGGACCAATCCTTACTTTATTATGTCCCCAATAATTGTTGATGCTGTCCTTGCCCAGCCCCCTGGGATTGGATCCTGATGGACCTCCACGGCGGGCTCCCCTTCCCTCCCATTGAGGTTTCTCCGGGGGAGAGGGGGTCACCCTCCCTGGACCCCATTCCAGCCTAGGCAGCGAGTGTCGGCCCACACTGACATGAACTTTTTTCTGGCTGCTTGTGTGTCTCTGAACGTTCTGGTTTCTACTAGGTTTACTGCTAGCCTCTTCCCCTACACCTGGGTGGCAGGCCCCTGTTGGACCCATACCCATACCGGTTATTCCTCATTACCCTACCTCCTTGGGTGATCCAGCTGGTCTGCTCTCCCCTCCGGTTATTTCCCCACACCCGGTTGTCGGTGGGCACTAACGCTTTCATAGACCTACCCTCTGAGAGCCTCTTCTTATCCTAATCCTTTCTTTTCCCCCCTCCCCCCTTTTTTTCTCTTCCTTTTCTGCCTACTCTCCCCCTCATCCAGTGTAAGACGACTGTTGCGACCTCCGATCAAGAGACACGCCCAAATGGCAAATTCCAAGCCACATTCCATTCCCCTTTTGCTCAAAGTCTACTCCCTTAATGCACGGGGTTTAAACATCCCCAAAAAGAGATGCAGTGTCCTGGCAGAGGCAGCAAGACAAAAAGCCCAGATCCTGTTTTTGCAGAAAACCCATTTTAGGGGGGACTCGGTCCCACGGTTCCAGTCCCCTCGCTTTCCCAACGCCTTTCATGCCCCTTGCCCTTCCTCCAAATACAAAGGCTTATCTATCCTCCTAGCCAAAAACATCCCCGTTGTGGTCACTGACCAGCTGGCAGACAGGGAGGGCAGATACTCATTTATTAAAGGTACATGGCACGACAAACCGATCATGTTAACCAATATATATTGCCCTAATGTGAAACAAGTCCCATTTGTGAGGGAAGTTGTAGCCCAACTGACACTTTTTAAAACAGGGATTCTAATCTTAGGAGGTGATCTTAATGTCCCCTTGGACCCTCTTGTGGATACCTCCACAGGAACTTCATCCCTCCCATACTCAGTGTTGAGACAGATTAGACTTCAACTTGCATCTCTGGCCTTACATGACACCTGTAGGACCCTGCACCCAGGCGATTGAGACTGTACTTTTTACTCCGCGCTACACCGTAGGTATACTAGATTGGACTACCTTTTACTCTCACAACATGACCTCCCCTGCTAGCACCATGTGATCATTGAGGCTATGGTTCTCTTGGATTACCACCTCATCCCCATTACTCTCACCTTTCTGGAACGTGCCCTGATACAGTGGGAGGCAAACAAGTGTGTCATTAGGGGCCATCTTTTGGCCATCTCTGCCAGGAAAAAAGGGAATATAATGCCAAAATCCGGGAGCTCTCCGCCAAAATTCATGGCCTTGAGAGACAGCACAAATGCTCCTTAGCACTCCGGACTGCCTAGAAACTAGCTGAGGTGAGGACGCTTTTGTCAGAGCAACTACACAAACAAGCTCATCGCCGACATCTCTTATCACATAAATTATTCTACGAACAGAGCTATATCCCTGCTAAACATTGACGTGAAACTGTTCACTAAGATCCTAGCCACCCGACTTGCTTACCATTTGCCGGCCTGGGTGGGATTGGATCTGGTTGGCTTTGTCCCTGGCAGGGAAGCCAGTGACAACAGCATTAAAGCCCTGAACCTGCACCACTGGCTCACTAGTTCAAAACAGGAGGGATTTTTTTGGCCATGGACGCGGAGAAGGCTTTCAACAGGATGGCCTGGGAATATATGGACGCTGTCCTGCAACATCTGGGATTGCGGACGCGTATGTGCTCGTATATGTCCCTATATCATAATCCAAGTGCCCGAGTCAGGGTCAGGGATGCCCTTTGTCCCACCTGTTGTACATCCATCCATTGGAACCCCTCCTCAGGTCTATTAGAGCCAACCAAAACATATCAGGTGTCAAGGTACGCGATAGGGAATACAAAATCGCGGCCTTCGCCGACGACGTCCTTCTCTTCCTTACGATGCCGAACACGTCCCTTCCTAACCTTCTGGCAGTCCTGGAACAGTTTAAACTGATTTCTAATCTGAAAATAAATTATTCTAAGTCCTTTGCCTTAAACGTCTCCCTTCCCCATGAGACTAAGCAACAATGCCAACAGAATTTTCCATTCCGATGGAAGGAGGATAGCATCACTTATTTGGGAATTCAAGTACCGCATACAGTCCCTGACAAAAGTCTTGTCGCTTATCTATTTTGTAGAAACACCCGCTATTAACCTGACTTTTAATTAATCAATTGGTGTTAGAAATAGCTCATATGAAAAGCTAAAACCCTCCCAAATGATGTTTAATGCACTGAAATAAATTAGTTTCACTGAAAAAGATTTATCATTTAATCAAGACAGAAAGGTCAAATTTTGGCAAGACAAAAGTTTTGTCGCCTATACAGAAATTGAACAAATTTACTGCAAATACAAAAATATGTCAGCAAATTAAGTAGTGGTGCTGTGAGATCCAAATTTAATATCTTGTATGACTTCCATGAGCTTGAATGACTGCATCCATGCGGTTTGGCAAGGATTCATACAATTTATTGATGAAGTCATCAGGAATAGCAAAGAAAGCAGTCTTGCATGCCTCCCAGAATTCATCAATATTCTTAGGTTTTGTCTTCCATGCTTCCTCTTTCATCCTACCCCACATATGCTCAATGATGTTCATGTCTGGTGACTGGGCTGGCCAATCCTGGCGCATCTTGATCTTCTTCGCCTTGAGGAACTTTGATGTGGCGATGGAAGTATGCGATGGAGCACCATCCTGCTGCAGAATTTGGCCTCTTTTATGGTTGGGAATATAAGAGGTAGCTAAGATTTCTTGGTATTTTAGACTATTGATGTTGCCCTCCACCCTGCAGATTCCGTTGTAGTTATCAGATTTTATGGTTCTTTAGAATCGATGGAGAATATAAGGGTTGGTATTTTCTCCGGTTTAAGACG
>BLSH010216629.1:40366-52894 GCA_018402905.1 Glandirana rugosa | reverse complement strand
CTTTCACCTTCGCAGACGGAAATTTTTGAGGCTGAAGCTCAAAATGAATGGTGCACTGGCTGAGGAACTCCCTGCAGGACTTAAAGTCCCCAGTGTAATGGGACGGAGCCGGAAAACTGCAAATGGCAGCAGGTTGCGGTTGAGGTTGTTGAACCGGAGGTCCTAAGGAGGAGCTGCTCAAAGTGGGAATCCAGATCCTGAAGGAATCACATCACCTGGGTCTGATTAGACTCCTGAGTCTCAAGCCTGCAGACTATGCCCTGCAGCGAATCATCCGCAGGTAGCAGCACATCAGCCGGGTCCATGGCCGACCAAACTGTTAGGTCACCTGGGGTAAGGTGACAGATGCGCCCCGCTGGGGTGCAAATGGCATCTCTGAAATGCGAAGTGCACCGCTAAGGTTGTGAACCCCTAGCTGACTGCTGCGACTAGAGATCAGAATGGTGCAGGGAAACTGGACTGCTGGGACCCTGACACAGATTGCACAGGGAGCTAAAGCATAGGTTTCCCCAGGACGAGGAGTCTAAGAACCAGCAGGTGTTCACCAGGGCCTCTGGCGGTGAGGATGGACTTGGCTGCAACTGGATCCAGGTCATGGCCCCCAGGGTCCCCCAGCTCACACTCACGGCAGGCTACAGGTGAAATGGAGAGAAAGCAGCAGTGCAAGATATCAAGAGACGGTCAGTGGGAGAGCCAAGGGTCAGGGCTACAAGCAGACAGAAACAGACAGGAGACATGCCAAGGTCAGGGTCACTAGCAGACAAGGAAGGTCAAAGAACAAGCCAAGATCGGGGACAATAGAAGACAAGGAAGGTCAAAGAACAAGCCAAGATCGGTACACTAAAACAAACAGAGCACATGGCAGAAGCAACCACACAAGCCTAACACACAATAATTGGTCAGCAATGAGGCTTGCAGCACATGCTCTTTTATAGTGTTTCCTTAATAGAAGACTGGGGTGGAGTTCACAGGGGGAAGCTACTTATCACACAGGTGAGATGTGCATAGCCTCTAAGCTGACACAACCAAAGAGTTAAGCAAACAGACAGGACATGGATTGTATAACAGGTTCATTACAGGTGGGGTGAGACAAGATCAGCAAGTTGTTTATAAAATTCATTGGTGAAACCATCTTCACCTGGAGATTTATCGGGCGGTGAAGGGTTTTAATAGCTTGGAGAGTTTCCTCATCTGTACAGGGTTGAGAAAGTAGATCTAATTGAGCAGATGTGATGGAGGACAGGTCAATTCAGGTTAAGAATTCTTTGATAAGTGGGTCTGTTGGTTGAGGTGAATAAAGTGAATAAATGGGGAGCTAACTCAAATAATTGTCAAAGTAAATAAATAATGATGACGGTATTAAATAAATATTGTGCAAACAATCAAGAACGTCAAGCATATTTTTCAATAATAAATGCAATATAAATCACAACATTGTAAGAAGTGCATGTGCATAAATCATTTCCAACAGTGATAAATGTCAACAACAAATAATGAAAGTGCTTTGTGCAATAGTTCTGTTAAAAATGTGCAACACAGTGCAAATATATATAGTTCATCCACGTGTAGTTCCAGTTGTTTCCACCATCCGCAGTACACCAATAGTGTGCTCCAGCCTCTCACCTCAAATGAAGACCCCTATAGGTCTAATGACACTTATGTTGTGAGATATCCTCAATGGCTCATTCAGCTCCCTCTCCTCCTTAAAGCCTCCAGTCAGGTATAACTAGACTCCAATAATTGGAACAGGATTCCACTTACCCACTTATATTCTCTCATCTCCTCCATTCTCCTCTATATAAGGTTCATATGGAACAAAAAGAGATATACATAGTGTAGTAATCAAATAAAAGAATTTAATCAACAGCAGCAAACTTACATAAAAATAAGCAATAATCAGCAAGAATAATGCAGGGACTACCGGTCTAGGCCGCGGCCGGAAGTGACATTACCCAGCTTCTTCCGACGCATTGCGTCACAGATCACGTGACTTGATCAAAGGTTGATAAAGTCACGTGATCTGTGGAGGGATGCAATTTTGCACTTAGCACGTTGTGCTTTTACCTGTTGAGCTAGTAAGGCTCTGGCTTTATTTCCTAAGGCATAGTATTTGACTCTAGCAGATTTAAGGTTGTTCTTAAATTTATATAGTAAAAGCGATCTGAGTTTTTGTCTCTGTTCAGGGAGTTCACTGGCTAATATGTGTCAAATACCTGGTGGTTGAGTCTGACTTATGCCTGGGCAATCTCTCTTACGGCCCTGGTTCGCTAACCCCTGATAGTGAAGACAGGGAGTTCAGGAGCACAGGGGGGCACGAGGTCTGGACTTGGTCGCAGATGGTAGATGCAGGTCCACAGGGCTCGTGCACACAGAAGAGTGGTGGTACAGGCTGGGTCAGAAACAAGCTGGCAGTGCGGTACAAGTGGTTCAGGCTGGCGGATAGTCGGGTACAGGCAGGGTCGGCAACGTGCAGGCAGATGAAGTACAAGTGGTCAGGCAGAAGAGTAGTCGGAACAGGCAGAGGTCAGGGCAGGCAGATAGCAACAAAGTCCAAATGGGTAGCTGAGGTCACAGGTACAGGAAGTCTCTGGAACAAACGCTGGGGGGTCACAGGAGCAGGAACACTGTTCCTTCTGCCGTCCTGGCAGGTAGAGGGAGCGTTTCGTGGGTCACGGTGCCAGACTTTATGACTGACCCATCCGCCAACTGGAGGACCATTTGGTGGTGCTTGGGTCATAGCGGAATGCAATGTTGGGTGGCAAAGGTCAGGTCCACGAAACAGCTACAGGCCCCCGAATCCAGGATGGCTGGGACTTGAACGCTTGACTTGATGGAGGGAGATGAAGAGGACCAGATGGGACTTAGCATCAGGTAAGAACAGAACTTCCCCTGTGGCTGTGGTAGAACCCTTACCAGCTTTGGCGGGGCAGTTTCGTATCAGATGTCCTGAACCCCCGCAATACAGGCACAAGTTGAGGATCATAAACAAAAAGTGTTGCGCTAAAAAAGGAAGTGATTCATATGACAAGGTCACTCAATTATTTAAAGTTATCACTGACAACTATTTGATACCCTGTTCACTTTAAGTCATTCACCATCACAGGTTATTTTGGACTTAATGTAGAGTCAACTTATGCACTGTTACTTTAATCTTGAGTATATGTATGTGATCACTACAGGTTCTATATATGCACTGTCACTTTAAATAATTGAGTGACCTTGTCATATGAATCACTTCCTTTTTTAGCGCAACACTTTTTGTTTATTTCCTTGGTTGAATTTGGTCGAATGCTGTGTTTGCAGCTTTTGATTAACCGATAGCACGATAGCCTACACTTTTTTACAAGTTGAGGATCAGGCTCCTCTGCCGTTCTTTGGGTGAGAGAGAAGGATGGGGGAGCCCATTCTGCAGTGGTTCTGGGTGGTCCTGAGGAGAGGAGGAGGAGGTCGGACTGGAACCCTGGTAGCTGGGCATTCCCTGAATGAGCCGTGGGGCAGCAGTAGCTCTCTTCGCTCTGCGTTCATGCCGGCGGCGGTCAATTTGGATGGCCAAATTGACCAGCGTGTCCAGGGTGTGAGGTACCCCGAAGCGAGCTAGCTCATCCTTGAGTGGCTCAGAGAGCCCTAGCCTGAACTGGAAGCAGAGGGCTGCATTGTTCCAGGTGGTATCGGTGCTCCATCGCCGAAACTCCGAGACATATTCTTCTGCTGTACGGTGGCCCTGCTGGAGCGCATGAAGTGCTGTTTCCGCTGTTGTGGCCTGGTACAGCTGGGCCATGGCCTGAAAGAACAAATCCAGACTTGAGGTCTCCGGGGATTTCTGCTCCAGCAGGCGGTGAGCCCAGGCTTGAGGCTCATCCACTAGGAGCGAGATCACAAGGCCCACCTTGTCGCCTCCAGAGAGAAGGTTTGGGGCTGCAGAGCGAAGTACAATTCGCAGGCGTTACGAAAAGCCCGGCACTTCCTGCGGTTCCCCGTAAACCACTCGGGCATGGGCAGCTTAGGCTCCGTAGGAAGAGTCACAATGGTGCGGTTTGAGGCTTGGCTGGGACCGGCTGCTGCTGCTGGTGAAGTCCAGGTCCTAAACTTGACCTTCCAAGTCGGTGTATTTCTCCTGAAGCTCCTTTACCGCTTGAGTCAAGCCAGCAAGATGAACACACAGTTCCTCCATGGTAGAGGGCCCCGGCCAGACTCGGATGTGACTGTCCATTGCATCACATAACTGGTGGTTGAGTCTGACTTATGCGGGGGCAACCTCTCTTATGGCCATGGTTTGTGAACCCCTGATAGTGGAGACAGGGAGTTCAGGAGCACAGGGGGGCACGAGGGCTGGACTTGATCGCAGATGGTAGATGCAGGTCCACAGGGCTCATGCAGACAGAAGAGTGGTGGTACAGGCCGGGTCAGTAACAAGCTGGCAGTGCAGTACAAGTGGTTCAGGCTGGCGGATAGTCGGGTACAGGCAGGGTCAGCAACGTGCAGGCAGATGAAGTACAAGGGGTCAGGCAGAAGAGTAGTCGAAACAGGCAGAGATCAGGGTAGGCAGATAGCAACAAAGTTCATATGGGTAGCCGGGGTCACAGGTACAGGAAGTCTCTGGAACAAACACTGGGGGGGGTCACAGGAGCAGGAACGCTGTAGAACGGACAGCACTGACAGGTGCAGAGGGTTCAAATAGCAGCGTTTGGCGCCGTTTGCGGTGCATGCATGATCACGGGAGCATGCGCGCGCACGTGCGCACTCGCGAATGCGAACTCGCACCCGCAAACGTTTGTTCGCACCCGCGAACGCTCATATAGGAGCTAAAGTCCAAGAAAGATGCCGATCTTCTCCTAACAATATCTGGGAAAGGGTCCGTTTGTTCTGGGACTCCAGCTGGGAATTTGAGAAAGCACCTCTTAAATTTGCTGAGACCTCTGGTTTTTGGTTTTACTATATATTTTAATGAGGATTCCCCGCATGTATGCTTTGTAAGTGGCCCATATTACAAACCGATCAGTTTCTGGTTCGTTATTTAGATCAAAGAAAGCATGATGTTCATTTGTAATTGTGAGAAGGTTGTCCTCCTCCGTCAAAAGGGAGGCATTAAGCTTCCATAGGCGAGGCAATCCTGGACTGTGGTCTCCCACGGTTATGGAGATAGGCGTGTGATCTGTCCACTAGATGGTTCCTATCCTTGAATCCATGATGTCTTGGAGTGTGTGTTTGTCCACAATGAATGTCAGTGTGGGAGTATTAAAGTTGGGAAGATGAAAAGTAGGTGTAGTTCCACTCTGATCCATGTTGGCATCTCCATTCGTCAAAAAGACTGTCTGAAGAAAGGGGTTCAAGGTAGGGCGGTGGTGTCTGGCTGCTGAGGTGGTATCCATATCAGAGTTTCCAATTATGTTGAAGTCCCCACCCATGATAACTCTTCCTTTCTGGAATTGGTTAATTTTCTTGTGTAATCATTTGTAGAATTTGTAGATCAGATAGCGACCTTAGGGGTCTGCAATAGTTTGGTGCAGCTTGAATTGAAAAGATTCCCTGAGAGCTGTGAGGACTCAGTTTTTCTTCTTTGGGCCTGAGGCTCGGAAGAATTGGTTATATCTTTTCCATGTGAATTAGGGGGTTTTGGAGGTTGCAAAATGGGTTTCTTGCACTATCACCACATCAGCCTTTTTATTACTGGCTTCTCTTAGTAGTGCAGATCTTTTCTGTGGGGAGTTTAAGCCCCTGGCATTTATGGAGAACATTTTGAAGGCCATTTTGAGGCACTTGTTACGGAGTAGGTAGTCCTGCAAAAAGGGGCCTTAGGCCCTAATTGGAGGGATGTGGTTTGGTAGTCTGTTTCTATGTGAGGTGGGCACAGGTAGGTCGCCAGATGGTCAGTAGAAATGAAGTATAGTCCAACTTGTTTGGAACGTAGGGTGAATTTAAAAGGTGAGAGCTCGAAAAAACATGGGCTCAATGTGCAGAAACTTCTGCTAACGTATAATGGGGGAATTGGTCCTCTACTTGTCAGGTAGATCAGGGACCACTCAATAGGGAGGCAGGTCTCAAAGAGCATTACAGTAGGCACCCAGCCTTTTAGCAGATTGAGTTCAGAGAAGGGTACTTGGTGTTACGTCAGGCATCTTAGTATGCTCCACCAGTTTCCATTTGTGTATGAGGTTGATCAGAGGGATCTGGTTCTTCTTCTGGGATGACATGTTTAACCACATATACTTGTATTACCTTACTGGTTTGCTGCAGTGGTGACCTACACATACCAGGTCCCTAAATACGCTGAAATGACTTATACCTTTGCTCTGACTGCTGACCGCCGTTGCAGGCGGTGCAGGATGAGTTCCCCTTTCATCTCTACTAGTGGCATTGGGCACATGCCAATGGGTCATTTATACTGATCTACACCCATATAGATTTTACTTAGTTAAATACATATATATATATTGTTTTTCTTCATTAACTAGCTGTACACCAGCATAGCCACCCGGTATCCCTTATGGTTGCACGATTCTGCATCCACGTTGGGACTTTATGGACGTCCGTGTGGTCTGACAATCCCAGCACCAACCATTCCCTTCCTGGGCTGCTTTGGATTTATTTAGTGAGTGCCACTCAATACATATGTAAGTGTAACATCTCCCTACCAGGGAGCATCTATGCGATTTGCTTTACATTGTTATCTTTCTGTATACAAAAGATTGTTGTTCCTTTTCAACATATTATGTTTTACTTGCAGATAGGACTTATTATGTTTAGCCCCCAGTGCAATACCCCCCGAAGAAGGATTCTAACTCCGAAACATTTTGGGATGATCATGGGACTTGCCCCCTGGTTCCACTTTACTGTGGCTATATAGGCATGCAACCCCTATGCATTAAGTATTGTTTATCTATGTATTGTATTCTACTGTGGAACCTATTTATGTATTAATGTGTCTGTATTCTACCCACATGGTCTACTCCATGTGTTGCCTTTTTGTACATTCAAATGTTTTTTAATGCTTTATTATGAATAAAATTACATGTTTATGGAAACATTTCCCTACTCCTTCCTAAACCTTTTTCTGCCTCTAAAGTCCAAGGGTTTTTTTATTTGCCTCTGGTCATTATACTGACCTCTCTCAACAGAGTTACCAAGTTGAAGTCCCCACCCATGATAACTCTTCCTTTTTGGAATTGGTTAATTTTCTTGTGTAATCATTTGTAGAATCATAGTTGTTGCTTATTCGGGCCATAGATGTTGACCAGAGTGTAGGTGGTTTGGTTAATGTCACAAATCAGGATCAAATAGAGACCTTGGGGGTCTGCGATAGTTTGGTGCAGCTTGAATTGAAAAGATTCCCTAACAGCTGTGAGGACTCTGCTCTACCAGTTTCCATTTGAGTATGGGGTTGATCAGAGGGATCTGGTTCTTCTTCTGGGATGATTCACCATTGTCTTAGAAGTTTGAGACCCGCAGACAGTGTTCTCACGGTGTGGGTATTATTTTGGTGTGTAATAAGCAGTTTGGTGGGGAAGCCCCATTTATATGGGATTTTGTGGTTCTGAAGGACCTTGGTGATGGTTGCGAGCGGTTTGCGATTTTCCATAGTCCCCTTAGATAGATCAGCATAGAGAGCAACAGTGGAGAAGAAGTCAGTTTAGGTAGGTTTAGGAAGTCTGTGTGCCCTATCAATTTCCAAGTCACGGCCAGTTAGCTCAGGTATCCCGCTGCACATAAGGGACTGCAGGTATTGTACCAGGTCTTATGGTTGGACTGATTCTGGCACATTGCGGAACTTAATATTGTTTTGCCTGGAGTGATCCTCCAGGTCTGTGAGTTTAAGTTTGATTAATTGGAGCTCATCTTCATGGTCTGTAAATCCATCTACCAGGTCATTATGGGCAGAGCATAGATCTCCCATTTTGGCTTCTATGAGATGAATGCTCTGGTCATGTTACTGTACAGTGCTGGATAGAGAGGACACAGAAAGCAGCATACTTTTCATTGTGCTCTCATTGAGCAGCTGGTCTGTGGCTGGGAAGGAATCCAACAGTAATGAGTGCTGTGGAGGAGGGAGAGAGGACAGGAGGCTGTGTTAATATGTGAGCGCTCTGGCTCTTCTGTCCTGACCCGTGACTTTGCTGGGCTGGCTGTGGAGGGTGAATTAGGAGGGGGTGACTCACCATGCAGCTCTGGAGAACGAGGGAGTTCCAACTGAGTGACACTCTGGTCAGAGGGTGTAGAGGAGAGCCACGAGATTCCACGATTCCCACCAGCACCATCTTGGTTGCTCATCAGACCTGATAAGCAGAAGAAAGCTGTGAGCTATTTGGGAGGTTTGTTGTCCTTCCTCCACTTGGACATAGTGCCCTCGAGTTGTGGTTAGCTGTGGAGCTAGGTAATTATTCTATCATTTGCTTCAGCCGGCAAAGCCAAGCCCCTCAGTTTTTTTTTTAATGGCACCCACAGATCATGTAACAAGTGATTAGCAACTATATGTGGCCCTTTACAAAATAATCTAGAGTGGGTGACTGGGGACAAAGAGAAGGCAAACTTATTAAATACTTTCTTAAGCTCTGTGTATGCAAAGGAGCATGGGGGAGCTCATGTCCATAAGGGGGTGGTAGTGACACAGCCCCAAATGATCCACAATGGCTCAAAAGTGAAATGGTCCAGGAGTATTTAGACAGAATAAAGGTGGATAAAGCACCTGGACCAGATTGCATCCATCCACAGATACTAAAAGAATTGAGCTCTGTCATTTCAAGCCATTGTATCTAATTTTTAGGGACTCGTTAATGACTGGAATAGTAGCACTGGATTGGCGTAGGGCAAACGTGGTTGCCATATTTAAAAAGGGATCAAAGTCTTTACCGAGCACCTATAGACCTGTTAGTTTAACTTCTATAGTCAGAAAGATATTGAAGAGTTGAACCCCTTCCTTACCGGTGTATAGTAATAATACCCCGGCAAGGTGCACTCCCCTTCCTGGGTGGACGTCATATGACGTCCTCCGGTTATCGCCGAGTACCTGCCACCAACCCATCAGAGTACCTGAGCACATGTCACCAACCCATCAGAGTATCCGAGTACCTGCCACCAACCCTTCTGAGTACCCGAGTACCTGTCACCAGCTCATCAGAGTACCAGAGTACCTGTCACCAGCTCATCAGAGTACCCGAGTACCGGTCACCAGTCCATCTGAGTACCTGTCACTAGCCCATCTGAGAACCCTAGTACCTGTCACTAGCCAATCTGAGTACCCGGGTACCTGTCACTAGCCCATCTGAGTACCCTAGTACCTGTCACTAGCCCATCTGAGTACCCGAGGGCCTGTCACTAGCCCATCTGAGTACCCAAGTACCTGTCACTAGCCCATCTGAGTAACCTAGTACCTGTCACTAGCCCATCTGAGTACCCAAGTGCCTGTCACTAGCCCATCTGAGTACTCAAGTACCTGTCGCTAGCCCATCTGAGTACCCAATTCCCTATTACCAGACCATCTGAGTACCCATGAACTTTTTACCAGCCCATCAGAGTACCCGAGTACCTTTTACCAGCCCATCAGAGTACCCGAGTACATTTTAATAATCCATCAGAGTACCCGAGTACCTATCTGCAGCCCATAAGAGTACCTGAGTACGTATCTGCAGCCCATGCCTCACAAAATATACATTGGGGTGTTTGCTTTCCAAAATGGGGTAATTTTGTGGGTAATTCCACTGTCCTTGTGCTCCAGGACCTTCAAAAGTGTGATAGGTAGGAATGAAATTAGATGTGTAATTTATGCTCCTAGAACGCCTGAAGGTACTACTTCAATGCTGGACCTCTCTATGTGGCCGGACTGTGTAAAAGTCTCACAAATGTGGTATCGCCATACTTGAGGCGAGTAGCAGAATGTATTTTGGGGGGTCACTTTTGCTATGTACATGCTATGTGTTAGAAATATCATATAAATTGACAACTTTGTATAAAAAAAATAAGTTTTCATTTTCTTTCCACGTTTTCCGAAGACTTGTGGAAAAAAATGAACCGTACAAAAGACTCATAATGCCTCATGGAATATATGTTGGGGTATTTGCTTTTTAAAATGGGGTCATTTTGTGGGTAATTCTACTGTCCTGGTGCTCCAGGACGTTCAAAACTGTAATAGGTCATTAGGATATTTTATGTGTAATTTACGCATGATGGTGCTCCCTGCATGTTGGACCTCTCTATGTGGCCAGGCTGTGTAAAAGTCTCACATGTGGTATCGCCATACTCGGGACGAATAGCAGAATGTATTTTGGGGTGTAATTTTTGCTATGTACATGCTATGTGTTAGAAATATCTTATAAATTGACCACTTTGTGTAAAAATAAGAGTTTTTATCTTCTTTCCACATTTTTCAAAGACTTAACTGTACAAAAGACTCATAATGCCTCATAGAATATACGTTGGGGTGTTTGCTTTCCAAAATGGGGTAATTTTGTGGGCAATTCCATTCCAAAGTGAGTAAGATCCTTTCTTGTATTAAGAGAGTTATCATTTTGCTCCTGTACAAATCATTAGTAAGACCTCATCTAGAGCTGTGAAAATGTGGAATAGACTCCCTTCAGAGGTGGTTCTGGCCAGCACAGTAGATTGCTTTAAAAAAGGCCTGGGTTCTTTCCTTGATGTACATAACATAACTGGCTACTAACATTTATAGGTAAAGTTGATCCAGGGAATATCTGATTGCCTCTCGGGGGATCAGGAAGGAATTTTTTCCCCTGCTATAGCAAATTGGATTATGCTTTGCTGGGGTTTTTTGCCTTCCTCTGGATCAACTGTCGGTGAAGGATTGTGTATATGGGATTGTATGGTTATATATATTTTCTTCTTTTTTTTTTTTTTTTTGAACTAGATGAACTTGTGTCTTTTTTCAACCTGACTAACTATGTAACATTACCCTCCATTAAATCCAATTAACCTAACATTTACCTCATTGAAGTTTAAGACCAAATGATGCCCAGTGACATTCAGTGGTGGCTGGTGGGTTTTTTTTTGCGCGGGCGGCAAGCAACAACCACCCCCTCAGACGGCCAGTGGCACAGCACTACCACCCCCCAGGACAGTCAGCGGTGCTAATACCCTCCAGTGGTGCGGCACTATTACCCACTCCCCTCCGGGCGGCCGGTTACTACCACCCATGGGTGTCCGCAGGTAGGGACAAGGGGGGCATTTGCCCCCCCCCTGGAATCAGGAATCGGATCGGGGGTTCCGCACAATGTCCTTATCCTCTTGAGCAATGTATGCTGTTTCTGACAGTCTCTTGTGCTAGGTCCACAGTCTCTGACCGTCTCCTGTACCATGTCCGCAGTCTCTGACCGTCTCCTGTACTATGTCTGACCGTGATAATGACATTGTCAAAAAGGGGCAGAGCATGCGTGACCTTAAAATGTTGCTCCCCCCCCCGAAAAAAGTTCTGCGGACGCCCATGCTACCACCCCCACTACTAGTAATCAGTGCTTAAAAAAAAACACCCCCACATTGTAATTCATGCACACGGCATCCTGAAATGGGCCAGACACATGGATAGGGGGGTGGTGGCATGTATAGGGGAGGTGGCGCCCGTGCGCCCTCAATGGATGGGACACCACTGGTGACATTACAACTCTATGGATATTTTTATATTTTTGCAGCTCTAGAAATGTGTCATTTATAAGCAATGATGTGTTATTTCAATTGAAGGACTTTTGAAATGTCTTTGTGTTTGTTCACATTAAACAACTTCTTGAAATGAGCAATAAGGGGTACTCATTAATATATGTGTGTGGAAATATCAGTGCCCCTTTAATCTATTCATATTTCCAGATTCTGATAACTCCCCCTACAGCACCAGATCCCTTTTCAGCATACAGGATTAATAGGATGTAGTGACAAAGTCTGGTGTTTTTCATGGAAGAACTTCGCCATCCCTCCCTGCAAGGTCCCTCCAATGTTGACAGACATGTGTCATGCCTTTTTACAGGAAGGCAGGGACATGCACTCACTGCCCTCTCTTTCTTGGCCACCCAGGATTCATACTCAGATAAGGGTCTGGCTATAGTTTTAAACAAACAACACGAGGATGGCCTGCAGGGATTTGTCGCAACACAGAATTCCCACCAGTATCAAAATAATATCAAAAAGGTATGAAAAAAGTATACAGTTTATTGGATCAAGGTTAAAAATGATCACATGACAAATAAATTGATTGCCATATGTCGTTATAGTAAAATGTACAGATAGAACCAAATTATATACAAAGAAAACAGTGTGGAAGCTAGCAAACCGACAAATGGAATATATCCTGGTAGTGAAGGCTTGGCTTCCTCTCCAACATGTTTCGAAGTTTTATTTAAACGGTGTGTAAACTTTATTTTGAAGCTTTGTACAACCTCTCCTTCGGTTCGGAAGTGATGGTCCTATATAAGGTAAACAGCCAAACGATCGAAGGTGTGACAAAAGAAACATATATTAAACCAAGATAGACATGTAAAATGATATTGCTGTATACCGTTAGTTAAATAAACAGTACACTAGTAAAAATTGGAA
>BLSH010216621.1:0-11885 GCA_018402905.1 Glandirana rugosa | reverse complement strand
TTATTACTGCACTGTGTTCTCCTTTATATACTCCCTTCTAGTATTACTGCACTGTGTGCTCCTTTATATACTCCCCTCCTATTATTACTGCACTGTGTGCTCCTTTATATACTCCCTCCTAGTATTACTGCACTGTGTGCTCCTTTATATACTCCCTCCTAGTATTACTACACTGTGTGCTCCTTTATATACTCCCTCCTAGTATTACTGTACTGTGTGCTCCTTTTATATACTCCCTCATAGTATTACTACACTGTGTGCTCCTTTATATACTCCCCTCCTATTACTGCACTATGCGCTCCTTGTATACTCCCTCCTAGTATTAATGCACTGTGTGCTCCTTTATATACTCCCTCCTAGTATTACTGTACTGTGTGCTCCTTATATACTCCCTCATAGTATTACTACACTGTGTGCTCCTTTATATACTCCCTCATAGTATTACTACACTGTGTGCTCCTTTATATACTCCCTCCTAGTATTACTGTACTGTGTGCTCCTTTTATATACTCCCTCATAGTATTACTACACTGTGTGCTCCTTTATATACTCCCCTCCTATTATTACTGCACTATGCGCTCCTTTATATACTCCCTCCTAGTATTACTGTACTGTGTGCTCCTTATATACTCCCTCATAGTATTACTACACTGTGTGCTCCTTTATATTCTCCCTCCTAGTATTACTGTACTGTGTGCTCCTTATATACTCCCTCATAGTATTACTACACTGTGTGCTCCTTTATATACTCCCTCCTAGTATTACTACACTGTGTGCTCCTTTATATACTCCCTCATAGTATTACTACACTGTGTGCTCCTTTATATACTCCCTCCTAGTATTACTACACTGTGTACTCCTTATATACTCCCCTCCTAGTATTACTGCACTGTGTTCTCCTATTTTATATACAGGTTATCACAAAAGTGAGTACTCCCCTCTCATTTCTGTAAATATTCTATTCTATCTTTTCATGTGACAACACTGAAGAAATGACACTTTGCTACAATGTAAAGTAGTGAGTGTACAGCTTGTATAACAGTGTAAATTTGCTGTCCCCTCAAATTAACTCAACACACAGCCATTAATGTCTAAACTGCTGGCAACAAAAGTGAGTACACCCCTAAGTGCAAATGTCCAAATTGGGCACAAAGAGTCAATATTTCTCCTACGTTCACTGACAGACGCAGCTCTCCATTGACTTGTGGGTTATATGCAGATCCTATTAGGAGTTAACTAGGCAAAGAAGAAAGCAAGCTGGCCCCTCCCAGGGGGCTGTCCTCTCTTCCCATATAATACCCCTATTCTGCTCAGCACATTAGTTTTTAACATGCCTAGTGCAAGGAGTTGACCTGGCTCCCTTTTATGGGACCTGCGGATAGAATTTTTGCTTCCACTTTTTTTTTTTATATTTTTCAAGCAAATTGTAGACTACTATCAAGTAGCCAACTGGGGCATGGAGGGTTCCTGCAAAGACACTGTACTTTCCCCAGTACGGCCATCCGATGTGAGCCAGTCCTAGGATGTTAGTGGGTCCTGCCGCATCGTGGCCATTCCTTGTGGGTGGCCAGTGGGTGATCCCCACTTGTGCCCAGTGTCAGGATTTGATCTGGTCCAGGGGCCTGTGGCCAGCAGCATTCCTCCCCAGCTGGGGAGAAAAGTCTGCGAACGGGTGGCTACCCGCTGCGCCTTTCAGGAGTGGTGAGTGAGCCCCCCCTACCCCCTTAGGGGCGCTGGGGGGGACCGCAGGGCGATTTGTAATTTTATGCGCGGTAGCCGCTGGCTGAGGAGGGTCGCTGGGGCTCTCCTGGGTCCCTTTGCTCCTTCCTCGCCCCACACCCCGCTTGCACTGTGTGTGCAAGCTGCCTAGGCCGCCATATGGCAATCTGCCGCCATTTTGCCGTAGCCGCGGCCATTTTCCCTGGGTTTTTTCAGTACCATGCTTGGCGGCCATTTTGCCGGAGCCTCGTGTTAAGCAGCCCTTGGCCCTCTAGTGGATGTCTCGGCGGCCATATTGGAGTCCTTCCAGGCTGTGAAAAACGTGCTGCTGCCATTTTTTTTCTTACTTTCACTTGCTGGGACAGGTGCTTGTTGCTGCTGACGGCGCAGGCTCTCTGGCGGTCCACAGGACGTTTTCTGGGCAAAACAAACAGCAAGTATAGCTGGCTTCCTGGGGGTGCTGGTGGCGGTGGGTGCAATCCTCCTGGGTTTACCTGGTGTTCTGAGGGGCGGTGGTGTTTGACTGTGTGGGGGTGCTGCTAGTGGTGGTTCTCACTGCTGTGGCTCAATCTGTGGGTGTGATGGCAGATGTCCCTGCAGGGCCCTCTGAGGAGGATTTAGATGCAGCGCAACCTGCGTCAGTGTCCCTGGTGTCCTTAGAACAGCTGTGGGCGGTGTTTGGATAATTCTTTCTGTGGGGGGGGCGAGCAAGGCCCCGGGGCCCCAAGAAAGCACCCCCCTTCCCCTTGTTCTTCAGGGGAGGATTCCGAACCGGAAGGAGCGTCGGGGGGTCGCGGGAACCCCTGTGGAGCTTTCTGAGGGGTAACTTTGTCCCTCAGATGAGGAGGCAGAAGACCAGGGGGCAAAAGCAGCACATGAAAAAGCACTGGTGTCTGCAATAATTTCTGGAGTCCGTGCGTCCTTGCGACTGAACCAAGAAGGAGAGTCGCAGACGTCTACTTATGTATGTGGGACTGCCATGCCCCCTAGGTCTCCCGAGAGCTTACCCCATGATACTTTTTTTTTTTTTTTTTTTTTTTTGATCTATCAGGAATGGCAGCGCACGCAGCATTTCTTCACCATGCCTAAGCGTTTCGCTATCCGGTATCCTTTTGAGGATAGGTTTATAAAAAAGTGGGCGTCTCCTTCAGTGGACCCCCCGGTGGCGCGACTTAACAAGGCGACGACTACTCCTCTGGAGGGGTCACCGTCGTTTAAGGATCCTGCCGATAGGTGGACAGAGGCTGTGTCTAAAGCACTTTTCATTTTGGCTGGTTCGGCCTTGCGACCGGCCCTGGCGTCTGCCATGGCGGCGCAATATTTCTCTGAATGCACAGCGGAGCTGCAGAATGATCTGGACTGCGGCATAATGCTGGAAGGCAGAACATGTCTGTCACGGTCTAAAATAACTGTGTGATGTGGCTCTAGACCTGCTCCCTATGTTATCAAAGATGGCTGTTTTTGCAGTCATTATTAGACGGGTCCTCTGGTTGCGTTTGTGGTCGGGTGATCACGCTTCCAAAAAATGTTTAGCGGACCTCCCCTTTCAATCATTAAGGATTTCACGGGCGGGAAGAGTACCTTCCTTCCGGAGCCCAAGCGGCGAGAATTTCGCTGCAAACAAGGACCTCTCTCCTCGGGTCAGAAAAGGTTTTTTCGTGCCCCTGGGGCAGCGGGCAAGGGCCCGCGAGCCGGCAAGGCTGCTGCAGGGGCCGGTAAGAGGCCCTGGCAACGTAAAAACGAAAAGACAGAGGATAAGCCCTCCTCTGCATGATGGGTTGCCCCCACCCGGCTCTCGAGTGGGGGGACGTCTTCTGGGGTTTGTAGACAGGTGGACTGCCCGCATTTCTGACCGGTGGGTGCAGTGGTATCCTCCAGGTACAGGATAGAGTTCAGCACTCTACCCCCAGACAGGTTCTTCCCATTGAACTGAAGACTCCCGCATCAACGTCGGGAGGCCCTTTTCGGGGCGGTTCAGGCACTATTGGAACAGGGGGTGATAGTGCCGGTGCCTCAGTCAGAAAGGTTCCGCGGTTTCTACTCGAACCTCTTTGTCGTCCCCAAAAAAGGTGGGGCGGGGGGTTAAGGACAGTATTGGACCTGAAGGCGCTAAACTTTTATGTCAAAGCATGAAAATTCCGGATGGAATAGGTCCGCTCGGTCATGGCCTACATCAGGGACGCGTATCTCCATGTTCCCATTTGTCTCCAACGCCAGCGCTTTCTGCGTTTTGCGGTGGGAGATCTCCATTACCAATTTGTGGCTCTGCCCTTCGGTCTGGCCTCGGCTCCTCGGGTCTTCACCAAGCTGGTGGCCCCAGTGCTGGCCCTGTTGAGGCAGAGGGGTATCGCGGTGATGGCTTACCTGGACGACTTGCTTCTGAGAGTGGAGTCTGCCTCTGCCCTGGAGGAGAGCGTGTCCATCACCATGACCTCGTTAGAGGACTTCGGTTGGCTGATCAACCTGCAGAAGTCGTCGTTGACCCCGTCCTGTCGCCTGGAATATCTGGGTCTGATTCTGGACACAGAACAGGCGAAGGTGTTCTTACCCCAGCCAAGTTGCAGTCCCTTCAATCAGCTGTGCGAACCTTACTGTCTCACCGGCAGTCTTCATTACGGTTCTGTATGCGGGTACTGGGGCTTATGGTCTCGGCCTTCGAGGCGCTACCTTACGCTCAGAGCCACGCTCGACTACTTCAGAGAGTGATTCTGTCACGATGGGACAGATCTCCTCTGTCTCTGGACCGGTTGGTCAACTTGGATCGTCGGACCAGGGCTTCCCTGGGTTGGTAGCTTTGGACCCTAGTCTTGATGGGGGGGGGGTCCTTTCTTCCCCTGACATGGTCCTATAATCACGACGGATGCCAGCCTGTCGGGGGGGGGGGGGTGCTGGGCTCTCTGTCGACCCAGGGTCGCTGGTCGCGCAGGAGTCCCACCTTCTGATCAATGTGCTGAAGCTCAGAGCGATCAGACTCTGTCTATCCCACTGGACGGCGAGGCTACAAGGGCTCCCGATTCGGGTTCAGTCAGACAATGCCATGGCAGTGGCATATGTGAACCATCAGGGCGGAACAAGAAGTGCGGCAGCGGCCGGGGAAGCAGCTCTCATCCTGCGTTGGGCAGAACTGCACGTTCCGGCAATCTCCGCCATCTACGTTCCAGGCGTAGAAAATTGGCAGGCGGACTTCCTAAGTCGCCAGACGCTGGATCAGAGAGAATGGTCTCTCCATCCAGAAGTGTTCAGCCAGATTTGCCACAAGGGGGGTACGCCAGATGTGGACCTCGTGGCGTCTCGGTTCAACCACAAGGTAAAGTCCTTTATTTGCAGGACGAAGGACCCATTGGCAGTGGCCACAGACGCACTTGTGGCGGCTTGGAGTCAGTATCGTCTTCTGTACGCCTATCCTCTCATCAAAATGCACCCGCGCCTATTGCGCCCGGTGGCAGCGGAGGGAATTCCGATGATCCTGGTGGCCCCGGACTGACCTCGCGTCCGTGGTACGCCGATGTAGTGAGAATGGTGGCAGACATTACCTGGCGTCTCCCGCTGCGAGACTATCTGCTGTCTCAGGGACCCATATTGCACCCTGCTTTACACTCGCTGGCTTTGACGGCCTGGCTATTGAATCCCAGCTGCTGAGGGACCGGGGTGTCGCAGACTCAGTGGTCCATACCATGATGAAGGCACGCAAGTGTACTTCGCGCAAGATCTATCATAGAACCTGGAAGGCCTACATTGCCTGGTGCGAGGCGGGGGGTTGGAACCCTCGCTCCTATGTGATGTCGAGGGTCCTGACTTTTTTAAAACAAGGCCTGAATAAAAAATTGGCCTTGAGTACTCTCAAGGGCCAGATATCGGTCTTAGCGATTCTTTTCCAATGACCTCTGGTGTCTCACTCGTTGATTTGTACGTTTGTACAAGGTGTGCGTCATGTGGCTCCTCAGGTACGGTCGCCTTTGGCACCGTGGGATTTGAATCTGGTGCTTTCTGTGCTACAGAAGCCACCATATGAGCAGATCAGGGATATTCCCTTACAATTGTTGGATAAGGCGGTCTTGCGTCCGCCACCTTCTTTTTTTACCAAAGGTAGTTTCTTCTTTTCATATTAATGAAGATTATTATTCTTCCTTCGTTGTGTCCGCATCCTTCACATCCTAAGGAATTTGAGTCACATTCATTGGATGTCGTGAGGGCTTTGCGGGTGTGTTTGGAGGCTACAGACTCTTTTCGGAGGTCTGACGCGTTGTTGGTTTTGCCGGATGGTCCGCGCAAAGGTTTGGCGGCCTCGTCGGTTACTGTCTCTCGTTGGATCAGACAGACTGTGACTCATGCGTATTCTGTCCGATGCAAAGTGCCTCCTTTCCCGGTCACGGCACATTCTACCAGGGCTGTTAGCACTTCCTGGGCTTTTAGACACCAGGCTTTGGTGTCACAGGTGTGCAAGGTGGCCACTTGGGCCTCAGTGCACACGTTTACTAAGTTTTATAAAGTTGATGTGTTCGCATCCTCGGATGTGTCTTTTGGCCGTAAAGTTTTACAGGCGGCAGTGTCTGGCGCCTCTTCGGAGGTACAGTTTTTTGTTTACCCACCCCTCTTATTGACACCGCTTTGGGACATCCCCACAAGTCAATGGAGAGCTGCGTCTGTCAGTGAACCTAGGAGAAAAAGGGATTTTATTAAAACTTACCATAAAATCCTCTTCTCTGAGTTCACTAACAGACGCAGCACCCACCCCTCTGTTTTTTCGGTACGGCTTGTTACGAACGAATGTGCTGAGCAGAGTAGGGGTATTATATGGGAAGAGAGGACAGCCCCCTGGGAGGGGCCTGCTTGCTTTCTTCTTTGCCTAGTTAACGCCTAATAGGATCTTCATATAACCCACAAGTCAATGGAGAGCTGCGTCTGTCAGTGAACTCAGAAAAGGATTTTACGTTAAGTTTTATTAAAATCCCTTTTTTGTGTGACCGCCATTATTTTCCAGCACTGCCTTAACCCTCTTGGGCATGGAGTTCACCAGAGCTTCACAGGTTGCCACTGGAGTCCTCTTCCCCTCCTCCATGACGACCTCACAGAGCTGGTGGATGTTGGAGACCTTGCGCTCCTCCACCTTCCGTTTTGAGAATGTCCCACAGATGCTCAATGGGGTTTAGGTCTGGAGACATGCTTGGCCAGTCCATCATCTTTACCCTCAGCTTCTTTAGCAAGGCAGTGGTCATCTTGGAGGTGTTTGGGGTCGTTGTCATCTTGGAATACTGCCCTGTGGCCCAGTCTCCGAAGCGAGGGGATCATGCTCTGTTTCAGTATGTCACAGTGCATGTTGGCATTCATGGTTCCCTCAATGAACTGTAGCTCCCCAGTGCCGGCAGCACTCATGCAGCCCCAGACCATGAAACTTCAACCACCATGCTTGACTGTAGGCAAGACACACTTGTCTTTGTACTCCTCACCTGGTTGTCGCCACACACGCTTGACACCATCTGAACCAAATAAGTTTATCTTGGTCTCATCAGACCAAAGGACATGGTTCCAGTAATCCATGTCCTTAGTCTGCTTGTCTTCAGCAAACTGTTTTGTGGGCTTTCTTGTGCATCATCTTTAGAAGAGGCTTCCTTCTGAGACGGCAGCCATGCAGACCAATTTTATGTCTTGATTACAGAAAGTGATTGTACATCAGCCAGAGAACACTGTTGCGTACACCACATAACATATACAATCACAGAATGAATCCCAATAGGGCACATTACATACAAAGGTATACATTATCCAGTTCCACACCGCGCGCAGTATATTTACTGCGGCAGTGTGGCGCTGTCCCGCAAATTGCCGTAAATAAATGGCGATTCGCGCATGGGCAGCTAGGGGGCGAGAGCGCACCAGCGCGGCGATGCGCTATTGTGCCCTGCGCACTCTGAAGGAGTGTGCCCACGGCTCGGGCGGACCCGATGTCTGCTGGAAAGCCGTGATGAGCTGCCAGAGTGAAAGGAACGGGGAACCGCCGATGTAAACACGGCGGTTCCCCGCTCTGTCAGTGGGGAGATAAGAGATCTACTGATCCCTGTCACTGGGATCAGTTAGAGCTCTTATTCCCATGGTAGCCCAGCCCCCTCAGTTAGAATACACCTAGGGAACACAGTTAACCCCTTCACTGCCAATGGCATTTACACAGTAATCAGTGCATATTTATGTATAAATGTCAATGGTCCCAAAAAAGTGTCAAAATGGTCCGACATGTCCGCTGAAATATCGCTGTACCGCTAAAAATCGCAGATCGCCGTCATTATTAGTAAAAAATAAAAACCCCAGAAATGAATTCTCATCATCCGTAAATGCGACCACTTTTGCGCAAACCAATCAAACTCCGATTGCGATTATTTTTTTTTTTTTGGATTTGTATTTTAGCAAAAAGTAAGAAATTTGTTTTGTTTTTTTACAAAGTTGTCGCTCTTCTTTTGTTTATAGCGGCGATCAGAAATGATGCAGCGGTGATCAAATACCACCAAAAGAAAGGTCTATTTGTGGGGAAAAAAAGGACTCACATTTCGTTTGGGTACAACGTTGCACGACCGCGCAATTTTCAGTTAAAGAGACGCAGTGCCGAATCGCAAAAAGGGCTCCAGTCCTAAAGCTGGAAATCCTTCCGGGGCTCAAGTGGTTAATTGTCGCTCTTCTTTTTTTTTTTGTTTTATATCAGGGATTAGAAATTACGCAGTGGTGGGGGAGGTAAAAGGACGCAAAATTAGTTTGGGTACAACGTCGCACGACTGCGCAATTGTCAGTTAAAGCGGCGCAGTGCCGAATCGCAACAAGTGCACTGATCATACAGTGGGAATTCCTTCTGGGCTGAAGTGGTTATAACTAGATTATTGGGGCAGCTAGCACTTGGCGCTAAGGTTATTACATCAGAACATCCTTTTGTCTACTATCGGATATTGACAGGCCGAGTGCCCTACTGCTCTCAGAAAACAAAGAAGAAAGCAAAAGAAAAAATGTAAAAAAAAAAATCATTAAACTTTGTGGAGTGTCCCCCCCCCCCCCCCATTAGGTCCAAATTGGTTACATTCATAGAAGCCTGTATAGAAGTAGCCCAGGTGGGGCCAGATTCGGATCATCCAGCCAAGGTTGCCAAATAAGGTCAAATTTGTGGGCAGCATTTCTGTGACGGTAAGCCAGCTGTTCCTGAAGAAAAAGGGTATTGACCTATGTGAGCCATTGTTTTCCAGCAGGCACAGTGGACGCCATCCAATGCCTGGCTATAAGATTTCTGGCTAAGTACAGTAGCCTGTTGATCATGTAATACCCTTTGGGAACATTTTTACATTGATTGCTCCCAGCAAGCACACCAGGGGAGTCGGGGTTATAGTTATTTGTACCAAATTAGTAATACAATGTGAGACTTCAGCCCAATAACGTTGGAGTTTCGGGCATCTCCTTATCATATGGTTGAAATTGCTATTATGAGCCTTAAATTTAAGGCATAGATGAGAGTTCCTGTTTCCCCATTTTATGCAATTACTCAGGCGTCCTATAGGCTCTGTGCAGTATAAATAATTGTGAGAGCCTATGTGATGCTAAGATGGAGACAGCAGGGACTGACTCCAGTGCCAGATCTCACTGATCCCCATCAATTTCCCAAATATGTGTGACCCATCTAGCTCTACACTTAGAGGAAGTAAACCCAGATGGGGTTTACTTCCTCTACATTCCCCTGTAATCTAGAAGCATAATGGGCAGTTACTATGCATCGCATAGTAGCCCATTATGTGCCACTTGCCTGTGACGTCCAGCGTTATCCCCTGTGCTGGCAACATCCATCTTCAGCCCCTCTTCCTTCCGGGACCGCAACTCCGGCTCTGTGACTGGCCGGAGTCGTGTGACGTCACTCCCACGCATGCGCGCAGGAGCTGCCAGTCACGGCATGATCTCGGTTTCTTCACTGTGCATGTGTCGAAATGACATTGGCACATTTACTTCCCTGCATATCTCCCGAACCGTACAGGTTTGGGAGATATGCAGAGCGCCTACAGGTAAGCCTTCTCATAGGCTTACCTGTAGGTGAAAGTGGTTGTCACGAGTTGACCACCACTTTAAGGGTAGCATGATCCTGCAAAGCGGACAACAATATAGCATAGACTTTGGATATTAGTCTCTTGCGGGCAGTCGCCTGTAGTATCTCAAGCAGCAGTGGAGAGGTAGACACCTCCTAGGGGGGAGCGTTTTGTGTCTGAATTTGCATGGCATGTCTGAATTGGAGGTATTGATAGCACCCCCTTGAGGGCAATGATAGTTCTTCACAGAGTTGTGCATATGATTTCAAAACCATTCCCATGAATATCTGTGGGAAGAGCCAAATCCCTTTTTTGTTTCCAGTTAGTGAATCCCATTTGTTTACAGAGTTCTGAGTATTTCGGGTTGTTCTATAGAGGCCCTTGGCGAGACCTATTCTGAGTGGAGCCTGTCCTGTTAAACCTCCTGTATGGTCTTGGCCACCTTGCTGCAGCTCAGATTCAGGGTCTTGGCAATCTTCTTATAGCCTAGGCCATCTGTATGTAGAACAACAATTCTTTTTTTTTTTTTGCCATGAGGTGCCAAGTTGAACTTCCAGTGACCAGTATGAGAGAGTGAGAGCCATAACACCAAATTTAACACACCTGCTCCCCATTCACACCTGAGACCTTGTAACACTAGCGAGTCACATGACACCGGGGAGGGACAAGCTGTACACTCACCACTTTATATTGTAGCAAAGTGTCATTTCTTCAGTGTTGTCACATGGAAAGATAGAATAAAATATTTACAAAAATCGGAGGAGTGTACTTACTTTTGTGAGATACTGTACTTCCTCCTAGTATTACTGCACTGTGTGCTCCTTTTTATATACTCCATCCTTAGTATTAATACACCCTATAGTTATTATATAGTCCAGCTTCGTATTACTACACTGTGTGTTTTCAAGTACTCTATCCTAGTGTAGCACTCTTTTATACTCTTCCCTAATATAAATGCACTATGTACTTGTTACGTAGGCAGTCCTAGTATTTTATATGGTGTTTACTCATCAGTTATAGACTTCATAGTATCACTACATCGTGCGCTTATCATACAGTGCCTTGAAAAGTATTGATACCCCTTGAAATTTTCCACATTTTATCATGTTGCAACCAAAAACGTAAATGTATTTTATTGGGATTTTATGTGATGGGCCTATTGTTGCTACTCTGAACTCCTACTCTGTTCTGGTGCTTTTTCGCTATTTGCTAGTCAGGTAGTCTGGCCTGTTGTTCATACTCTTTCACCTGTCTGCTCCTTCTGTACCCTGTGCTGTTCCTAGAGTAATAGCTCTGCAATATCGATCCTTTAATACTCTGCTTTTTCCCTGCAGGCTCTTGCACCTGGCTGTCATCCACAACATCCCTCAGCTGTCTCTCTATTTCATCTCACTGGCCCCTAAAGAACTCCTGGACATCCAGAATGACCTGTACCAGGTAGGTAACCACCAATGTGACTACTGACCAATTGCGTATCGACAGAGCCAGTGGGAAGGCTAGGCGTTCTTTTACCCGGGGGGAAAGACTCAGAGAAATTCTCTATCTGGCAGTAATATAGCTGATCAAAAATGGGGGGGGGATAAAGCTAATATTTTAGTATCTCTCCTCCCCACCCCCAGGTAATCCATCATACAATGATCCCCTCCCCCCTCAACTTGATATATTCGCCTAAGTGCCTCGCCGCTGCTGCTTCCAGGTGGAGGGATCACTGACCCAGCAATGCTATGCTCCCCCCTGTGATAACATCATTCCCTTCTGGATCCTTAAATAACCCTGTCGCTGGACATACAATAGGAATGATGTAGGTTCTGATATGGACCCTTCCTGGAAGTTGACAGAATGGGAGAATGCTAAGGCTCCGTTCACACCTAGGCGATTTGAATTGCCGCGATTCCAGAATGGTGCTAAAACACGGGACACATTTGTGAGGCCAATACTGTACTTGTTAATGGCACCCCAATCGTGGTGCCATTATTTATTTATTTATTTTCTCCTAATCCAAACTCCTTCTTACTCCGCTCTTATCTCTTAAACCCCGACAGTCTGCGCTGCACCTCGCCGTCTACCTCGATCAGCTGGAGGTGGTGGTGGCACTGCTGGGAAAAGACGTCAACCTGGAAC
>BLSH010216547.1:0-11424 GCA_018402905.1 Glandirana rugosa | reverse complement strand
CTTTTGATAAAATTCTAACATAACACAAACACTGAGTTTTAACTAAACTTGTCACCGCCGACCACTCCAAAATCCTACCCCCCCGTGGTCCGGTGTGGGAAGGTAAAACTGGGGAGGATGAAGATTATTCGGGGTGGTCAATATCTTAGATGGGTGAGGCAGGGGACATAAGGTGTATAACACAGTCCTCATGTGTCGAGTCGTAGTGTCCTGTGTCATATGTCGAGTCGTAGTGTCCTGTGTTATATGTCGTGGTACAGTGTCCACCCCATATAATTGGCTGCAATTTACCCCACCTGTGATACTGGCTGCTATATACCCCACCTGTGATGCTGGGGCTCTATACTGTGTCCTGTGATACTGGCTGCTATATACCCCACCTGTGACATGGTGCTGTATATTGTGTCCTGTGATGCTGAGCTGTATACTGTGTCCTGTGATGCTGAGCTGTGTACTCCTGACACAATATGTGGAATACAGGGGACGGAGTGGGTAGATTCTATAACTGGTGGGGCTTATTAGAAGTAGGAGGGGTCAAAATGGAAGGGTGTGGCCTGGTGCCCCCCCATCCTAAAACCTCACCAGCCGCCACTGTTCAAATCAATTTTGAGTCACAAACACAATACAATCTTAAAATAGTTTTCTAATTATAAAAAGTTCAGAGTGGGGTGAGTAAATGTATACCAAATAGATCAAGACTTAAAACTGCATAATGGAGACAACCCGGTCATACCTGAAATTTTCCATAGATGACATTTTAAACTCTGTGCAGTTCCACAGCTTAGGGGGGGTGGTGGAGGTGGGGGGGGGGGTAGGGAGACAAAAAGGAAAGCACATGGTGGGGAAGAGGATAGAAAAGGGGAGTTGTGGGGGGGGGGGTGTTGGTGGAGGGGGTTGGGAAAGGAATCAAGATGTGAACTGAAAAAAATTTTAGGTCGTTGGTGAGTTTGAGTAAGGCAGTTTCAGTTGAGTGTTGTGGGCGGAAGCCAGATTGTAGGGGATCAAGAAGGCTGTTGTCAGTGAGGTAGCAACTCAAACGGTTGTAGACGAGGCGTTCAAGAAGCTTGGAGGCAAACGGGAGTAGGGAAATGGGTCTTAAGTTATTCAAACAGGTGGGGTCCAGAGAGGGTTTTTTAAGTATGGGAGTAACCAGCGCATGTTTGAGTGGAGAGGGAAAGGTGCTGGAAGAGAGGGAGAGGTTGAAGATGTGGGTTAGAGAGTTTAGGACAGAGCAGGAGGGTGGTCGTAGAAGTTGCGAGGGGACAGGATCCAGGGGGCAGGTGGTGAGTTGGGCTGTGGAAAGGAGTTGGAGAACTTCCTCAGAGCTAACAGGTTTGAAGGAGGAAAGTGTTGAGTGGGTTATTGGACTTAGTGTGTTGGTTGGCGGGGGAAGCTGGACACAGGCTATCTGATCACGAATTGTGTCAATTTTGTTTTTAAAGTGTTTGGCAATCTCCTGGGAAGTGAGCAAGTTGGTGGGTGGAGGCAGTGGGGGGCGGAGTAAGGAATTAAGGGTAGAGAAGAGTTGACGAGGCTTGGATGAGAGGGATTTGATGAGAGTGGTGTAGTAGATTTGTTTAGCGGAATGGAGGCAGGAGTTGTATTTGAGGAGGGCAGATTTGTAGTGGGTGAAGTCTTGTAGGGTTTTCGTTTTACGCCACACTTGCTCAAGAGCGCGGCTACATTTCTTGAGACTTCTGGTGTCTTCTGTTTGCCAGGGTTGTAGCAGACAAGGCCTGGTTCTGCATGTGGAGACAAGGGCAAGTGTGTCCAGGGAGGATGACAATATGGGGTTGTAAACAGAAGTGGCTTTGTCTGGGCAGGAGAGGGGACTGATTTCATCATAAAGGCAGTCAGTAGCAGAATGAAAAAGGGGAGGGTTGAGTTGGCAAAGGTTCCTGCGGGTAACTATTTGCGGGTTGGCGTCATGGGAGGTAGGAGACAGGGAGAGTGTGAAACTGATGAGGTTGTGATCGGAGAGGGGTGCTAGAAAAGTTGCAGGGAGTGCAGAGGTGGGAGAATACAAGGTCAAGAGTGTTGCCATTGGAGTGAAAGGTGGTTTGTGTCCATTGTGTTAGGTTGAAGGAGGAGGTTAAATTGAGTAGTTGGGAAGAGGCTGAGGTTTTAGCATTGACTGGAATGTTAAAGTCTCCAAGGATGATGGCAGGTACTTCAGAGGAGAGGAAGTAGGGTAGCCCTGCAGAGAAGTCATCAAGGAAGCGTGATACAGGGCCAGGGGGTCGGTAAATGACTGCAACCCTCAAACAAACAGATGAAAATAGGCGAATGCAGTGCACTTCAAAAGAACAGAGGGAAAGAGAGGGGGGTGTAGGAAGAACCTGGAAGGTTCTTTTTGGGGAGAGGAGAAGTCCAACACCACCTCCTTTTCGTCCAATGGACCTGGGTGAGTGAGTCCAGAGGAGGCCACTATGGCAGAGGGCCGCTGGAGAGGCAGTGTCGGATTCCTGGAGCCAGGTTTCGGTAATAGCAAGGAAATTGAGGAAGTTGGAAAGGAAAAGGTCATTAATGTAGGCAAGTTTGTTGTCTCCTCTACGAAGTCAGTTTTCTAAACTGAGAGGTTTCCACCATTCTAGACTTCTGTCCAGGGATAGACTACGTAACGTAACGTTTATTTCTGTTTTTATTCCCTTTTATTTTCATAGCGAATTGCCATTTGTATGTATTGTCTGTTTATCTTTTTGTATTTTTTGTAACTCTTTTTTTTTGTATATATTTTATGCACTGCCCACTTTTGGGATATTAAGGCCTCATACACACGGACGTTTTTTGACGCCGGCGTTTTCTGGCATTTTTTGCAGCTCTCCATGTTAGTTAATGGCCCCATAAAAACGTCGGCGTTTCTGACCTGTAGGTGGCGTCGGCGTTAGGGAGCAGAAAGTAGAACCCATGGCCATCGCGTTCTGAGGCTGTAACATTTTGACGTTTTTTGACGCCGACGCCACAATATGCCAAGAAACGCCACCATATGCCACCTATTATTATACCGGCGTTTTCCGGCGTTTTTTGACGCCGACGTTTTTAGGTTGAAAAATAGCAGAGGGATGATTTTGTTTTAAAAAACGCCTATTGACGCCTATTGACGCCGACGCTCACTAACGCCGAAAAACGTCAATACATAACGCTGAAAAACGTCGCCTTTTTTTCCTTGACGTCGGGCCCGACGTTTTGTTTATTTTTTTATATACGCCCGTGTGTATGAGGCCTAAATGTTAAAATTAATAAGTGACTTCTGTGTACTAAGCTAGGGCTCATATCTCTAGAGAGATTGTGGTATTTTAGTGCCTTAATATTCGGTTTACGCTACAATCGGTGTGCAATTGCTCTGTGTGTGGGCAGATTGCATGCAGATTGTAAACGAACAGATCTGCCAGGCGGAGATCTGTGTGTGTGTGGTGGCTCAGCAGACCAGGATAAACGGCTGAGTGGTGGCAGGCTATCGGTTAGTGTGGGTCTGGTGTGGGTGTGTGGACAGTGGGAAGAGTGATTAGCGCCGGGGTTTTAGCTTGAAGGATAGCTAGAGAAACCCTAGAAGTGTGTAATACTTGCTAGACTGCTCCCCAACCCTTAGAGTGCACCAGATTGTTTGTAAGATTCGTATCTGCCTGTGTGTGGTCAGCCACCTGGATTGGAGTGGAGTCTCCCTCTAGTGGTGGCCGAAGGTAGTGCGGGCTGTGAAAGCACAGTGAAATCTTACGGCAGTCTAAGTTCCTCCTTATTCCCTCCTATGCTTCCAGTCACAGCACGCACGTCGCGGTTAGCTAGTCGCCGTGGGCGTGTGGGGTTCGTGACAGATAGAGCTTTCTTTTGGTGCTATTTGATCGCATCTGCGTCATTTCTGATCACCGCTATAAACAAAAGAAGAGCGACAATTGTGCAAAAAAAAAACCAAATGTCTTACTTTTTGCTAAAATACAAATCCAAAAAAAAAATCTAAAGAAACATTTTTTTCATCGGTTTTGGCCGATTTATATTCTTCCTCATATTTTTGGTAAAAAAAATCGCAATCCGAGTTTATTGATTGGTTTGCGCAAAAGTGGCCGCGTTTACGGATGATGAGAATTCATTTCTGGGGGTTTTATTATTTTTTTTACTAGTAATGGCGGCGATCTGCGATTTTTATCGGTACTGCGATATTGGGGCGGACATGTTGGACCATTTTGACACTTTTTTGGGACCAATGACATTTATCAAACGATCAGAAATGTAAATATCCACTGATTACTGTATAAATGTCACTGGCATTGAAGGGGTTAACCTGCAGGGTGTAGTGAAAGGGTTAACTGTGTTCCCAGGGTGTGTTCTAACTGTGGGGGGGGGGGGGCTGGGCTACCATGGGCATAAGAGATCTAACTGATCCCAGTGACAGGGATCAGTAGATCTCCTATGCCCCCACTGAGAGAGCAGGAAACCGCCATGTTTACATCAGCGGTTCCACATTCTTTGGCTGTGGCCGGTCATCGCAGCTAGCCGGCGGACATCGGGTCCACCCGAGCTGCAGGGAACACTCCTCAGGAGTACGGTGAGCGCGCCCCCTAGCGGCCAACACGTCCACACTGCCGCCGTGAATATATGGTAGGCAGTGTGGCAGTGGATAATTTCCCAGTGGGGGGGGGGGGTCCTGCATGTATAATGGAAGCAGGAATCTTCTGTCAGTTTGTTTCATTCAGCCTACTGGCTGAAAGAAAAAAAAAAACAAGTAGTGTGTACCCACCTTAAAAGTCTTTATAAGTGCAAAAATCACAATCTGAGGAGTACATTTCAGATTTATAAATAGGCACTTAAAGTAGAAGTTCAGCCAAAAATGAACTAACTCTAAATCTACTCACAGCCACATTCTAAAATTAACCTATCTAGCCCTCTCTTGATATACATACCTTTTCTGCAGCCACTCTGGTCCGGTTCCTGAGCTATCATCGGCTGCTTCTGTGTGTAGGCATGTGCAGGAGAGGCAGCCGACAACGGAAACCCTATAGTAACTATATGGGCGACGTCACTCCCCAGGCACTCCTGTCCACAGCAGCCACGCAAGAGACTGAACCAGATCAGCTTAAAAAAAAGTACAGTATCTTATATATATCTTATATATCTAAATTGAGTACACCCCTAACATTTTTGTAAATATTTTATTATATCTTTTCATGTGACAACACTGAAGAAATGACACTTTGCTACAATGTAAAGTAGTGAGTGTACAGCTTGTATAACAGTGTAAATTTGCTGTCTCCTCAAAATAACTCAACACACAGCCATTAATGTCTAAACTGCTAGCAACAAAAGTGAGTACACCCCTAAGTGAAAATGTCCAACGTGGGCCCAATTAGCCATTTTCCCTCCCTGTGCCATGTGACTCGTTAGTGTTACAAGATCTCAGGTGTGAATGTGGTGCAGGTGTGTTAAATTTGGTGTTATTGCTCTCACTCTCTCATACTGGTCTTTGGATGTTCAACATGGCACCTCATGGCAAAGAACTCTCTGAAGATCTAAAAAAAAGAATTGCTGTACTACATAAGGATGACCTAGGCTATAAGAAGATTGCCATGACCCTGAAACTGAGCAGCAGTGTGGTGGCCAAGACCATACAGTAGTTTAACAGGACAGGTTCTACTCAAAACGATTCTCGCCATGGTCGACCAATGAAGTTGAGTGCACATGGTCAGAGTCATATCCAGAGGTTGTCTTTGGGAAATAGATATATGAGTGCTGTCAGCATTGCTTCAGAGGTTGTAGGGGTGGGGAATCAGCCTGTCAGTGCTCAGACCATATGCCGCACACTGCATCAATTTGGTCTGCATGGCTGTCATCTCAGAAGGAAGCCTCTATTAAAGATGACGCACAAGAAAGCCCGCAAAAAGTTTGCTGAAGACAAGCAGACTAAGGACATGGATTACTGGAACCATGTCCTGTGGTCTGATGAGACCAAGATAAACTTATTTGGTTCAGATGGTGGCAAGCATGTGTGGCGGCAACCAGGTGAGGAGTACAAAGACAAGTGTGTCTTGCCTGCCAGCGATTCCCACTCTGGGCTTTAGGAAGGAGCTGTCTTCCTTATTGGACAGGGGGGTGGTGGTGGGCATCATCACCAAGGATGATAAGGAGATGTTGGTGCCAGCACATCCAGTGATGCCTATCTTCCACCACCTCCCTAAGGTCCATAAGGGTTGTAGCCCCCTACGCGGTAGACCCATTGTGGCCGGGATAGGCTCCCTCAATGAGCGATTGGGACAATGGGTCGATCATGTACTTCAGCCCATGGTCTCTAAGCTTCCAGGATTCATTAGAGACACGGGTCACCTGCTTCATAAACTAAAAGATTTTGAATGGCAGGAGGGTTTTGGCTGGGTCACTTGCGATGTGGCAAGTCTGTACTCACCCAACCCTCATTCAATGGGTCTACGAGCAGTTTAATTTTTCCTTAAACATTTTACCACACACTCATTAGTACACCAAGAATTTATCCTACTATGTTTGGAGTACCTGCTTACACACAACTTTTTCATGTTTGACGGGGGCCACTACCTGCAGAAATGCAGAGCCTCTATGGGTGCCAAGTTTTCACCTTCCCTTGCCAACCTTTATATGGGTTGGGGGGAGAGGCTCCGCATTTTTGCACCTGGTGGTCCCCGTCGGCACTTCTATGGTCGTTATATCGACGATCTACTGTTTATAGTATCCAAGGAGGCGATTACACCGAAACAGTGGATCTCATATATGAATGACAATGATTTCAATTTGAGTTTCACGGCTTGTCATCAGGACAGAACTGTTGTGTTCTTGGATGTGACTCTGACGGCTGTAGGTGTTAAAGTCATATCGGGTCTGTATAGGAAACCAACGGTGGGTAATTCGCTCCTTCGAGCAGATTCCTGCCATCCAGCACACACGCTAAGAGGGATCCCGGTAGGACAGTTTTTGAGACTCAGACGGATATGTAGCGATCCGACTGACTATCAACATGAAAAGATGAGTATGCAACAACGCTTTATGGAAAAGGGCTACCCTTCATCAGTTGTGCAAAGAGCAATTAACATTGCAGATAAGATGCCCCCTGATAAGCTACGATATGGCGCAAGTAGAGCCAGACGATCGGTTTCCATGACTGGTGGACGCCCAGTATTTTCTACGCCATATAGTGTTGAATTCCAACAGATTAGGAATATTATTCTCAAATATGCACCTATGTTGCGTAATGACCCTGTATATGCCGGCATTTTGGATAAAGGGGTTAAGGTAGTATCTCATAGAGCTAACTCTTTGGACTCTCTTCTTTCCCCCAGTCTCTTTTCTAGTAATTCTAGACAGCCACATTGGCTGAATTTTAAGGGGACCTTTAGCTGTGGGGGGAGTAGGTGCCCATGTTGCCCTTTAGTGAAAAGAGGGGATACTATTCAATCCACTTCAAATAACAAGCCTATGAGCATCAGTAGGTTCATTAACTGTAACACAAAATATGTGATATACATAATTACTTGTTTACAGTGTCGTGTTCAGTATGTGGGACGAACTACACAGAGGTTACATGACCGATTGGGCGACCATCTCAGGGACATTAGTAAAAATCATCCCACCAATGTCTCTAGGCACTGGAATGAGGTGCACCAGAAGGACACCTCAAATTTGAGGATCAAGGCGATAGAGAAAATTGTGTCTCCACCCAGAGGGGGTGATAAGTTTAAGATCCTTTGCAGGAGGGGAGTGTTCTGGATATTTTTCTTTGGAACCAGGAGACCTGAGGGCCTTAACTTTGAGTGGGATGTATCCCACTTTTATGATTAAAGACATTGATAATTTCTCATATATATCCTTTGGCGCCTCCCTCTTGCAAAATTTTTTATATTATCATTTTTTCATTTGCACATTAATAGTGTTCTCACGTTTATTGTTATATATTTCTTATATGCTTTTCAATTTTTATCCTTTATATTTTGTATATATATATTTTTTTGTTTGTTTTTTCTTTTTTCATATGTTCCGTATACATCATCATTTCTATTTTTTATACTCATTTGAGACCTTTTTGATCTTTTCACAGGTAGGTCGGCTTGAATGTATTTCACAGGGGAATCTGCAGCTATGCCTGTGAGGACTTCCCTGTCTGCATTTGGACTACACTCGTTCCTCTGTGGGACTGGACCACGCCGTACCTATCTAGTTGAAAACTGGGAGATCTAGGAAGCTATTGATGTCAATGATTAGGCAACAGCTGATTGAATGTATGGTCATTGGCTGAGCACAAGAAATGATCATGAGTGTTTTTGTATATGTATGCCTGTATGCCTATGTTATAACAGCTATGAGTAAGCGCCCTTAGGGGGGCGTGAAACGCATTAGCATTTAAATTTCCTGTCTGTACCGTATGGGCTTCGTTGAATAAAGCATTGAAAAGGAGTGCAGCCGTCCGGAGTTTTACTTTCCATTATCTTGTGTCTTGCCTAAAGTTAAGCATGGTGGTGGAAGTGTCATGGTCTGGGCTGCATAAGTGCTGCCGGCACTGGGGAGCTACAGTTCATTGAGTTCATGAATGCCAACATGTACTGTGAAATACTGAAGCAGAGCATGATCCTTTCCCTTTGGAGACTGGACTGCAGGGCAGTATTTCAACATGTTAACAACCCCAAACACACCTCCAAGACATCCACTGCCTTCCTAAAGAAGCTGAATGCAAAAGGTGATGGACTGGCCAAGCATGCCTCCAGACCTAAATCCTATTAAGCATCTGTGGGACTTCCTCAAGTTGAAGGTGGAGGAGCACAAGGTCTCGAACATCCACCAGCTCCTTGATGTCATCATGGAGGAGTGGAAGAGGACTCCTGTCACAACCTGTGAAGCTCTGGGGAACTCCATGCCCAAGAGGGTTAAGGCAGTGCTGGTAAATAATGGTGGCCACAAAAAATATTGACACTTTGGGCCCAATTTGGACATTTTCACTTAGGGGTGTACTCACTTTTGTTGCCAGCCGTTTAGACATTAATGGCTGTGTGTTGAGTTATTTGGAGGGGAGAGCAAATGTATACAAGCTATGCACTTTCTACTTTACATTGTAGCAAAGTGTCATTTCTTCAGTGTTGTCACGTGAAAAGATATAATAAAATATTTACAAAAATGTGAGGGGTGTACTCAATTTTGTGAGATACTGTATGTATACCAATTTTTGCTTTACAGTATTAGATAGATTTGTTTTAGAATGTGGCTGCGAGTAGATTTAGAGTTAGTTAGCTTTTGTCTGAGCCTCTACTGAAAATATATTTGATACTTTACATTAACTTACCTAGCTTGTAAAGCTTTGGAAGTGGCCATATTCCAATGAGTTCATCTTTAGATAGACACATTTAAATGTTATAGTGGTGTTTGACTGCTTTTTGGACAATTTGCTTTTAAATTGGCTCATTCAATGCTTTATCTTCACAACTGTACAATGATAATATTGATTATTAATTACTGTTATAAAACTGTTATTTGATGCCTTTCCATGAAAGTGGCACTAAGCCCTTGTTTAGAAAAAAATCTATTCAAGTATGTATGTGTAACTCAAAAAGGTCCCTTCTATTGCTCACAGCCTCCTCCAAATCTGTAAATTGCTTCTTTTGCTGCTGTGATCTGACTTCCTGTTAGATGGTGGCTACCTTTGTTCTCCATGGTCCCAATGTATGTAGGAACATAATCACTCCTGAGATGAACTAGCGACTATGGATTATGTAATTTGTAGTGTGCATAGAGCACTGCACATGACCACAACTAACGGGTACCTCTCGTTCTAAGATAATCAAGGAGAAAAAAGCCGCTCTAGGTGAATATGTTAATCCCAAGCAGCTGTGTGCTTGTCTGGTCTGTGAGCCGATCAAACAGAAATGTCTAAGAAAAGTGGATTTGACAGCACCACCATTGAATGTGAAAAAAAAGTTTTTTTCCATAAAAAACAAGTGTCACAACATGTCCACAAAAGCATACATGACAGAGATGAGAGATGATCGACGCGTTTCACGGAGGCAATGTCCGCTTGGTCATAATCTGGCAAACAATACTGATGTATATATACATATTAGATCTATCATGTCACATGTGTGATCCAAACAGATTGATTGCTGAGTGCTTGAATGCAAACACCTGTCATAATAAAGGCAGGGTTTGCACTGAACAAAATCATGTAGCGAATGAGTAAAAACACAAATACAAAAATCAAAAACAAAATATATTGAATACATTTATATCACAACACATATGGAGGTGCAAATTGTTTTGTGTCAAAATTATTTGTGGTATTTACAAAATAACGTACATTCCAGCAGAGAAGAGAGAAAAAAAAAAAACAAAGAAAAGAAAAACGTATTGCTCATCCAAAAAGGGGAAAGATAACCCGATTTAGAGCTGTATATATGTATATATATGAATTCTCTTTGCTGAAAAATGCGTTATAAACAAGAATCAGAATTTTACTTAAAACCATATGATAAAGAACCTGACCAGATGCCACGCGTCACACAAACAAGTAGAGATGAATATCTAAACAGTGAAAAAAGTGAAAAAACACTTGTTTCTTTCTGTATATTCCATCGAGGCACAAGGTGTGGAACAACTGGCCATAGTTCTACTAAAATATCTCTGCACATTGGTTCCTATAATAAATACAATGATTAATGTTAAATTGTTAAATTATTTTATTAACCACTCCCTCAATACCATTGAGGAGGAAATTAATCTTCTTTATCCAACATTATAATACATTCTATATTAAGCTGTGCCCGAGATAAAGGAGAAGAAACCAGTAAATTGTTCATTCAACTATTCTAGTAGTAAAATGCTGAGAGTTAAAGGGAGATCATCCAAACAGACGTATAAAAAATAATAAGGATCTGTGGAGACAATACTGAAGAGATTCAAATTAGTGAAAATGAGAAAGCAACACTCGATGGATTTAAAATCGAAAGTGTTGAAACTGATCGTACTGTGTGTGTCAGGACTGATTGTATATGTTTGAATATGTTGGCTGTGATTACAGCTCTCAAATAGCAGAAACAACCCCCCTCCCATTATGCTATACTATTTCCATTCATTTACCATCTAACAATTTAATTTAATGTATGGAAAAGTTTTTTCTAAGAGGTGGGTTTAATTGTGATAGAAATGGGTGACATCCCATTCAAAATTCAAACCGTGGGGTTTTCTGCTCTTTAACTTATGGATCCAGAAAACTTCACATTTGCAAAGGAGGCGTAAAATGTCACCCCCTCTTCTACATGTCTTTACTTTTTCTATTATTTGAACCTGTAACAATGAAGAGTCACCCCCATGTTGTTGGTTATAATGTCGAGCAACATTAGTAGATTTATTGTTCCTGATGTCTGCCAGATGTTCTCGGAATCTGTCTCTCAGTCTCCGAGTAGTTCTGCCCACATATTGCATAGAGCA
>BLSH010216546.1:460086-472594 GCA_018402905.1 Glandirana rugosa | reverse complement strand
GTTATAATGTCGAGCAACATTAGTAGATTTATTGTTCCTGATGTCTGCCAGATGTTCTCGGAATCTGTCTCTCAGTCTCCGAGTAGTTCTGCCCACATATTGCATAGAGCAGGCTGCGCAGGTGATGACGTAAACCACACAACATGTGTTACAGTTGTAAAATGTATCAATGGAAAATTCCCTGTCGTCCAATGCGCATTTAAACCTGCTTCCCTGCAATATGTGGGAACAACTGGAACAATCACCACTGCCACATCTAAAGTTGGCTTTGAAATGAAGCCATGTGAGCGATTGTGTTTTGTGATGTTTGGGGTCAAAAAAGCTGGGAGCCAAAAAAAATACCTAGAGTTTTGGCTCTTTTGGCAACTATTTTGGCACCCTGATCTAAAATCTGAGAGCAGATGGAATCTCTGTAAAGAATCAGCATATGTTTATTAACAATGTGTTTGATTTGGTTAAATTCAGAGCTATATCTGAGAACTATATGTGGACAATTTTGTTTATTGGAAGGTGCTGTCTGTTGTTCATTACGTTTTGAGAGAAGATTCTTTCTGTTCTTTTTTCTGGCATTATTGGGGCTCTATTGAGGGACCATCTAGGGTAGCCCCTCTCATTCTAAACAGAACAAAGTGAGGGGGGAATCAGATTCTGGAGCTCATAGAGGGTGTTACAAGGAGGGAGAATAACACAGTAGGAACATTTAAAAAATAGATTACAAGGCCCTCTGTAGTAGTGAATTTTGGAGAATAGGCTATTGTTAGTGCCACTTTAAGTATTATTATTTATGCATGTATGTTAGTGTAGTTGTCTGACCAAGCTTATTGTAGCTTACTGAAATAAAATGATGATATTTTTAATGCCATCAATGTATGTTTACACTACCTATGGGGTTATCATTAAGTAAGACTATGCAAAAAAAAACATGAACCTAAATGTGCAGTGAACAAAATCAAATGATCCAACTATAGCTTATCGTAGTGAGATCAGTAAAAAAGTGATGACTGCTTGGTTGGTATGAATTATTGCTTCCAATCCTCTCACTGAAAAATTGTGTTCGCCTTTGTTAGTAGGGATGGGCCCGTGAGTTGAAAGTAAGTTGAATTTAGAGCATTATGGGGCGTTTGCAGCGACTTTGCCGCCACGGAGCGCCCCATAATGCATTGCGCGCACAGCTCCTCCTCCATGTGAGGACTGCCGCCTTCTGTGCTGGCTTTGTTTTGACGTTTTATTTATAGTGCAGGGCGGGGCCACCGGGTGAGGTATGAGTGACCCTGCCCCCTTCTGATGTCATGCGATGTCAGAGAGGCTGGTCGCTCAATTATGTCACTGGGTGGCCCCGCCCTTCACTATAAATAAAACGTCAAAGCAAAGAGCGCCCAGCCGGCGGGAGCCCTCCCATGGAGGAGGAGCTGTTTGTTTTTGTTTGCTTTTTATGGGTATGTGGCACTGTGATTGATGATGGATTACAATGGGGGACACTTATTTTATTTTTTTGTCCTTAATTGTCTCCAGTGTTTTTTTCTTTTTTGACACTTTTGGTGAATTAGTGGGGGTACGATGTACACAATACTAATTCACTAATTCACATGGGGGGGTCGGGATCTGGGGGCCCCCTTATTAAAGATTCCGATAAGCCCCCCACCCGCACACCCCCACAACCTTAGCCCAGGGTTGTGGGGAAGAGGTTCTTGTCCCCATCAACATGGGGACAAGGTGCTTTGGGGTGGGGAGCGCAGAGCTCCCTCTGCCCCAAAGAACCTATAATCCCCATGTTGATGGCATGTAGCCTGGTACGGTTCAGGAAGGGGTGCGCTCGCTCGTCCCCCCCTATCCTGGCCGGCCAGGTTGCATGGTCAGATAAGGGCCTGGTTTGGATTTTAGGGGGGACCCCACGTCAATTTGTTGTTGTGGGGTTCCCCTTAAAATCCAAACCAGACCCAAAGAACTGGGGGGGGGGGGTCCCCACGCAATTTTTTCTGTGATTTTTTATGTATATTGGCGGGAGCCGGCAATACAATACAGCTGTGATAATAAATGACAATTTTTCCTTTGGAAATGTAATTTAGCTCTGGCTATGTTCTAAACATCACAGAGGTGTGCCCTTTTACAGGTAGACTAAGGGACACCCCAGGCACATTATTTAAGGGAATATTTCATTTTTATTGTTTCACTTTAAGCATTATTAAAATCACTGCTCCTGAAAAAACTATTGAATTGAAAACTTTTTTTTGCATTGATACATGTTCCCTAGGGCAGAATCCGGGTCCCCATACACTTTTTAGGGCAATAACTTGCATATAAACATTTAAAATGAGCACTTTCGATTTTTCATGTTTGGGTCCTATAGACTTTAATGGTGTTTGAATGTTCACACAAATTTTTTGCCTGTCCGCATGTTCTGGTGCAAACCGAAACTGGGGGTGTTCGGCCCATCCCTATTTGTTAGTAATTGGATTGACATGGGGAGATAATTGTTAATAGAAGGGAATAGCTGGACTGGAAAATGTTGGATTATACAGTAGATACCATGGAACTATGTGTTAATAAATGATAAGCACACAAACGGAACCAGAGACTAAATATACATGACATGTCACATATTTCTGAAAGTAATGAGGGTAGAGGGGTCTCAGAAAGACAGCCTAAGAACGGTTGGAGTAGTAGAGATCGTAATTTAACCATGGGTGTTTTAGAATTGACATGAATGATAATGAGCCCATAATATAATAAATGTATTCAATAATGTATGAGACAGACTTAAGGCCATCTTCCAGATTCAATAAATTAGGAAAGTAGACAGACGAAATGAGAAAATGAGTTCATTTTATTTGTGATTTCCACTTACATTGTATTTTTCAAATGTATTGTACAGTAGGTTTGATTATAACCACATAGACAAGAGGAGAAGGAAAATGTATCAAAGAAAAATCTTTTTGGCTGACTAAAAATATATAAAAAAATATACATTCCTGACTAACACGGTGCACACTTTTTTTTTACTTAACTATATAAAATTCTGGCACAGGTGTTTTACATAACAGAGCTGGGTCTGAATCAGACATTGGCTGTCCGCCCATTCAGCGAACACCCGAATTGTCGGAACCTTTGGCGGTTTGTTCGCCCCACAGAATTCCCCACAATGCACTGCATGTCACATAGGGAATTGGAAGCCCTAATTGGCTGAAGCAATGAAGGCATTCCCAATCAGGGCACATAACAGTGTCAGAGCCATGATTGGACACAGTCATGATGACTCTCTCCAATCATGGCTCATTGCTCATAGACCCACCCCACACTATAAAAGGTTCCTTCCCAGAGCAGCCAATATGCAGTGTTACATTGGAGTGGAGATAGTTAGAACAGAGTTCTGTTCATTGCTACAAGTGAATGGTGTGGTATTGTGATTCTATTGTGAGTGTAAAGTATCAGTGTAGTGTGAATATAGTGATAGTGCAACGTGAGTGGAGTGTGATGTTCTCTTTTAATGTAGTGTCAGCTTTGTGTGTCAGGGCAGGTTACTGCAGTACATTGAAGTGTACCAGTGTAGAATATCAGGGTAGTTTTACTGCAATATATTGTATTGCGTCAGGGCACTTTTACTGCAGTATATTGAAGTGTGTTAGTGCTCTTTTACTGCAGTATATTGAAGTGCATTAGTGCACTCTTACTTTAGTATATTTAAGTGCATTAGTGCAGTTTTGCTGCAGTATATTGAAGTGTGTTAGTGCATTTTACTTCAGTATATTGAAGTGCATTAGTGCACTCTTACTGCAGTATATTGAAGTGCATTAGTTCAATTTTATTGCAATATATTGAACTGCATTAGGGCTCTTTTACTGCAGTATATTGAAGTGCATCAGGGCACTTTTACTGAAGTGTATTGAATTGCATTAGTGCACTTTTACTGCAGTATATTGAAGTGCGCTAGTGCACTTTTACTGTAGTATATTTAAGTGCATTAGTGCAGGGTTATTGCAGTATATTGAAGTGCATTAGTGCATTCTTATTGCAGTATATTGAACTGCATTAGGGGTCTTTTACTGCAGTGTACTAAAGTGCACCAGGGCACTTTTACTGTAGTATATTGGAGTGCTCTAGTGCACTTTTACTGCAGTATAGTAAAGTGTGTTAGGGCAGTTTTACTGCAGTATATTGAAGTGTGTTAGTGGACTTTTATTGCAGTATATTGAATTGTGTTAGTGCACTTTCACTGCAGTATATTGAAGTGCATCAGTGCAGATTACTGCAATATATTGAAGTGTGTTAGTGCAGTTTTACAGCAGTATATTGAAGTGCGTTAGTGCACTTTTACTAGAGTATATTGTAGTTTGTCAGTGGAGTGTGTCTGTGTAGTGAGTACTCAAGTTAAAGTGCACCAAACACCACTTTCCATTAATTATTGTGCATCCAAGTACACATTTCCCCATCTCTATTACATCTCTATTACATTTCGGTAATAAGCCCCCTCCTATCATGTCTGGGAGGCCAACAAGAAAAGGCAAATGTTCCCATGGCCCTGTGAGGGGACCAGCAGCATCTGTGTCCACAGGTAAAGGTGGACATGGTCCGTCCTCAGGTCGGGCACCATTTTCTTGGTTTAGTAATGTTGCCCATGCTATTCAGCCACAGCATGCAGAGGAGGTGTTGGACTGGCTTACTAATCCATCCTCATCCCCTCTTTGACAGATAAAAGAGAGCATCTATCCACATGCTCCGCTGACCAGCTGACATTTATCAAATTTAATCATTTCTGGATTAGCAGCAGCTATCAAGCCCCTGATGCCGATATTGCCAATTAAGTTTTTTCTGGATCTGGAATCTCTGCAAGACTATCTATGCTGCTTAGTTTTGTGGGTGTTTTTGGTATAGGTTTCATGGGCACAATTAACACCCAAGGACCAATTTTCCACTCCTGCTTAATAGGTGCGTATTAATTCAAATCTTGACCGCAAGGCCAATTCTTGCTTTCGTCAAGAGTACCTTTATAGGGTTACAGTGTGAAGGCACCACCAACACCCAAAGCCCAATTTTTCCACACCTGTTTGACCAGGGCATAGCATTTCAATTTTTGACAGCAAGGTCTATTCTTGCTTTCATCAAGAGTACCTCTATAGGGTTAAGATGTGAAGGCACCACCAACACCCAAACCCATTTTTTCTGCACCTGTTACTTCTGTCCAAAGTCTGTGAAACAGAAACCAGTATTTATCCAAAAAATCTGTAATATTTTTCTGAGTGCACTAAATTGTGGCCCCATTATACAGAGTGGCTCCCCAAGCCGTTGTTTATAAAATAAAGAAAGCTTGCAGGAAAAATGTATTTTTTTGGCTTTATAAATGTCATTTTTGCTGCAGCAGTTTCTAAACATGCAACACTGTACCCATATGAAACGTTGTCCTTTTTTTCACACAAATAGAGCTTTCTTTTGGTGGTATTTAATCACCACTGGGGTTTTTATTTTTGTGCTATAAATAAAAAAGACCAAATATTTTGTAAAAAAAAATGCATTTTTTTGTTTCTTTTATAAAATTTAGCAAATTAGTAATTTTTCTTCATACATTTTGGCCAAGATTTATACTGCTACATATCTTTGGTAAAAATAACCCAAATTAGTGTATATTGTTTGGTCTTTGTGAAAGTTATAGATTCTACAAGCTATGGTGCCAATCATTGAAAATTGATCACACCTGATGTAGTGATGGCCTATCTCATTTCTTGAGACCCAAGACCTCATACACATGGGCGTTTTTTGATGCCACGTTTTTTAGCATTTTTTTGCAGCTCTCCATGTTATTCAATGGCCCCATAAAAACGCAGACATTTTTGAGCTGTAGATGGTGTCAACGTTATTAAGCTGGGGCACTGATATGGCACCACAGGTCACTCATGGAGCCCCACTGGGCACTGATATGGCATCACTGGGCACTATTGGAATATAAATCAGCGCCCGTCCCTCTAAAAAGTGAATCACTCTAAAAAAGTATATATAGTGAAATGTGTCTGGAATGTATAATTCAACATAACATTGTGAACAATCAATACATATATCACATGATATGAAATAAATGCGTGTGATAACCAATAAATGATATAAAATGCGCGGCTGGGAATTGCTGTACTCAGGTTAATGACCTGCCCTGAAGTCAAAAACAGCAGAGAGAACACCAGTCCAAAAATTCATAAGTACATGTGCTAGTCCTTAATTAAAGTGACGAGTGCTTCAAAAGTAAAGAGTGCTGTAGATAAAGTGCAAATCCGTGCTCCAACAATCAATAAATGTGCAGTGAAGTGACACACATTGGATGGTGACCCCCTTTTGTGCCCGAACTCACCAGAGGACGTGGACCGGCTGCTTTTCAGTCAGTGGGTCAACAAAAGCCAGATTCTGGTGGGGGCTCAAGATCCCGGACGTCAAAAAGATCTCAATGAGATTAATCCTTTCACTGATGCGATATCCAAGGGCACTCAGGAAATAGAGATAAGGAAAACCATAGTGTGTACTGTACGATAGATCTGTTATTGCGCAAGTATACAAATCATACTTACAGAACCCAACTAGGTCTTCAGCATATGTAAAAAGCAATCCTGACAATCTTAATGGTGATGGCGTGCGTTCCAATGAGAACCACCGCAAAAACCGGAAGTGACGCGAGTTGCCTGTGACGGACCGGAAGTGACGTCAACGCGTTTCGCTCGTTAATTGAGCGTCATCAAGGACGATACTATGGTCCCTCACATGCGCCTTTATATACCAACTCTCAGATCCGCAATTGCGGAACCTTCAAGTCGATAATGATGTAAAGCTTCCTGAGCTTCCACCACAGACAACAAGCCTCACACGCCGCCATCTGGTGGTCAGACAGTGGAAAGCAAGCAAAAATAACAAACATATTGGTTCTATTGTTAACCGTACAAGGAATAAAAACAATATGTGAAATATTGAACAATAACTTAATACTAAAAACTCAACTTTAATATGACATGTAATATACCTAAATACATGTCTAACTAAACAAATGTGTGGAATAAAAAAGAAATGTATGGAATAAAACAGGGCTGAAAATTATGAATGCATGAGTTGTGACAAATATCAGTCATAGCTAAGTATTAGCAAAATTGTGACTAGCACAATACATATCTATGAGGATGGGATAGGTGTAGGTGGTTTCAAATATTCCAATGGGTGGGGGCCTAAAGAGGCAGAGGTGTATGGTCATACTGGCTCCATTCAATTACTGGAATACCACCCTAATGGTATGCTAAATGAAGGGAGGAGGGGGGGGGACTTAACTGAGGGTGACAAACCAGAATGGGATGTATTCGTGAGTCTCCCGACCCCCGGAGTCTGGCAGAAGCTGTTTTGTACTGGAGTATGGGAAGGGGAAAGTGTGAAATGAATCCACACAAAATTACCAATTGGACAGAAAGCAGTTTATGTCCAGGTTAATGTTCAAACCACAGGGAACCAAAGTGGACATTCTGTGGATCCACTAGGTTTCGTTTTGGGATATTGGCCTGTACTAAATTGCCCCCTCTCCAATGGTATTCTATTCTGTCAATTCCACAAAAACTTAGTAAAGTGGGATCTCTGTTGTGGACTAGCCTAAAGTGGTTTGACAAACTATGATGCCTGAACCCTTTGATGATGTTTTGAACATGTTCCCCCAGTCTGACTCTTAGTTTACGAGTAGTGCGTCCTATATATTGTAAGCCACAGGGGCAAGTTAGGAGATATGTGACATGTGTAGTGTCACAGGAAATTAATTTTTTAATGTTATAGGTTTTCTTTGTAGCTGTGGACGTGAAACTGGCGGTGTTCCGTTTTCTGAATTTGGAAATTTTGCAAATGGTACACCTGCCACAGCTGAAAAAGCCCACTCTATCCAGAAAGGTGCAGGTTTTGCGAGGAGGATCTACCACGTTGGGTGCTAATTTAAGTCTTAAGGAAGGGGGTTTTTTGTAAATGAACCGAGGATTTGGTGGCAATAGCTTTATTAGTTCTTTATCTCTCCTAAGGAGAGGCCAATGTATTTTGATGATTCGTTCAAATTGTCCGTATTCTTTGAAATAACATGTCATGAATGAGATGCTTGTGTCAAAAGGTTTTTTTCTGATGGTTTTAGGAGTGTATTTCTATCCAGATCTCTAACTTCATTTTTGATTTTATTGAGCTGATTTTTATTATAACCTTTATCTACAAATCTTTGTAAGATGGTTTCTGATTGTAAATCATAATCATAGATGTTGTCACAATTTCTTCTAATTCTGATCATCTGTCCCCTGGGGATACCATCTAGCCACTTGGGGTGGTGGCAACTTCCCAGGGGAATGTAGCCGTTCTTGTCTACTTCTTTAAAATAAGTTTTGGTGCAAAGCTTATTATGATCTTTATAGATGGTGAGGTCAAGAAAATTAATAGTTTGTTGTCCTATGAGTTCAGAAAAAGAAATGCCTAATGAGTTGTGTCCCATTTTATGTAGAAATTCTAACAACAGTTCTTTCGTGCCGGTCCAAACAATTAAGATATCGTCGATGTATCTTTTATATAATTTAAGCTCTGGGGGCGGTGTATGAAATATGTCTGTTTCTTCCCACGAACTCATGACTAAGTTGGCCACTGATGGGGCATATTTAGCCCCCATTGCTACTCCCTTAATTTGCTTAAAAAATCTTTTATCAAACCAAAAATAATTGTGGCTCATCGCCAGTTCAAGGAGTTCTAGCAAAAAGGATTTCTGTTCACTCACTATTTCAGTATTGTCCAAAGCCCACTTGACTGCATGTAGGGCATCATCCTGACGAATGCTGGTGTACAACGAGTTCACATCAACACTCGCCAGGAGATGACTGTCATCTGTGTGGATGGTTTCCAATAAAGCTATTAGATCCTTGCTATCTTTTAAGAAAGCTGGATATTTGGTGGTCAGGATCTGAAGGAACCAATCAATATATTCTCCAGTTCTGGTGAACAGGGAATCAACCCCACTAATGATGGGCCTCCCCGGGGGTTTTACGGGATCCTTATGTATCTTCGGAAGTTGATACATTACTGCTATTTTAGGGGCATCCAGAATAAGTTAGCGTGTTTCTTTTTAATTTAAAATTCCCTTTTTGTGAGCTCTCTGTACAATCTTTTTCAGTTTGGCCTTGTATTTATGCGTGGGATTACTCTTAAGTTCCCCATAGGTTTGTTTATCAATTAGCAGTCTATGTATTTTGTGTAGATAGTCTGTTTTCTTAAGTATGACTAATCCTCCTCCCTTATCAGCTCCTCTGATGAAGATATCTTTTTTCTTTTCTATTTCCTGTAGACTTTTGTCTATATCTTTCTTATGTCGTGCTCGTTTTACCTCCAATTTGTTAAGGTCCTGCTCTACAGCTTGTTTAAAACTGTCTATAAAATGATTTCCTGTGGGTTTCGGATTGAATAAAGAACGATTTCTAAGATTGGTATGTTGGTAATCATCCTCAATAACATTGGTTGTGGGGGGATGTAACAAAAAATGTTTTTTGATGTTGATTTTTCTGATAAATTTGTGTAGGTCAATCGTAAGGTCAAATTTATTAATGTGTTTATCAGGGGCAAATTTCAATCCGAGATTAAGTAATCGATATTCTTCTTCTGAGAACTCGACACCACTCAGATTAAAAATGCCTGCTTTTAATTCGTCCTTTTTCTTTTTCCTGACACCTCCTCTACATCCTCTGGTTCTTTTAGGTTTGTTGGATCTATGGCCGGGTATGGAGGGCCCGCTGGATACCAGGGTCTTACTTTGTTCCCTTCCCAGGTGTGCACTGGGTTTCTGTTGTAATTGTTTCGACCCCTCCAATTTCCCCTTCCTCGTCTGGGTGGACCTCCAAAGCCTCGTCTCTGAAAATCCCCATATTGGTTAGGGTAAGTGGAGTGACCCCTACTTCCTCTATAGGAGTAGAAACAATAAATTTAAAGAAATGGACTTTAACGGCATACTGGGTATAATATAAATATATAAGCTTTATTTGTTACAAAAAGTGGCACATAATTGCCCAAGGATAGACAAGAGACATTTAAAATTTCATGAAAAACATGTATGTAATGTAGTGTATTTTTCAACTATTACCCCAAACGGGGTGAAAAGGTACTGTACTTCCCTGTGTATACCAACCATAGGAATTGTTGGCAGCCAGAGGGAAGAACCTACTATACCAAAATACAATTAAGTGGGAATGTTTATCTAGAATGCGATTTAAGATTAGACATATAACAAAAGTGTTGACTTGAAAATAAGTCTTAGATCAGAAAATAAGACATCACATGTAGTTGAGGTTACACTGGTATGGATCCCATCAAGAACAAATTGTAACAGGAAATTATTCCTGCTTAACTTCTGCTCGACTAGTTTCGCGCTCTATTTGGCGCTTCATCTGGAGCTGAATGAAGTATTGTTCTAATAGAAGACAGAAAAATACATATATGAAACACAAATACATAATGTAATCCACCATTCTACAATGACTAGCTAATACATTGTAACAAACATATTTAGTGACCATCACTTACATCATATAATATAAGTATTGTGGAATGATGTCTGGAGACGTTGGTGAATCAACCCACGTGGGGTCTACAGGACCACCCCATGCAGGAATGATATGGCACCCCTTTTCCTCTCGGTCCCCCCTCGTGCTCGGCCCTACCGCTCCCGCAATGACCCACAGCCGCGTCAGGCGAGCATGGGGATGGATGGTGGGGATTATGAGAGGGGGTCCCCCTCTATATCCCTTCAAACCATGGTATCCTACCCCAAACTGTAATTTTATTTCATTTATATTGGTTGTATCTGTATCACTCCCGACTCCCAAGGCATTCTGGGCACCATGATGGATGTTTTTGGTATGTGGGGGGGACGACCACCCGTGGTGTGGTCCATGGCCTAGGTCACCCGCCTACATAACCATTGTAATTAGAACACATCTATAAAACTACTGGTATTATACAGCTCTATTCCAAATATATATGGGGACTTAGTCCCATAACATAGATTGAATATTGTATACTAAGTATAATGTTCTAATCTTTTTATATACTATAAATAGGTTTGGCTCCATGGATGAGATATTAGTTCCAACTTTGATACAAGTGAACATTAAACAATATAAGGTAGTATTGTGTATTACACTCAAATTGCTTTCATTGCATTACACATTTGTCTTTTCTTGTGGTCATGTTTGGAGACGTTGCAGATGGGCACTGGAGTCACCATCCTTAATTCTCTTGTTCCCCCTAGGGTTTGGTAGTGTCGCCTCGGGTGGCCTGCGGCTTCAGTGTCATGGGGCGAGTATGCGGCTGAAAGCGCCGCTAATGCCCGCCCCGTTCTCTGATCATTCCAGATCGGCGCCGAGTGCTGGGTACGGCGGCTTGGAGGTTTCCTCCCCCCACCAGGGGGAGCTCCTCACCACTGTGCTGTGCGGGCTGCCTTGCTTCCGCCCTCCCATGTGATGAGTGTCACTTCCTTGGCGCTCTGACTCCCCGGGGGGCGGAGTGCGGGGCTATGTCACGCATGCGCAATGGATCAGCCGGGTCAATGACATCACACGCCGTTTTCAGCGCGGCGTGTCTGTCTGAGACGCCATTGATTGGGACCGTGTGCAACCTATTTAAAGGTGGGTTCATTATGGCCAACATTACAAGGAGGTGATGTCTTGAGGAGAGGAGCTGGCATATACACTGTGTTCTTACTAGGTAAGCACTGTCTTTCGGATGGTCTGTCCTTCTAATATTACATATATATACACTGCAATGCTTTAAAGGTGTAAGCTGAGCAATCTCAGTGACAATAACTCTCTTCTATATAGCCCCGAGGACCTGGATCTAGTTCTATGATCAGTTTCTTTGTGGGCTGTATGGTGGCAATCTATCCCTGTCATGACATACCCCATGGGCTCCTTTGAGGCTATATTATACTCTCACCTCTGAATACACCAGCTATACTATATATAATGAGACTGACCTCCTTGAGAAGATCCCTCGAGATAACATCCTTATAGGTATGTTTCAATTATGAAATGGAATAAACGGATATGGCGCTGTCTGATGAATATTAAAATATTATGTGAAATACTGATATAAGGTGCTTTAAAGTGCAAATGTTAAAAAATTGAAAAATATCCACATCTATCTCATATATAAGTAAAATCCTAAAAAGTGTTGGCAAGTGTGTAACCAGTTCAAGGTGGGTCTTTAAAAGATGATAATAAACCTCAGGTGTAAAAATGAAAAAATGAAAAACAAAAAACAAACAATGTGAAAAACCCTTGATGTATGATGAATCAAACAATAAAGTGGATGTAAAGTAACACGTATCAACCAAAATATTTAAAGGTGTCTCATATAATATACAATGATTTTGAACTATCAGATATTATCATACAAGTGTCAACAATGTTCATAAAAAATTCTGTGAAATTCCCCTGGTGGGTATCAAGTGGATATACAGTCACCAGTATACTTTTCTGTATGGATATTCCTA
>BLSH010216546.1:440825-452599 GCA_018402905.1 Glandirana rugosa | reverse complement strand
CTGCTTTAGGGGATGCAAGCTCCTGGGCACCATGGCCCATATATGGTGGGAATGCCCAAGAATCAGGCCGTTCTGGAACAAAATCTTTGGCATCATTCAGAAGGCTTTAGGTATCAAACTTCCTAGATCTCCAACCATTGCCCTCTTAAATGAACACATTCCCGATATTTCTAAACCAAACCGAAAATTAATACACTTCATTCTGTTAGGTGCCAAGATCACTATTGCTAGAGCCTGGAAACTAGCGCGGGTCTCCCCGAAAGTGGCCATCCGGAAAATTTTGTGGTTAATGATACAGGAAAAGATAGCAAGTATTAGTCAAGATAATATAAGTAAATTTGAAGTGGTTTGGGAACCCTGGGCTAACTTTATAGGAGTTCCTCTTTCTCCCGGTTTATAAAGGTGCCAAGCTGGTTCAAGCCTATTTTGCAGCAATGACCTACCCACTTTCCTCTTTTTTTCTTTTTTTTTCTTCTTCTTCTTCTCTTCTCTCTTCTTTCTTCCTACTATTCCTCGCCTTTCTTGTTTTTGTTTATTGCTCGGTCCTACTCATTTCGTTTGATATTATGCTAACCAGAGATACATATCTCATAAGGTGTCTTGATAGGTTTTCTCCAGATATATGTAACCTGAGATGTTTAAGGTTCACACTTATGTCTTTGTATACTTACTTTGCTAGAGAAACACCTGCCTATGAGCAGGAGATAACTCTCGCTTTGGGGGTGACCCGGAGGTTAGGCCTTCTTTTCCTAGCACAGTGTGTTCCCATGAGGGTGCCGGAAGTGGGAGGCCTGGCCCTAGGTGTCCTCCTGAAGGGGTTTAAGCCGAAAGGGACAGGATGTTTCAAGTTACAGCAGTTAAGCATTTATATATATTTATATATATATATATTTTTTTATTTTATTATATTATTTCGTATCTGGAGTCAAGATGCAATGTAAGACTTTATTTTGTTAATTTTGTGTATTATGTCTCTTTCACGCAAATCCTGTAAGTGGTGTTCAGTTGTCATCAAAACAAATGAGCTCATTCGGTCCCAACTGGACAATCTTCCTGCTTTGTTTTACACCAGGTTTTATGTATCTCCTGCATGGTAGTTGACTATCTGTCATTCTGTATGCTTAAATTTTTGAATAAAAATTTATTGAAAAAAAAAAAAAAAAAGATGTGAAGGCACCACCAACACCCAAACCCAATTTTTCTACACCTGTTACTTCTGTCCAAAGTCTGTGAAACAGAAACCAGTATTTATCCAAAAAATCTGTAATATTTGCACTAAATTGTGGCCCCATTATACAGAGTGGCTCCCCAAGCCGTTGTTTATAAAATAAAGAAAGCTTGCAGGAAAAATGTATTTTTTTGGCTTTATAAATGTCATTTTTGCTGCAGCAGTTTCTATACATGCAACACTGTACACATATGAAATTTTTGTCCTTTTTTCACACAAATAGAGCTTTCTTTTGGTGGTATTTAATCACCACTGGGGTTTTTATTTTTGTGCTATAGATAAAAAAGACCAAATATTTTGTAAAAAAAATGTATTTTTTTGTTTCTTTTATAAAATTTAGCAAATTAGTAATTTTTCTTCATAAATTTTGGCCAAGATTTATACTGCTACATATCTTTGGTAAAAATAACCCAAATTAGTGTATATTGTTTGGTCTTGTGAAAGTTATAGATTCTACAAGCTATGGTGCCAATCATTGAAAATTGATCACAGCTGATGTAGTGATGGCCTATCTCATTTCTTGAGACCCAAGACCTCATACATACGGGCGTTTTTTGATGCCACATTTTTAGCGTTTTTTTGCAGCTCTCCATGTTATTCAATAGCCCCATAAAAACGCAGACATTTTTGAGCTGTAGATGGTGTCAATGTTATTAACCATTTGCCGACCGCCAACCGCAGGTTGATGGTGAGAAGGTGGTTCGATGTCGTATGACGGCGGCTGCAAGTTCGAGCACTGTGAGCGCGCGAGCGCCGCCGAAGGCGCACTCGCGCACTCACTGTGTCCGGGGGGGCAGGTAGCGGGTGCGGTGGACTCGATCTCCGCCGGCTACCCGTGATGCCCCCCCCAGAGTGAAAGAATGGAGGTCCGTGAATGTAAACATGGATCTCCGTTCTGTGAGAGGGGGAAGGGCTGTGATCACAGCCTTCCTCTATATGGAAGCTGGGATTGCTTCCCTTCCCCTGATAGGGCAGCCCACACACAGTTAGAACATGCCCAGGGAATACTGATCGCTGTATAAATGCCAATGGTCCAAAAAAAGTGTCAAAATGGTCCGACATGTCCGTCCCAATATTGCAGTACCGCTAAAAATCGCAGATCGCCGCCATTACTTGTAAAAAAAAATAAAAAAATAAAAACCCCAAAAATGAATTCTCATCATCTGTAAACGCGGCAACTTTTGCGCAAACCAATCAATAAATGCCGATTGCGATTTTTTTAATCACAAATATGAGGAAGAATATAAAATCGGCCAAAACCGTTGAAAAAATGTTTTTTTTTTTTTTTTTTTTGGGATTTGTATTTTAGCAAAAAGTAAGAAATTTGTTTTTTTTTGCAAAATTGTCATTCTTCTTTTGTTTATAGCGGCGATCAGAAATGACGCAGCGGTGATCAAATACCACCAAAAGAAAGCTTTATTTGTGGGAAAAAAAGGACACAAATTTAGTTTTGGTACAACGTTGCACGACCGCGCAATTGTCAGTTAAAGCAACGCAGCGCCGAATCGCAAAAAGGGCTCTGGTCCTAAAGTGTGAAATCCTTCCGGGGCTGAAGTAGTTAAGCTGAGGCACTGATATGGCACCACAGGGCACTCATGGAGCCCCGCTGGGCACTGATATGGCATGGATTGGGGCACTGATATGGCACCACTGGGCACTGATATGGCACTGCTGGGCACTGATATGGCATGGATTGGGCCACCACTGGGCACTGATATGGCACCACTGGGCACTGGTATAGCACTACTGGGCACTGATATGGCACTGCTGGGCAATGATATGGCACTGCTGGGCACTGATAGGGACACTGCTGGGCACAGGTTGGGGTACTGCTGGGCACTGATAGGCACTGGCACTAATGGGCACAGATTGGGGCACTTTATGGGCACAGATTGGGGCACTTATGAGCACAAATTGGGGCATAGATTGGGGCTGGCACGGGGAGAATACCTTTTGTAGCCTCACAATGCATCCTCTCCCAATCTGTGTGAGCAGCAGAGAGAACTGGACATGACGCCGGTTTGTTTAAACGGATTGCTCCATCACTGTATGGAGCGTTCACGTGGGAAAGGGCCGCTGTCATTGGTCCTTTACTGCAATCCATGATCCGCCGGGTCTCATCAACCCAGCAGGCACAGACAGCCCAGTGGGGGCGTGCAGGACACGTGATTCTGGGAGGATGTGATTGTATGCTCTCCCATAGTTAAGCGACCGTGCTGTAGCCATCATGGTTTCTAAGTGGTTAAAGGAAATTTTCATTTTTATTGTTTCATTTTAGGCATCAGTAAATCACTGCTACAAATTATCTTTTTTACAAACTTTTTTTCATTGATACATGCCCCCCACGGCAGTACCCAGGCCCCCATGCCCTTTGCATGCCCAATAACTCTTCATAATGGGCACTTTTGATTTTTCCAGTTCATGTCCCATAGACTTCAATGGGGTTCGTTTCTCGGCTCCGAACTGCTGTTCGAAAGTTTTGGCATGAACCGAACTGGGGGTGTTCAGCCCATCTCTATTATTTTGTTGATTCTTGCATACTGAAATAAATCTAACGTATACATATAAGACATTGAAGTTTAGCAATAAACACAGATTAGCTACAACTGTTTAAAATATCTTTTGGTCTGAATGTACACTATACACTTTTCTGAAAGGATCAGAGAGATGTGGGTATCACTTGTGATATATGAGGTGAGCAATCAATATAACCTGCAACAAAGAGATAACAGAGAGTATAGTCAGTGACAAAGAGGCGTCCGGTTTTGACTTGCAAAATCATAGGACTTCTCCAGTATGGGCCACTGTGTAGGAGCCACCATTCTTCTGCCACCCCTTACATTACTTCCTTTTTAATATATTGGTGCTATATTGGCTTTTCTCCAATCAGCTGGTACCATACCAGTCAGTAAACTGTTCGTAAAAATTAGGAACAATGGTTTGGCAATTACTTGACTGAGTTCCTTAACCACTTCAGCCCCGGAAGGATTTCCAGCTTTAGGACCAGAGCCCTTTTTGCGATTCGGCGCTGCGTCGCTTTAACTGACAATTGCGCGGTCGTGCAACGTTGTACCCAAACGAAATTTGCGTCTTTTTTTCCCCATAAATAGAGCTTTCTTTTGGTGGTATTTGATCCCCTCTGCGTCATTTCTGATCGCCGCTATAAACAAAAGAAGAGCGACAATTTTGCAAAAAAAAACAAATTTCTTACTTTTTGCTAAAATACAAATCCAAAAAAAAAATATAAAAAAACATTTTTTTTCACCGTTTTTGGCCGATTTATATTCTTCCTCATATTTGCGCTAAAAAAATGCAATCGGCGTTTATTGATTGGTTTGCGCAAAAGTGGTCGCGTTTACGGATGATGAGAATTCATTTTTGGGGTTTTTATTTTTTTTTATTTTTACTAGTAATGGCGGTGATCTGTGATTTTTAGCGGTACTGCGATATTGCAGCGGACATGTCGGAGCATTTTGACACTTTTTTGGGACCATTGGCATTTATACAGCGATCAGTGCTATAAAAATGCACTGATTACTGTGTAAATGCCATTGGCAGTGAAGGGGTTAACCTGCAGGGGGCGCTCTAAGAGTTAACTATGTTCCCTGGGCGTGTTCTAACTGTATGGGGACTTCCCTAGCTGGGGAAGGGAAGTGGTCACAGCCTTCGTATACAGGAAGGCTGTGATCACAGCCCTTCCCCCTTCACAGAACGGAGGTCCGTGTTTACATACACGGACCTCCGTTCCTTCACTCCGGGGGGGCCATCGCGGGTAGCCGGCGGCAATCGAAGCCACCGCACCCGCTCCCTGGCCCTCCACGAACACAGTGCTCACTAGGCGCGATCTTGCGGCCGCCGTCATATGACGGCGATCCGTGTTACAGAGCCACTTTGCCGCCGTCAATCGCTGATCGGCGGTCGGCAAGTGGTTAAGGACCCTCGGGTGCAAGCCATATGGTCCCGGTGAGTAGTTTTGGATACTGGAGCCCCCCGTTTTCCCTCGTGAATTCCGAGGAGAAGAATAATTTGAAAACCTTTGCCTCTCCATCCTTTGTAACCAGATTCCCTTCATCATTCTTTATGGGGCCTATATGATCTGACCTCCCTCTCTTACTATGTATATACTTAAATAATTTCTTGGCATTCTTTTTACTCTCCTCTGCTATGTGTCTTTCATGCTCTATCTTAGCTGCCCTGATTGCACCCTTACATTTCTTATTGCATACCTTGTAAAGATGGAATGCTGACAGTGACCCATCAGCCTTGTATTTTTTGAAGGCTTTCTCCTTTGCCTTTATATGTACTTTTACGTCAGAGTTAAGCCACCTTAATAGCTCTTTTAAATTTATTGCCATTGGGATGCATCGGCTAATACCTTTGTTTAGAGTATTCTTGTAGCACTTCCATTTTTTCTCTGTATTCACTGTTCCTAGAATTTTATCTCAGCTAATCTCTTCCAGCAAGGAGCATAGTTTGTGGAAGTTGGCTCTCTCAAAATTTAGTGTCTTTGTATTCCCCTTATGTTTCCTATTAGTGTGATTTATACTGAAACTAATTGGCCTGTGATCGCTGTTTCCTAGATTGCCCCTAATTTCCACATCTGCAATCAGGTCTGCGTTAGTAATCAAAAGGTCTAGTAATGCTTTATTTCTTATTGGTGCATTTACCATCTGACCAATGAAACTGTACTGCAGGACATTTAGGAAATGGCGAGTCTTAGCTGAGTAGTGCTCAGTACCTTCCGTCCAGTCTATGTCTGGATAATTTAAATTATAATGACACTTACCATCCTTGCTGCTATTCCAAACTGAGATAGGAGGTCCACCTCCTCCTCTTCCATCTGGTTAGGGGGCTTATAGCATTTTCCCAGTATTACTTGACATCCTCCCTTTGTAGCTCCAGTTCTCCGGTAACCCAAAACCCTCCTTTCTACACCAGCTCCTCAGAAACTTGTTAACTTCTCTAATCTCCCGCTGCCTCTCTGGTGTGGCTCGAAGAACCAGTAGTATTTCACAAAATACTACCTTGGAAGTCCTTATGCTGAATTTAGCTCCTAAACTCCTAAAATCTTTTTTTAGGACACTCCACCTTCCTCTTACTTTATCATTGGTGCCAACATGCACCATGACAGCTGGGTCTTCCCTAGCCCCTCCCAGTAATCTGTCCACCAGATCCATAATGCTTTTTCTGTGTTTATGAGAATTGAGTCCCCTACCACCAAAACCTGTCTTTCCTTTCCCTTGGCTTCACCCACGCCCTCACTGGAGGAGTTACTCCCCTGGCAGCTAGGGGCGTCACCCTGCTACAGCGATGCTGGTACCTGGCTGGTTTCTGAAATATCACAAAATGGGGCATACTTATTGGGATGTTCCAGCCCAGGCTCAGACTCCCTGACTTTTACGCTTCTACCCTTCCTGAGTGTCACCCAGCTATACTGTGCTTGTGCCTGCACCTCTTTGTCTCCACCCGCCTCTGTGCTGGCCCCTGCCAGCACCTGCCGATTACGATCCCAACTCTCCTTTAGTATGGAGAGTCTCCTTGGTGCTGACAGTTGCTTCCCTAGATTCAGAACCTGGGCTTCCAGGGCAACAACATGCTTACATTTTTACAGCAGTCGCCTTCGATCGCATGATCAAGGAACACATACATGTCACAAGATGTACACCGAGTCGCGTCTCCACACCTGCCGGGCATTGTACCCACTATTTTAATGGGGACTTTGTCCAATTAACTAACAACTAGTTTCCTGACTCTAATATTCACAATGCACAGCACATGGCCACTCACTGCACATGTGTCCCCACAGTACATGGCACTCACAGTTCATGTGTCCCCACAGTACACGTGTCCTCACAGCACACATGTACTCACAGCACCCGGGCACTCACAGTACACATGTCCTCACAGCAACCAGGCACTCACAGTATACGTATCCTCGCAGTACACGTGTCCTCACAGCACCCGGCCACTCACAGTACATGTGTCCTCACAACACCTGGGCACTCACAGTACACGTGTCCTCACAGCACCTGGGCACTCACAGTACACGTGTCCTCACAGCACCCGTGCACTCACAGTATCTGGGCACTCACGGTACATGTGTACGCTCACAGCACCCAGGCACTCACAGTTCATGTGTTTTCACAGCACCCGGGTACTCACAGTACACATGTCCTCACAGCACATGGGCACTCACAGTACACGTGTCCTCACAGCACATGGGCACTCATAGTACATGGGCACTCACAGTACACATGTCTTCACAGCACCTGGGCACTCACAGTACATGTGTCCTCACAGCACCTGGGCACTCACAGTACATGTGTCCTCACAGCACCCGGGCACTCACAGTACATGTATCCTCACAGCACCCAGGCACTCACAGTACACGTGTCCTCACAGCACTCGCACATTCACAATACACATGTTCTCACAGTACACGCGTCCTCACAGTACACATGTCCTCACAGCACCTGAGCACTCACAGTACACGTGTCCTCATACTCACAATACTCAGGTACTCATAACACTCAGGTACTCATAACTCTCAGGTACTCACAATACTCAGGTACTCACAATACACAAGTCTCACAATACACAGATACTCACAATACACATGTACTCACAATACACAGGTACTCACAATACTCAGGTACTCACAATACACAGTTCTCACAATACACAGCATTTCCACCACCCACAGTCAGTCTTTATTATTAGTTGTGTCTCTCTGCTCTCCGCTCTGCCCCTGTAATCTGACACTTGCAGCTTGTCAGTCAGTTCCTTTAGCCTCCCCCACTTCCCGGCTCTGTCGGTCTGTCACACAGTGTGATCTGCACTCTCCCACTGGTGCTTACCATCAGTCTTCCTCCTTCCGGTCCTACTGGATCACCCGCCCGCCCGCCTCCTCTTTCTGCTTCTATGGGGGATACTGTCCGCAGTCACTTCCGCTCCGCTCCCACTTCTGCCGCCACTCCCCGTGCCTGGGTCAGCTACCTCCTCTCTCTTCTATGGGGGATACTGTCCCCAGTCACCCCCACCCCTGTCACCGCTCCCGGTCCTCCACCGCCTCTCACTACTATGGGGGATACTGTCCCCAGTCACTCCCGCTCAGCCACCTCTCCCGGTCCCCGGGTCACCTGCCTCCTCTCACCTTCACTGGGGAGGGTCTGGTCCGCAGTTCCCCCACACTCTCTCCCACATCGCTCCACACCACGCTGTCTCAGCATCTGAAACAGTTCTTCATGCCAAAACTCTGCACAGCGCCACCTGCTGATCCTAGGTAGCTTAAAGTGGCTGTAAACCCTTACATATACAGAGAAGTGATTAGCCTCAGGTGATACATTAAGATGAAATAAAAAGGGATTTATTTATGAAATATGGTAGCTGTTAACCTAGCAAAGTGATTTTTTTTGCTTTTGAAAACATATTTTTACTTTGCAAAGTGAATGTTGGTGAATCAAATGAAGCTGGGTTCATTTTGAATACCAAGTCATGTGCTTGCAAAACAATTCCCTTGCACATGCTTGGGCATTCAGAATTAAACACTGCTTTGTCTTATTCACTAACATTCACTTTGTAATGTGAACAGTAAAAAAAAAAATAAAAAAATGGCATTTATTTTTTCTAAAGAGACCAGGGAGAGGGAAAATTGTTTATTAGGGCTAGTTAATTAAGGGTTAAATAGGAAACAACAACTGTTTTCTACTTTCAGAGTTTCTTCAGCAACTCCTGTGGCAAAAAAGGCAAAAAAAAAAAAAACAAAACAAAACATGCATTGCAATTACTTAGTCACAGAGCTACAATGGCTGCAATTATCAGTATTCATTTATATTTTTTCCCTTTCATGTATATATTTAATGAGGTTCACAAAACTAGGAAACAATTGGACATTGCTACCAAATACAGAAATAAGTGCCCTGCTCTGAACAGCCATGAAAGCACAATGCCGTTAAGGTATATAAGTGGTGATTCGGGTTGGAACCAAATATCACTTAGCTATACAGTATTACTGTTTGTTTAAATTTTAGCAAGTAATGGCTGTCTCTAACTATCCCTAATCTGTAAACTGCACTTTTGATGTCAAACTGACAGCAGGTCCTATTGGCCAAAAGTGGGTGTGAACTAAACAAGAAAGGATATTAGGATGTATGATACAGCCTTAATCCCTAACTAAATAAAGTGGACGTATCACTAAAATCACACCGTACACGGTTCATCGGGGTACCTATCAGCATTAATATTATTATCTTTTCGCAGTTTTAGAAGACATGGGGAGTCCTTTGTTTTTACCCTGTCTGATAGACTTACAGTAAAATGAAAGGATAAAGCAAAGAATAGAAAGGAAGAAAAGTCTGTATAGGCAATGAGTAAATACAACCACTCATAGACCATACAAATTATTCATAGAAATGGGTGTCTAAAACTCGTACACACCTTAGTAAGATTATTCATTGCAAACCCATGAATAAAAATGTAATATATGGCAGTTTTCCAGTCTTAAATGTAGTAGTTCTTCTCTATAGAGAACCTTCACGTTTCACATGCTTGGCAAAGCAACAGGTTTACTTTACAGGATACACCCATTACATTACAAGCCTCCATGACTGGGCATTGTCATTCTTTAGACGGGGGAGTGTGCACAACCCTGTGCAAGTTTCCACTTGCTTTGACAGGAACCTGATACAGCCTGGCAATACCAACTTTAGTGCTACTTATATATTTACAGTATCTCACAAAAGTGAATACACCCCCGCATTTTTGTAAATATTTTATTGTATCTTTTCATCTGACAACACTGAAGAAATGACACTTTGCTACAGTGAAAAGTAGTGTGTGTAACTCCCAGAGATTAATGCCTAAACTGCTGGCAACAAAAGTGAGTACACCCCTAAGTGAAATTGTCCAAATTGGGCCCAAAGTGTCAATATTTTGTGTCGCCCCATTATTTTCTGGTGCAACCTTAACCCTCTTAGGCATGGAGTTCACAAGAGCTTCACAGGTTGCCACTGAAGTCCTCTTCCACTCCTCCATGATGACATAATGGAGCTGGTGGATGTTAGTGATCTTGCGCTCCTCCACCTTCTGTTTGAGGATGCCCCACAGATGATCAATAGGGTTTAGGTCTGGAGACATGCTTGGCTAGTCCATTACCATTCACCCTCAGCTTCTTTAGCAACACAGTGGTCACCATGGAGGTCATTATCATGGTGGAATACTGCCCTGCGGTCCAGTCTCCGAAGAGAGGGGATCATGCTCTCCTTCAGTAAGTAACAGTACATGTTGGCATTCATAGCTCCCTCAATGAACTGTAGCTCCCCAGTGCCAGCAGCACTCATGCAGCCCCAAACCATGACACTCCGATCACCATGCTTGACTGTAGGCAAGACACACATGTCTTTGCACTCCTAATCTAGTTGCCACCACACACGCTTGACACCATCTGAACGAAATAAGTTTATCTTGGTCTCATAAGACCACAGGACATGGTTCCACTAATCCATGTCCTTAGTCTGCTTGTCTTCAGCAAATTGTTTGCGGGCTTTCTTGTGCATCATCTTTAGAAGAGGCTTCCTTCCAGGATTACAACCATGCAGACCAATTTGATGCGGTGTGTGTCATATGGTCTGAGCACTGACAAGCTGACCCCCCCACCCCTTCAACCTCTGCAGCAATGCTGGCAGCACTCATTTGTCTATTTCCCAAAGACAACCCCTGGATATGATGCTGAACACGTGTACTCAACTTCTTTGGTCAACCATGGTGAGGCCTGTTCTGAGTAGAACCTGTCCTGTTAAACTGCTGTATGGTCTGTTTTTATTCATAGATTTACTCACTTTTATGGAGTACACATTTCTCTATCCCTTACTCTAAAAGTACCTATTTGACTCTTAGAGCTTTTTTCTGTTCACAACAGTGTTTTCTTTTTTTCCCTATTTGGTAGCACGTATGCTGGCATTCCTCCCATTGGAAAAATCAGTACATCCTCTGCATACAGCTTTCCAAACAGGAAGTGACGACGCGGTTTTGTTTTAACGCGTCACTTCCGGTTCTTCTCACAGATGAACATACCATGTGCTAGTCTAACTTTCACTTCCTGCTTCGGGTTAACCCCTTATTTAATCAAATATATTTTCTTTTTAGAAAGATTGCTCCCTTTGATATTCTATTTATATTAATTTACTTACTTATAACCACTTTTTTCTCTGTTTTCTGGCTTTCAATCACAAATTCACAATGAGGTAGTTTCCCTCGTTAGAAAGATTTTTCTTTTATATAAACTAATTTATTCCCCAATTGGGCTTCGTCCTTCACTTTCAATCTGATCGTGTACCATACAAGTAGACACTCTTCTTGGCCTTCACTGCGCAATTTTGTTTTGGCGCAGCAGTGAAGGACAAACCTTTCGACATACGTCTCCTACATGACTAAAAAGGTTACCCTCCTTACGGTCGTATGCACGATGGTTTATCCCTTTTTTTCTTTTGTGACAACACTTGTCTTTTTTCGAGATTCTCAGTTTATCCATGAAAATCTCATTCCCTAT
>BLSH010216546.1:426513-438073 GCA_018402905.1 Glandirana rugosa | reverse complement strand
AGCAACGGACCACCAGGACCCAGGACCATCCCCCCCACAGCATCCGAGGTTATTCTTGGACGGATTCCACCCTTGGGCTGTCACCAGCAGATGTGAAGACCTACAACCCTGGTCGACCGATATTAAAAACACCGCGCATACTTTACCATCATCTGGTAAGCCTCCACCCATTCCTCATTTATTGCATCTTGATCGTTATGAAGAATAATAATAAGAGTTTATGAGATCCATATTTCAAGTGATGAACTAATATTTACCTACCTCATTTTCTGGCGCTGCATATATTGCCTATATACTCTGTTGGACAATTTTAGATCTATTGTTTTATGCGTGCTGCCCTTAAAAACCTTCTTTTATCCTGGTTATTATCATATTATTCACTCACGGAACATCACTATTCCTTTGAAAGTGAGCGCGGGTTGCCCCCTGTTTTATTGCTGTATGGTCTTGCCTACCATGCTGCAGCTCAGTTTTGGGTCTTGGAAATCTTCTTATAGCCTAGGCCATCTTTATTTAGAGCAACAATTCTTTTTTTAAGTTCCCCAGAGAGTTCTTTGCCATAAGATGCCATCTTGAACTTCCAGTGACCAGTATGAGAGAGTGAGAGTGATAACAGCGCCAAATTTATCACACTTGCTCGCTAGTCGCATCTGAGACCTTGTACCACTAACGAGTCACATGACACAGGGGAGGGAAAATGGCTAATTGGGCCCAATTTAGACATTTTCACTTAAATGCTGTGTGTTGGGTTATTTTGAGGAGACAGCAAATTTATACTGTTATACAAGCTGTACACTCACTACTTTACATTGTAGCAAAGTGTCATTTCTTTAGTGTTGTCACATGAAAAGATATACAATATTTTCAAAATTATGAGGGGTGTACTCACTTTTGTGAGATACTGTATATGGCAATATATGGAGGTAACATGAACTGTCTCTATATTGGGTAAGTGTAATTTTAGTACCTGATTTTAAATCTGGAATTATGTTAATATGTGCTATTTCTATCCTGTATGGCAAGATGCATTACCTAGTCTTATATAACCAGATGAAATTACAATTTATTGTGAAATGAAAATATATTTTTTATAGTATTCTAATTATATATGATGCCAATGTTACATTGAGCTATTTTTCAGTGGTTTCAATCCTTCAAGACCTTTTTTACTCCAGACATTTTGCATATGTTTTGTGAGATTTGTTACAATTTCTCTTTTATTGATTTTAAATATTATTAACATTCAGAACAGAAGGTATTTCACACATTAATACGCTGTATCATATGTTCATTTATAAAAATAATCATCTGTAATTACATTTTCCTTCTGTCCTAACCTCCCTTCCCTTCCCGCCCTCCCTCCCACCCCTCTAAATCCACCTCCAAAGAATAGAGCAACATTCAGTCATTGGCAGAATGTTATAAATATCCTCTCTATTAACATTCTCTTCTTACATATCTATAGTTTCATATTGTTCTTAATTTCACTTGTACAGATTACTGTCTTGATGTTATTATTATTCTTTTATAATTATTACTGTCACGTTACTTCTATTTCTAAAGTGAATAGTATTCTGTAATTGTCATTTCACACCCCCCTTACTCTCCATCATCCATACTCTTTCATTCTCACCAAAACAATAACAAAAAAAAAAAAAAAAAAAAAAAAAAAAGGCCCCTTATTTCTCCCTCAGGGCCCTTATCTTATATGTTTTATTATTATACCCGTTTTTCAGGCTTCGTCCCATTGTCTCCATATCTTAGAGAATCGTGGTTTTAGACCCTCTTCTGTTTTAATTGCCTCCTCCATGGATCGCAGCTCACCCAGCTCACACACCCAATCTAAAACCGTTGGAGCTTTTTCTTTTGTCCAGTTACGTGCTATAGTTGTTTTTGCAGCCATCAACATATAGCCCAAGATATCTTCTTTAATACATTTTATAGGTCCTGGTATAATTAATAGGACAGAGGAATATATATTTAGCTGTAAGGTAGATTTAGTAATTTCTCTGTATATTTTAAATATCTCTGACCAGAATTGCCGTATCTCTGGGCAGAAATACCACATATGAGACATTGTCCCTTTCCCACTATTACATTTCCAGCAGTTTTCTGAGTTCTCAGTATTAATTTTATGAAGATCTACCGGTGTCCTATACCACCTTGCTATAATTTTGTAATTTCTTTCTTGATATTTAGTTGAGGGAGATAATTTATGTATCAATGCCATAGAGCGTTCCCAATCTGTAGTCTTTATTTTAACTCCTAATTCTGTTTCCCATTTCTTTAAATACGTTACCCCTTCTTCCATCTTTGTAGGTAATAAACTATTATATATTGTTGATAGTATATGGGTAGGTTTTTTTGCCTGCACCAATATCTTTTCAAACTCAGTATATGTTCTTTCTAATATTGCTATTTGGTTTATCTGATGGATATATGTTTGCAATTGTTTATGTTGTATCCAATTGTTTTTATTTCCCTCTCCTAATCTATCTAATGAGGGGAGTTTCCCATTCACTAGTATTTGGACTAATCTCGTATTTTCTTTCCTATTCCATTTTAGGAAGGCCGAGGACCCCGCCGTGGGCTGGAACTCTAAATTAAAAAATAATGGTGTCATAGAGCCCACTTGGGTGGATAAAAGTTCTTTCTTCATTAGAGTATCCCAGACCCTTAAAGTTGAATAGACCAGGAATGGGGCCACTTCCATCCCGGGTCGATTTTTAGGCTTCACCCAAGGCAGGGCCCTCAGTCCTCCCTCCATAATGTCTTCCATCAGTCTAACCCATTGTTTACTGTCTAAATTATGAAACCAGTCTACAATTCTTGTTATATGCGCAGCGCGCAGATACCTCATGAAATCTGGGAGGGCTTTTGTCCTAATTAATATTTCTCTTTTAATTCAAGGGACTTTATGTTCCCATACAAATTCTCTTATTGCATTTTGTAAATGACTTAACAGAGTCGTAGTGGGCATTACTGGGATTATTTGAAATACGTATAACATTTTTGGTAATATATCCATTTTAATTATATTTATTCTACCCATCCATGACAGCATCTTCTTATCATATTTTTGAAGTGTCTTTATGATCTTTTTAATTAATGGGTCATAATTCAGTTCTTGTAATATTTTTTAGATCTTTAGGTATAAAAATTCCTATATATTTAAGGGCTATTTTTTGCCATCTAAAGGGAAGGTTCAACTGAAGCTGGGTTTGTGTGGTATCTGCTAATGAGACATTTAATGCTTCCGATTTTTCATAATTGACCTTGAAGTTGCTCACTCTCCCAAATCTTTCAAATTCATGAATAAGATTTGGCATCGTAATAATTTGATTGGGCGGCACAGTGGTGTGGTGGATAGCACTTTCGCCTAGCAGCAAAGGGGTCACTGGTTCAAATCCAGACCATGACACTACCTGCCTGGAGTTTGCATGTTCTCCCTGTGCCTGCGTGGGTTTCCTCCGGGTACTCCGGTTTCCTCCCACACTCCAAAGACATGCTGGTAGGTTAATTGGATCCAGTCTAAATTGGCCCTAGTATGTATGAATGTGAGTTAGGGACCTTAGATTGTAAGCTCCTTGAGGGTAGCGACTGATGTGAATGTACAATGTATATGTAAAGCGCTGCGTAAACTGACGGCGCTATATAAGTACCTTAAATAAATAAAATAAAATAAATATACAATAACAGATTGTCTGCGTATACTGATGCTTTATATTCTTTATCTTTAACCTTAATCCCTTGTATATCTGGATTATTATGGATAGCTGTACTCAAATGCTCCATCACAAACACATATAACAAAGGAGACAGGGGACATGCCTGTCGAGTACCATTTGCAATCTGTTTAGGGTCTGAGAGCAAGCCATTTATTTGAATTCTTGCTATTGGATTACAGTATAGGGCCATTATTCTCTGAAACAGTAGGGGTCCCACTCCCCACTGTCTCAAAGTTTCCTCCAGGAAACACCATCCCACCCTGTCAAACGCCTTCTGCATCTATAGACAAAAGACAGGATGGGATGGTTTCCTTCTGGGCACGTTCCATCAAAGTAATTGTCTTCAATGTATTATCCTTTGCCGCCCAACCCTTCATAAACCCGACTTGATCTATATGTATATATGAAGGCAATATTGGAGTAAGCTTATTTGCTATTATTTTAGCATAAATTCGCAAATCCATATTTGTCAAAGAAATAGGCCGATAATTGCCACACAATGTGTGATCTTTTTCGGGTTTAGGGATAACTGTGATTTGTGCTTCCATCCCCCGTGTAACAAAGGGTGGGGAGGTAGAGATTGAATTAATTGTCTTACTCATTATTTGTGTCAAGTCTCCCTCTAATATCTTGTAAAACCGTGATGTAAATCCATCTGGGCCGGGACTTTTGCCCAATGCCAGTGATCTAATAACCTTTTGGATTTCCTCTACAGAGAAATCCCTTTCCAGTTCTTCTCTTGTTTCTACAGATAAACTTGGTATTGCTGTTTCTTCGATATATTGTTGTACTTTTTTACAAAATGTTTCCATATTACTTCCTTCCTTTTTACCCACGACATTGTATAATTTAGAGTAATATGTTTGAAAAGATTTTATTATTTCTTTAGGGTCATATGTAATTTTCCCTGTATCTTGTTAAATTTTTATTATAGATGTTGCTGCTGTTCATTGTCATAATTCCTGGGCTATAAGCCAACCTGGTTTGTTCCCTTGTTGGTAATACAATGCCCCAGTTTTATCTCTCAATCTCAGTGACTTTATTTAAAAGGGCTTGTAATTCTCTTTGTTTATCCGTAAGATTAATTAAGTTACTTGAAGAGGGATTCTGTTTATGTTTTTTTTCTAATAATGAGATTTCTTTTAATAATGTGTCTATTTTGTTAATTCCTAATGCTTTTAATCTAGACCCGTGTTTCATGAATAAACCTCTTAATATGAATTTTAGTGTGTCCCATTGTATTGGAGGGGAAGTCTCATCATTTACATGATCTAACTTAAATTTGTCAATAGCCTGGCGTATTTCTGCAATACAGGTCTCGTCCATCAACAAGTTTTCGTTTAGTCTCCATGACCATCTTTTCTTTATATGGTTTGGAGTATTTAGTATTATGAATACCGGGGCATGATCTGACCAGACAAAATTACCCATTTCAGCAGAAGATACCCGTGGAATTGCCTTTTGATTTATGAGAAAGAAGTCTATTCTGTGGTATGTGCTGTGAATTTTTTTAAAAAAAAGAATAATCCTTTTCTTTTAGATGGAGAATTCTCCAGATATCTAGTAGCTTATAATTATCCATGATATTCTTAAATGTGTTGGTTTGACTATTGGTTTGAAATACTCAAACTGCCATAGTGTCTAATTTTGTATTGAGGACAAAGTTGAAGTCTCCTATTAATATGACCCCCTCTGCCTTTTCCATGATGTTTGGCACTATTTTTATCCCTGTCTTAATCTGCTCTTGGTTTGGTAAATAAAAATTAATAAGAGTATATTTTTCTCTGTAAATGGATATCTTTAGGAGCAACGACCTTCCATCCTTGCTCCCCCAGCTATCCAAAACCTGATGGGGAAGAGACTTATGAACTGCTATGGAGACACCTTTAGACTTCGAATAGGCAAATGTGTCATGATACCATGTTGTATAATTTCCATTCCGTATATTGGGCATGTGATTTGAGTGAAAGTGCGTCTCCTGGAAGAAGACAATATCCACCTTTTGTTTATGGAGGAAATGTAGGATTTGCGATCTCTTAGTTGGAGAGTTCAAGCCTCTCACATTAAAGGAGCAGAATTTAACCGGGCCCATTGAGGGAGAGAGAAGAAAAAAAAAACCCTTTCTAACACTTACTACCCCTTTGTGGGGATATTACAATATCCTTCTTGTTTCACTCTCATACCCACCACATCCACACATTCAAACGTCTGTCCCTATTTCTAATTGACAACTTGTCCAACCTTACTACTGTAAGTTCCCTATCTGGGGGGTATAGAAAAACTTCCACTAGAGATTGACTGCATAATTTTCCTCAAGGCTATATTTTAATTCTATTCTTTTCTTTACCTCTTTGTCTCTATTTAAATTTTTCTCTCTTATATTAATGTAAAAGGTCATGGATCCAAGGTATCCCCAGAGGAGAAAACAGGAGAGGGACATAAGAGAACGAGGGAGAAAGAGAGAGAAAAAATATACTTATCCCTTTTTTCTTCCCTTCCCCTTCTCTCTCTCCTCCCCCCCCCCATCTCCATACATTATATCAAAGCCTAGCCTAGATTTTTAAAATTTTATGAAGAGAGGGATGAGGAGAAGAAAGAGAGAAAAAAAAAAAGGAAAAGAAAAAAAAAAAAGGAAAGGGGGGACAATTATGTACCCTCCGAGTGCTACGTGTTTATCTCTTCTTTTGGGTTTATTAATTCTCCTCTCTATCTAGTGTATAATTAGAAAAAAAATTGTTTATGTAACATACCAAACCACATCAAAAAAAAAAAAAAAGGGGGAAAACCTTTTACCACTTTTTTGTGTTATATGCTTAATTCCCTCTTTCCGGACAAATTCTCTTCATCTTAATCTAGTACATTGTGTCAGCCCGTGCTATTTTACATAAAACAGAAAACCCACCCAAAAAAAAGATAAATCGTCCCAATCTTAGTGCATTATGTCAAAACATCAAAACATACTCCATTAAATTTAGTGAAAGTGAAAGAAAAGAGAGAAAAAAAAAAGGGGGAAAGCCTTTTACCACTATTTTGTGTTATATGCATAATTCCCTCTTTCCGGACAAATATCCCTTCTCAATCTAGTACATTGTGTAAACACATGCTATTTTGCATAAACCAGAAACTCCGCCCCCCCCAAAAAAAAGCATTCCAATCTTAGTGCATTATGTCAAAACATCAAAATATGCTCCATTAAATTTAGTGAAAGTGAAAAAAAAGGGGGTTTATTTCCCCCCTAACCTCACTCTCTATCCCCTATCCCTTCCACCCCCCTTCCTCTCCTCTCCCATTCCACAATAGTCCAAAAAAAGGAAAAAAAAAGAGTTCAGTTTCTCCTGTCATTCCTGATTGGGTAGTCTTTATATGTTCTGGGCCATTGGGGCAATTCCACTTCGGGGAGCTGGAGAATTTTTATAAAGTTCGGAAGATCCTCAATGTCTTGAAATGTGGCCTTTTTCCCTTTGTAATATACTAAGATTTGAAACGGAAATTTCCATTTATACAGGATTTTCTTCTCTCTCAGTACATCCAGCAGGGGCCTAACCACTTTTCTAAGATACAAAGTATGCTTGGACAGATCCTGCAACAACATTATTTTTGCTCCGTCAAAATCTATTATTTTCTGCTGGCGGGCTGCAGCCATGATTTTTTCTTTAATATTGTTGGATGGCAACATGGTTTAATATCATAGTTCTGGAGTGTCACTGATATGGCAGGCCAAAGTTGGAGTTTACAAGTGGTCTAATCACTGTGTGGGAAAGAAAGACATCTTGCATAGTTGGAATTTACAAGTTGACCCAGTGGGGTGTTGGTAATAAGGAGTCAAGAATGAATGGCCATATCCTTCCAGGAAGTATCCATACGCCTCCTGCGATGAGGTGTAGTGGTAGAGAAAGCCAGATGAGATCTAATGGGAAGGTACAAATTAACATTTCCTGATTATGTGACATCAAAGGGACCAGCTGACTACAAATGGTGATGGGTCAGCTGTGAGTGATAAATGGACATATACTGCCTCTAGTGGACAATCCAGGCATGCGTCCTAGGGACAGACTAACGAATTAGAGGAATAGATAATTAATATATAATTACAAATAAACTTGGGGAAACCATAACCACCCCATTTTTACTTCCTTTGGCACCCCAGAAGCAGGAGTGTAGTTACTTTCTTTGGCACCCTCAAAAGGAGTGTGGAAAGAAGTCCTACACAGAATACATAACCCTGATATATTTTTTTGTCTTGAGTTTCTCTAAGCTAAGGAGTCCTCAACTCTACAAGAGCAATCAGAACTGAAGGTATCTCTCTGCGGTGGACATTTGCGCTGGTTCGTGAATTCTGAAGCCCGCTGGAGTGATCTTAAAAGTTATGTGAAAACATTTAATCAGTGAGCGGATGCACAGATCTGGTGAGATTTTTTGGCTGGCATACGTGTATTGTATGTTTGTAATTAAAGTTTGTTATATTGTTAATGCAAATTTGCAAATGTGTTAGGCCTGTTCGCTGTGCAATTCTACAAGCGAGAAAGGGTTGATCACCCTTGGTTAACTGAGGTACCCTGCAGATTTATAGGAGAACCCATACGTCTTTGAGGAGAAAGTGGGACAAATATAGATTATATTTTTTTGTACCCACGGGAAAGTGAAAAAGATTTCTGACTCCAAAAGGACCAAGGACCTAGAATCTGAGGTGTCGGGGTACAGACAGTTGGTAGTAGGGAGTTCTGTAGGACTAAAAATCCCTATGAGTTTTTAAGCGTTGTCTGTGTGTTTTTTGTGTGTCTGTCTGTGTGAGCAGTGTGTAATCAGCTGTTGCTGTGAAAGAGACTAATTGGTCTTCAGTGTGAAAGTAATTAATATATCAATGGAGAGGATCAGAATGTTAATTGAAAAGCATGCATCTGCTACGTTTAAGACTTTGCCAGAAAATACATTGACTCACCAATTTAATGATTTATTAAAACAATGTTAGATTCAGAATAAGAATTAAAAAAAAAAATCCTCAGGTAAAAAAGCCAAAAAAGTGAAAATGGGAAATGTGGTATGCATGCTAGTGAGAATGACGGACATTGCTCAGCACAAAGAAACTCAGTGGAGTAATGAGGAGTGTGTATTGGAACAGAAAATGAATGAACTGGAGGAAACATGGAAGCTAAGGAAAAGTTGTTTAGCCTATTTGAATCAAAGAGAAACTGAGAATGAGCGTAGGATAACAATGCTTAGAATGGAGCTACAGGAAGCTCAGATGACCATAAGACAATTATCTTACAAATATTCCAATGCTGAGCAGTCTCAATGTTTAACACAGAAAGAACAAAAATTAGGGAAACTGGATGCTCTGGTTGATGCAAATGATATTGCTCTGGCTGGAATCAATGTTGGTAATGTGAAGGAGGAGTATTTGGACAAAAGTGCTGTAACTGCTCTTGATTCAGGTGTTGAAATGGAAAGCACGCCTGATCTTTTTGAGAACAGTAGCAATGTGACAGTGGAGACTTTGGATGAGTCCATGGTTAGCGATTACCCCTCAGACTATGACAGTGTGAAGTTGGTTCATTCCAAACATAGCAATGGTATGCAGAAACATGGGTCTCCATTGCCATATACTTATAGACAGGCCTATTCAGGGAGACCAGCTCTCAAGTTCTTCGCCTGTAAAAAGTGGGGTCACATTGCAAGATATTGTTTGATGTCTAATAATAATATGCAGAGAAAATCTCAGTACCCTAAAACTACACCGAGGCGTTATGAAGTTTACTCCGCCAGATAGGGTAGCAATACAAGGCATAGAGGCCATAATTATCAAACCCGTGTCCCCTTTAAAACCCAGATGCTGAGACTACAAACTGAAAATAGTCAGTTAAGGCAGGAAAGACATTTGTATTTGGAGCAGCTGAATAAATTCAAAATGGAGGCAGCCGCATGTTCACACGGGTATAGCACTGGGGGAAACAAATCCTTTGTTAGCAGCCCTTAGTGAATTTCATTGATGGTAAGAATTTTCTGGTTAACGTTGCTTGGTGAGGAATAAGCTTTAGATGCGAGTCTTTTGTTTTGGCTTTCAATTTTTGGAATATTATGGAGGACCTTGATGTATGTTTTAGTATTTTCAAGGGTAAGCCTCTGGTTTTTTATTATTTTTAAAAATATTAGTATTTTTTTCTCTCCTTCGTATTTGTTTTTTTTCCTCTTACTATTTTTGTTTTTCATTTTTATTGTTGTTTTTTGTTTATTCATATTTGTTTTTTTCTTTGTTATTATTTTTATTTTTTATTCTTTTAGGTTTTGTATTCATTTATTTGGATTTTTATTTTTATTTTTTTGTTTTGTTGCACTCAGGTGGAAAAAAATCCAAATTGTTAGGTTTAGTCCACCTGAAAAGGGGGGGTCAGTGAATAGGCCTTAAATTAGCAACTGAATAGTTTGCTTAAGGCAGGAGTTGGCAGAAAGCTGCAGTAGCCTCTGGAGTTTTCTTTTAGGTCTTTTGTTTTTATTTTCATTCAGGTGGAAACAAATTCCAAAATGTTTAGGTTTTGTCCACCTGAAAGGGGAGTTAATGAGTAGGTTTTGGGTAACAGATACACGCATTCTTTTTGTTTTTTTTTATGTTTATAATGAGCACTGTTGGAAAACAGCATTCATTTTTGTTTCTGTTTTGTTCCTTATCATGGGAATCCAGTTTTGAGTGGGTTCAGCCATTGGCTGTTTTAATAGTATGTTCAGAGTTGCATAAGCCAGGAAAGCTAAGTTACTGGGTTCCAAGGGAGGTTCTGTAAGAAGAATGCAAGCGGATAGATATTGTGGATAAGAACTTGATTCTGCCCTTGTTTTTCACTTTCAGAGTCCTGGTGGAGCGAAAGATTGGAGAGGTCTCTGGAACATGGATGAAAGATGTTCATCTGGTTGGCATTTTGTCTGTGCCATGCCATGTCACAAAGTTGTTCTGACAAACAGTCAGGGGAGAAGGGACAAACAAAGATTCTGATTAATATTTGCAATATAAAGTTTCTTTTCCTTATGGACAATCTAGTGTCAATGCTGCATCTGAAAGACTGTGCACATTAACAAGGCTTGTGGAACATTTTTGCCGAAATCTCTCATGAATGTAGAAATACTGTGAATACAAAGCAATGGGTTGGAGGTTAGGGTAGGAATATAACCTATCCAATCCTGCAAAACAAGAAATGTAAAAAATTGTTTGTTAGTTTTTTAGTGAAGAATTGAGTGTAAGGAAGTATGTTTTTAATGTGTGACGTGTATTGGCATAACTGAATTAACATGGTGTAGGTACCCAGGAGGCTGACACTGATGTCTGTTGGCCAGACTGGAGAGCTCCAGAATACACATCAACGGGGTGAGAATTTCCTTGTAGGGGTGGTGTCTCAATTCTAGCAGTCCTATAGAGAAGGTATCGGTTACAGGACATGTGGGATACCAGATCTGGACATAAGGTAAATACACCTGGTTGATGTCTCACCTGAGCAGTTGGAACCCTGTACAGGCGATGCCCATGTCAATTCACAAAAACATGCTTCGTTGTAAAGAGGGGAACCGCTACATATGGTTCTAAGCTCTTCCCATATACAGGCTACCAGGGTACAGTATGCCTTCACCACATGGCACTTCAGCATCTCACAGTGGTTGATAAGAATCGATTACCCTATACTGTATATGCTGAATATACACTGAACCAAATGAGGTCATTGTACCAGTGGCTTGCTCCCAGAGGTGTGTGGACGCAGAATAATGTTCATTCAGGCCGCTTATTTCTGAGGAGCAACCAAAAGAGGAGGGATGTATTCAGCACTATATTGGGGGGGGGGGAATAGGAGCCA